>CM034352.1:40944350-41260710 GCA_019925275.1 Mytilus edulis
ATTTGGTCCATTAAACTCTTGAATAAACCACTTTCCCAATTTGATCATATCATTTAAGTTGATTTATTTCACCTTTGATTTTAGCGTTTTATTAAAATATTTTAAGTTTTCAATTTTGTTGTTATTTCATAAAACCTCAAAAATATAAATAATCATGAACATTATTGGCTTCATTCATTTGTCATTTAACCCAAATTCGACTGTCTATATATGTCAACTATGCCTTATATGGAATCATTATCGATATTTCAGTAAAATTTGCAAAATCTTTCAACGGAATATTTGTAAAAAGTCATTAAATGAAATAAAACCTAATCCTATATAGTTTTAAAACAAATTGTAACAAAATGGTGGTAGACCTAGCTATTTCCAAAAGGAACTACATGTAGTTATTAAGTATATATATATACAATGAAAAATGTTGAAAATATTTCTACTTTACCATCTTAATTTATTGCCGTTTGCAAGTTTGTTTACACCATGAAATCCTGTTGATTGACTAAACTCTCCCCATACTTTCGCTAACGTTTGGCGATCACTGTCTGTCATTATTGATACAAAACTAAATTGTTACTACACTGTTTAAATTTGTTTATGAAGCAGACGTTTGGTCAGTTCTAGTTCATTAATTTTTAGTATCATTAGTGAGTTGATTTAGATGTCATGTCCATTTTAATATTAAATATACATGATTTTATTGGCCGCTTTTGTTTAACCAAGAACACTTGAAATGAAAATTATTAATTTTTAATGAAATGGTGAATTAAATGGCACTGAAACAAGTGTTTCTAATTTGCTTAGTACCGGTATACCATACGGACAATCATCCAAAGGGAAATAAGTTACGCATGGCTGTTCGTTTACTGTTTGATTGAGAAATGAAACTCATGATTGCTTTGTAAAATGATTTTAGATTCCTTAGTATTGGAAAACTTGGTAACAGTTCAACCATGTTCAAACATCTTACGCCAATGGCTTATTATAGTCATATCACACCTTCAATGAACTCAATCATTTTTAAAAGCGGGTTCCAACCCAAGATAAAAGGGGTCCAACTATATGCATAGGCGGATCAAGGGGGGGGGGGGGGGGCTGGGGTCCCGCCCCCTTTCGTTGGGAAAATTTGGTTGATTTTATAGGGAATCACTGAAGCATGACTGGAGCTTAAATGCATTATTCGTCGAAAATGAGGGTTCCAAACACCAGGCATCCCAATCAGAATTTCACGGAGGGTTGGAATCCCGAGAAGCAATCAATAAATTAGTTGAAACGGTGAATAGGTATATATATCAATCTACGTACTGATCTATATTCTATTCTCACGGAGCATAATTCCTAAGTACAAACCGTTACAAACTTTCGCGGGCAACTTACTTCGAGAGATTCGGTTCCTTCACGGTTACAGATTATGATACCCGAGGTGCACATAAAAATATATCATCACTGGTGCATTTTCCTTACATTTCGGTTACTTTGGAGAATGTAAGCTGGTTATATAATTACGATGGCTTGTAATGTTGCAAAATCAGTGAGTTGTGCTCTGAGATTGGAAAAAGCGAAATTAAAGAAAAGATGTTCAGTGGACTTGTGTAAAAACATACAAGCATTTGTTTGACACAGTGCATGGTCTGGAATGTTATTAATTATGTGGTTTAATTTAGGATACAAAACATTGTATATATATATATCATGAATGAATTATTGTTGTTTGGTACAGAATCGAACAGCTCGATCGACGTGTCTCTTTATCCTGAAGACTTGAACAGAAGAAAGGATGTGAGGAGAAATTGCGAAATAAATGATCACTTCATTTGATAAAGTATATAAAGCTACACGTTTTCTCCCATTCTTCAAGTTTAATTAGGTGTTTTAACTGTATATCAGCATCAAGGATCAAGGATATACATATACTACTTTCGACTGATGTACAACTCTTGGCAGAAAGCCGTATATGTAAGATGTCACGTTGTCATGGAGGTCGCGTTCGATAGTCTCGATACAATGAGTTTGTGTCCGGTTTTTTTTATTTTTTTATTTTAATTCAGGCGTTTACGTTTTGTCATGACAACTGAAACTTTTTACCATAGCTTATATCTTATCTCATAGGTTTTTTCCTAATAAAAGGTCGTAGGATGAGCTATTTTAATCTAAATCCACGTCATTTAGTCTCTGGTGGATAGTTTTAGTATTGGCAATAACACCACATACATCTATGCCATAACTTAATTTATATAAAGTATCTAGTAATATTAACAATTCCTTTCGGTTGAACTTTGTTGACCCCAGGGCACAATTACAATGTAATCCATTATTGTAACAAGCTTCTGTTTACCTGTTTACTCTTGCATGTGCGTCCTCCTTGGAGATACGATTCATCAATTAATTCATCCATTTGTGTCCTTAAATAATTTATCATTCAAATTACTAGAACGTATTTATGGTATTGGCTCCTCAGAGGTGTACATCCTTAAAACCTTTTATACTGTGCCTCGAGTGATAAGTGATATGAGAAATGAGAAGAAAAAACCCGAAATGAGGTATCCAATATTATCTCCTAATTTATAAATAGTGAAATTCTAAGTTTAATTTACCAGGTTTTTAAAGTTTACCGTAAGGGTTCAGACCTTGCGACATATTTTAGCAAGTTTTTAAAGATAAATAGTCGTATCATCCCCATTCTAATCCCTCCCCAAAGATTTTTCAGAGCACACGTTTTCAATGTGCATATTTGTATAATGATATCGACATAATATAATCAGCTAAAAGTCAGGTAAAGTGCAGGATATGTTCTTAAACAAATAATAAGGCCTTGGCTTTCACAAATGTTTTAACCTGTTAACAGCTCGATTTAAAACAAATTCTAAGACGTTCTATACTGTAGACTACTAGTCCAAATAATTATGACGTCTTGGAAAGCATAGACACTTCTGTATCTGTAGTGTCACGTGTAGAATCCTGTTTAGGCTTTTAAACACGGTGGAGAAGAGGGCCGTTGTTATGGGCGGTGTTCTTGTTTCTCTCCATTGGAAGGTCGACTATCCATATAAATATTCCAATGGATAGATATCAGTGCCTGTGTTTGAAAGGCTCAATATTGACCTAAGGCTAAGAGCCTTTAAACAGGATCAGGATCAGGATCAAACTATTTTATTTTTTTCTTCTGTAAGACATCAAAGAACACAATTTAATAACCTTTTTTTGTGTTAAAAAAATGTTGATTATTTTGGGAATCTCTAAGTTATCACTTGAGCAGGCCTCTGTTAAGCACTCAGTGGGCCCCCTTTGTAAAATTTCTGGATCAGCCACTGAAATGTAATGATGTAAACAGATTTCCAATGAAAAACTGGACCACACTTTTAGTTTGGCCCCATCTTCCCGTTGAAACCCTGCAGTAATGTGACATCTCATTTATGTTGGCTCGCCTCAATATAGCCTTTTTGTGCTAATGCGGCGTAAAGCAACCAACAACCAATCAATCATTTATGTTGATGTTTAATTTGATGCATACAATGATTTGATCACAAAACTGCAATTTCTGACATGTGACCTGAATTAATGTGTAAAATAAAATGGGTCACGGAAAAATTGACATCTTGGAACTATAGTTATTTTTTAACATCAGCATGTATATGATATATATTTAATACATATCTGAATTATACCAATATTTTATTGTCGTATAAACTTTACAGTTTGTGACCTGCCCCAACATATAATATTAACACAATAAACAAACATAAAATTATATACATACATGACATACATAATATCAAACAGACACAATAAAAATAGCATCAAAATTTATAACAACAAACAAGCTGTTTTAAAGATACCAACTACATTAACAATGAACATGATGACCACCATCATGACCATATGAAGTTATTGCCCTGATCAAGGCTAAGATAATTTATTGACTAATTTAAGCAATTTTGTTAAAAGATAGACAAATATACAGCAAAAATGATAGCAATAGCTAACTCAACATACATACATTGTACAATGTATATATTTAAGAATTGAATGCTTCTTTTTGTAACTTCATTGGGGTGTAAAAGCATTGACCGAAGTACATTTTGTATGAAGCGCAATAATTATAATTACATTTTTTCGCTTGGATCATGAAAACACGAATTTTATTATTTTTATACGACCGCAAAAATTGGTATCACGTTGGCATCATCGTCCGTCATAGTTGTCGTCGTCCGAAGACATTTGGTTTTCGCACTATAACTTTAGTATAAGTAAATAGAAATCTATGAAATTTAAACACAAGGTTTATGACCATAAAAGGAAGGTTGGGATTGATTTTGGGAGTTTTGGTCCCAACAGTTTAGGAATAAGGGGCCCAATAGGTCCAAAATTAAACTTGTTTGATTTCATCAAAAATTGAATTATGGGGTTCTTTGGTTGCCGAATCTAACTGTGTATGTAGATTCTTAATTTTTGGTCCCATTTTCAAATTGGTCTACATTAAGGCCGAGAAAAAAAAGATCGATGTTTCCGGTAACCCGACCGACCTGTTTTTTAGCCCCGACCCTAACTTTTTTATTGGATCTTCAAAAAAAAAAAATAATTGTATCAACCGACCCCGTTTTTGACACAGGCTTCTGATAGATGACATAATATTTTTTCTCTCTTGCTTCTACTTGCATAGAAAGCCAGTAAAACATTTTATTAATGTCAAAAGGTATTCAAATAGGTGAAAATCCAAGAAATTTGCACAGCAGGTGCTTCAAAAACATTGCAAATGGCACACTTCCGGTTTTTGAAACTAATTACGGATCCGGACTTGGAAAAACCATGATAATTTTCCGGATTTCATTTACGATGTCAAAAAAAAAAAAAAAAAAAAAAAAAAGAATTCCGACCTACCGACCCTATTTTTCAAAATGATGTTACCGGAAACACATATCTTTTTTTTTTAGGCCTAAGGTCCAAAAGGGTCCAAAATTAAACTAAGTTTGATTTTAACAAAAAATGAATCCTTGGGATTCTTTGATATGCTGAATCTAAACATGTACTTAGATTTTTGATTATTGGCCCAGTTTTCAAGTTGGTCCAAATCAGGGTCCCAAATTAGACTGTGTTAGATTTCAACAAAAATTGAATCCTTGGGGTTCTTTGATATGCTGAATCTAAACATGTATTTATATTTTTGATTACAGGACCAGTTTTCAAGTTGGTACAAATTGGCAGTCAGAGCTCAGACATAAACAAGTCTATTTCTGTTTTTGACTTAAAGAAGTCAAAACATGTATTCTTTATAAAAATGTGTTTTCAATTTTAGACTTATCTAAGTCACAAAATGACAGACTTGTTTAGGTCTATTTACAGTCAGGGGACTTACTGAAATAAGTGATTTTTAAATCACTTATTTGAGTAGCAAAATTGAAGTATTGTCACAAATTGTGATTTTGTAGTTTTACCAAAATTTTAAACACATAGGTTTTAATAATATCTTTTCATTAATAAAATTGGAAAAAATGCACTTTTTGCTTCTTTTATGTAGCAAGGTTTATGCCTTTGATGCTATCATTTATCTGCAAATTCTATTTTAGTTGGAAAAATGCTATAATAATGGCTTTACATAATAAACTCATACTTTCTTAACAGATTTTTCCCAGCAGTGGGAGTATTTTTCCTGTAAAGTTCAAGGTTTCATCTTTCAGATTATGTAATAAAATTCTACTGTTCGTGATAAAAAATTATTTCACTGTTCTTCGGAGGTGTTGAAATTAGTGGGGGTTATTAAAATAATGATACTTAAATAAGTGATTTTTGGGAAGGAAATTGAGGTATGATACTTAAACAAGTGATTTTTATGTCATTATCCTAGATTCAGTGCAAGGTCATCACCTGAAATGACCTGGTCATCCTAGACAACACAGATGTTGGTTCTGATAAGTTTAGAAACATAATTAGTCCCTGGATCATTAGTATTCTATATTTAAAGCTAAAATAAAATTCAATCACTTCTTATAGTGATTAATTTGTACTACTTGAATAGGTGATTATTAAAGAAAGACAATTCTTACTTCCAATCTGTTTGGAAATAATGTTACTTAAATCAGTGATTTAGAAAATCACCCATTTAAGTAAGTCCCCTGACTGATTTATGTTGATGAAAAAACTTAACTTGACTTGGTGGCCAAACTACACCACCTTTGACAGTAAAAACCTGTCTGAGAGTTCACAAGGACTTGATCTATCTATATTTAATTATCTAATTGAACATCCTTACTAAACACAGATGTTTTACCTCATTAAGTGTGGATCCAGGTGGTTGCATTGTAAGGTTAATTAACATGATCCCCGATTTTTCTGACTCTCATTCATATTTTTCTTTAGAAGACAAGGCATTGGCTTTCAATGTTGTCATTATTTGATTTAGATGCATGACCTTTTTATAAGTATGCGTGGGTCTTGAAGTTGACCAATTTTGGTAACTTATCGACTTGTAGGAGTTGATATTTGCAACTTTTTGATTCTGGTCAATCATTTCTTGCTTAACAATATTTGACTTATTTAAGTCGTATTTTGTCTTGCATTAAAGGGAGACAAATCCTAAAACTTACAAATTTAGACATCTATAAGTCAAAAGCAGATTCAGACTTATTTATGTCTGAGCTCTGACTGATTGGGGTCCAAAATTAAACTTTGTTTGATTTCAACAAAAATTGTATATAATGGGGTTCTATGATATATATGCTTAATCTAACCATGTATTTAGATTTTTGATGTTTGGGCCCGGTTATCAAATTGGTCCACATTGAGGTTTAAAGGGTCCAAAATTGAACTTTATTTGATTTCATCAAAAATTGAATTCTTGGGGTTCTCTGATATGCTGAATCTAACCATGTATTTAGATTTTGTATATTGGACCATAATAGGTAATGTCCAATTTAAAATTTAAAGTTTTTAAGTTTAAGTTCTTAGACCACATTCATTATGTGTGAGAAACCTGTGTTGTGTCAACTATTTAATCACAATCCAAATTCAGAGCTGTATCAAGCTTGAATGTTGTGTCACTACTTTCCCCAATGTTCAGGGTTCGAACTCTGCAGTCGTATAAAGCTGCGCCCTGGTTTTCTGGTTTTATTTAATTCACCTGTGCACTTTATTGTCGGACCTCATGTTATCATGAATGATAAGTTTTATTGTGTAATGCAATTGCTTAAAGAGGCACTAGCTACAAGATATATAAAAAATCTAAAGTTTGAATTTTTTCTGTTCAATCAATAATGAAAGTGAAATAGTGAAATAAAAATTAGCTTTTTGCAGCCAAAAAGGTTCAATTTTGTCAAATTACGCTAAGAAACATTGAAATCCGTATTCATGTGAACTTCAATTTAACCCCTAAATAGAGATTGGCAGCGCATGAATTGTACTTGTACTGGTTATTTAAAGAAAAAGAATGTCAACAATGAAAGTGAAACTTCGGTAAATCATTTGATTACTAATTTGATGCACATAAAATCATTCTTATACGGTTAAAAACAATGAGAAACATCTATTTTTAATCTATAAAATAAAACCAAACAGACCTTTAAAAATCCAACTGCACGTGTTGGTTTAATCTATTCATATTTTATTAACCGGATTTTTGTGACAAAAATGTCGGTTATTGATTTGGGGATGTACGGCTGGCGGCCGGGCGGGCGGCAATCAAATGTTGTCCGTGCATTAACTCATGAACTGTTCAACCAAAGCTTTTAAAATATTAATATGTTGTTACTGACAACTAAATGAAGGTCAAGTTCAATAATGGCGATTTTGACTTTTACCGTTCAGGAGTTATGGTTCTTGAAAGATTGAAAAAAGGTTTTTCCAGTCGTGTCTGTGCATTGACGCATGAACTGTTCTACCAAAGCTTCCCAAATTTTAATATGTTGTTACTGATGACAAAATGGAGGTCAAGTTCAATAATGACGATTTTGACTTTTACCGTTCAGGAGTTATGGTTCTTGAAAGATTGAAAAATGGAGTTTCCAGTCGTGTCCGTGTATTTACATATGAACTGTTCTACCAAAGCTTCCCAAATTTTATTATGTTGTTACTGATGACAAAATGGAGGTCAAATTCAATAATGACGATTTTGACTTTTACCGTTCAGGAGTTATGGTTCTTGAAAGATTGAAAAATGGTGTTTCCAGTCGTGTCCGTGCATTTTCTCATGAACCATTCAACCAAAGCTTTTGAAATTTTTATATGTTGTTACTGATGACAAAATAGAGGTCAAGTTCAATAATGACGATTTTGACTTTTACCCTTCAGGAGTTATGGTTCTTGAAAGATCGTAAAATGGCGTGTCCATTCACTTTATTGCATTTACTCATAAACCATTCAATCTAAGCTTTTCAAATTTTAATATGTTGATACTGATGACAAAATGGAGGTCAAATTTGATATTGATGATTTTCACTTTCACCATTCATCAGTAATGGTTCTTGTGATATTGCCAGGACACAAATAAATGTTAATAAATCCGGTTTGCTGTCGTTGTGACAGCCTCTTGTTTATGTTTACATTGCTTATAGATATGATCATCTGAGGTCAAATCGATAGTTAATTAGATGGCGTCTGGTCGAAAAAATACACACGAAACGAATCTATATATTATCTACCCCATGCTCTGTAAACTGTTTATTTTAGACTTTTGATAGTTTCGATAAATGTTTTACATTGTTATAAATCAAATATGAGAATTTGAGTCAAATCAGTGACCATGAATTTGACAGCTAGTGCCCCTTTAAGGAATAACATGTGATGTGCAGTTAGCCAATCAGAATAACGTATTATAATGAAACATACATCTAATGTAATTATTGCAAAATATTAATCTTTCTCAATGATTGGATTGATACCTGGTATGGGTTATTGCCCTTAGATAAAGACAAGTTTTGACCAATTTTGATTATTTTTATATAAAGATAAGGAGATGTGGTTTGATTGCTAATGAGACCAACTATTCCCCTAGTAAGTTCAAAGGAATTAGATTTGTAAGCAGTAACATGTATAGGCAACTGAACACCAATGAGAAAAACCCATATAGTATAGGTGGCTATAATAAGCCCTTACATGTATATGAAAAATATGAAGTAATTATAATATTAAAACGAACACCCTTATATAGTACAAAACAATCAATAAAAAAACAAACCAAGACAAGCATGAACAAACAACAACCACTGAACTACAGGCTCCTGACTTGGAACAGACACATAAAGGATGTTGCTTGCTTTTAAGAATGTTTGACTACATGTATCTATTTAAATAATTAAATTTGAAATCATTTAAGATAGATGGGGGTGTCTAATTTTTTATCCATAGATTATTTTTATTTTTTAAGGAAAACTTCGTAGTGATATATATTTTGAAATTATCAAATAAAAAAGTGGGGTCACCAGTGTTCCAAGCTGATATTTTGATTTGAAAATTTAAGGTAAAATGGACATTTTGACGCAAATTTCATATAGACAATGAAGGATAAAACCTTAATTGATACATTTATTGAATAAAAAGTTGCATTTCTAGTCCATAGAATTTTCTTGTTTTGTGTTATTGAAAACTTTAAATATTAATTTAAAAGTTAAAATAAAAAAAAAATGGTAGGTCACTGTCCATATAAGAAAGATATGAGTTAATTTAGAAAAGAAAATAGATTTAAAAAAAAGGGAGGTAATCCATAAATTGAATAAATTGTGAAAATTTATACTTTTTTTCTTGTTCAGATTTTAATTTGTTTCTTTAGATACATCAATGGTATTTGGTATGTTAGTGTTTAATATTGAGAGGGTGAGTTGTGTACCAGAAAAATCACATTTTCACTTGACCTTTGACCTCAAGGTCATTGAAACCTATCTAAGTGTTACATTGTATATTATAAACATGAAGTTAATTGTGCGAGCATTAATAACAGACATTTCTATTTGTCTTTTGAGATAAGTCGATGATGTACTGTATGTTTTTGTAAAACCATGGGACAGCTTGTTGTATACTATCATGACATCTAGCAATTTAGCCTCAAGTGGCCTTCAGCTTCAAGGTTAAATAGTTGATATTTCAAGTACATGTATGCATGATTAATTGGATGTCAAAAATTTGGTTTCATTGTTATACAGATTAATATGAAGTCTGTTAAGTACAGGTATAATCAAAAGAGGTCATGTGCCATAAGGACTGCGATGTGACTTGACCTTTGAACCCAAGGTCAATAATTGATATTTTTTACATGTGAATCTCGAACTTGTATTGTATTTTCATAAAAATAAAGATTGGTTTGTTCCATTACGGGAAAAAGTGAACACATTGTCAAAACCGAAGACAACCATCTTACTCCTGACCGTGTTATGACATTTGCATGTGCAATTTGCAAAAATGATTTGTGAGTATTTCAAGGTTTTACAGTGCACTAACATGTATCTAGTTTCTTAAACAATTACTAGATGAATTCCGAACAGTCTTTATCACTCCTTGAACAACATCGAAAAGGGGAAGTTAAGATCCATATTGAATAGAAAATTTTCAAATGGAAAAAAAATATAATTTTCTGTGATCAGTTAATTTCTTAAGTAACAGCTACAGACTATAGTACATTGGATAAGTTTGAATATAATGTATCCTTCAGCTGGTGTGGAAGGAAATAAATATTGTTGATCAGATCACACATGTCACACTCATTTTGTGTGTTTCTTGAATGAAATAACTGGCAACAAATTTGTACCATGTATGATTATTTATTTTCATAAGAGTAGTCTCCCCTCCCTTACTGGCTTTAGTTATGATCAAGTTTAAAACCACTTTTATGATTTTACCTATATTATCATGATTATGTATATAATCTTGTTATCTTGGAATCTGCTTGCGTTTTACATTGGAAAGTACAAAAATGTAGGCTATAATTGATAAAAGAATCAACTTGTAGAATATGTTCAACATATATCTAAAAATTCAAAACAAGTTCGTCTGAATGTGTATGAACAGCAGAAATGATAAGCTGCACATCTACAAAATTGTACACATGGTTATCAAGCAATCTATATATATTGAACATTCATGTTGAACAAATGTGTTATTTCCACATAACTGTAAATTCAGAAATTATTGCATGCATTTGTTACTGGGATTTTGTCAATAAAGACTAGAATGTGATATTAATTTTTGCAACATTAGTAGCACTGTAGTGTAGCCATCCCGCTAGACCACACATTTACCATCTGTGCTTCACTATAATAAAGCTTTCCGTGGTCGTGTGTTACCTTTCCTCGTCAGTTTTAATCTAGCGTCGTACTACAGTACATGATAAATAAGGCATGGAGGATCATATTTTTTTTTTAATACATGTTTACATTCATGATAAAATGTACATACGGTATATACACAACTCGTCTAAACATCAACAACAATGTTAGATCTATAAATTTGCCTTCGCAAATTTTTTTTTGTTCTTCCCTTGCCGGGATTCGAACCCATGCTACTGAGATATCGTGACACCAAATCGCCTGCTCTGTAGCCCTCCAGCTAGACCACACGCCCACCTGGGCTATATATATAAGAAGAAGATTTGGTATGATTGCCAAGGAGACAACTCTCCACAAGAGATCAAATGACACAGAAAATAACAGCTATAGGTCACCATACGACCTTCAACAATGAGTAAAACTCATACTGCATAGTCGTCTACATGTTTTTAATTAGAAAACTAAAGGCCTGATGTATGTACAAAATAATGAATATGTACATTTGCTTTATAAATATATTTACCTTTCACGTTTTATAGGTATTAGTGACTGCCATGGTATCAGCATAAACTTGAACAGTAGAGACACAACAGAAACTTTCAAAATTAAAATGGCTGCCCCAGTTCTGACTCCACAACAGCAGCAGGCAAGTTTAAGAGCAAATATGCCTAAACCTGCCAAATCTGCGAAGCCAGAAAAACCCAAGAAAGTTGTAATAAAACATGTTCTAATGAATCCATATAGCAACACAACATGGCCTTCCTTAGAAAATGAAGTAGAAGTTAGTTTGATAGAGAAATTAGCAACAAGTTTTGAAAAATTTGCAATGCCAAAGGAAAAAGCTGGATTGAAAAGAAAACATCTGGTAAATGAAGAAGTTCAAAAAACTAAAAAGAAGCTTAGATCACTGGTTGTCTTTGGTGTAAACTGTGTTACAAAAGCTCTAGAGAAAGACGGCTTGCAATTAGTGATTACTTGTAAATCTGCTAATCCACCGATTCTCACTCAACATTTGATTGGTTTGTCTAAAACTCGAAAATGTGTAGCAGTTTGCATCAACAATCTAAGTAAAACTTTGTCAGATACAATAATATTTGGATCTGTTGCTATTGGGTTTTTAAAAATTGACAATGATTGTGAAGCAGAACTGAACTTTAACGAATTTATAAACTATGTAAGAAGTGTTGTTCCAAAAGCCTGGACAGAAAACAAGAAGGATGAAAAAGTAATGAAAAAAGATGCTGGTTTAAAAAAAAGTAAGAAAATTGGTGAATTAAAGGGAGATAATAGAATTGAATCTATTTCAAAGGGAAATAATCCTATAAATATTGAATCTGGTTCAGAAAATAACAGAAATAAACAGGAGATAGAGGGAAATACAAATATTATGGAAACATCATTTTCATCATCATCAAACAAAATAAAACCAGCATGCCCAATCGTGGAACAACCAGCTGTAACAAATTCTAGTGTTCAGGATTATTCTAGATTTTATGTGTATAAAAAGGATGTCAAGGCAAATACTCCATCTTTTGGGGATGAATTTATAGCGTTTATGTCAGATTCTGATGTTCAAAGTAATTCTGAAGAAGATGAAGTCAGTGAGAAAACTAAAAAGTTTAAAAACATAGAAGCTGATGAATACACTGAAATTGATGTGAGAAGGATGAAACAAAATGAAAATAAAAAGAAAAGTAAGAAAAAAATAAAGAAAGCCCTGAAAAAACAAAATAAATGATTTCTAAAATTGTGAATGATTTGTTTTGTTTTGTTTTTGTATTTGTTTGTGGCAATATTGGTTTGTTTTGGTTAGTCAGTCACAGTACTACAATGTATGTGATATTATTTCCCTTCTTTATCATTTTACAGCCTATTTTCTATTAATTAACTACTCATTTCTGTTATTACGTATACACATACATTTGTGTATTTAACACAGAGTAAACACAGACTGTAAACATGATTGATTAACATGATTAAGAAGATGTGGTATGATTGTAAACGAGACAACTACCAAACAGAGTCCAAATGAGTTGTACAAAAACTGTACATGTATATAACCTATTATATGTTTAAATATGACCTTCAACAATGAGCAAATACCATACAGTCAGGTTTAAAGAGCACCAGCATTACAAAATGTGATACAATTCAAAGAAGAAAAAAACAAATGACCAGATTTATGGCAAAATCATAAACATGATGAACAATAACAGATATCATAGTTAACAATCAATGACAGACATATTATGACATATACAATACTGTAGTTACACATGTTTGTTAGCACTCAATTTTCTGTCAAACCTCGGACAATTAAACATGGACAATTAAACATGAATAAACTTAAATAAGTTGCAAATGGATTGATATATAGGTAAAAAAGATATTGCCTTCGAGTTTCTTTGATGATTTTACCTATTTTTTATTACAATTTTAATGAAAACAATAGTAAGTTACAGTAATCAAATGACAACTGTCAAAGGCCATCAATGGGTCTTCAATGCAACAAAGAATGGAACAATGTACAAATCATCAGTTGACTCCTTATATATATACATGGTTAATATTATTTACAGTTATAATGGTTATTGCTCTTCAATCATTGATTAATACAAAGTTCTGCATTTTTTTGGGAAAACTTTAATAAACAAGATGTAAAAAGCTTAACTCAACGACTCCTTATAGGATTTGGTTTCCTTCTTTCAAAATTTTTAGCCATTGTTTATCATGTTTATGGCTAGCATTTTGTCTATAATTTAAAAACTATAAAATGATTAAAGAGAGGAGCTTACATGTTTTGTACCTAAAAATGATCATCATACAATCTAATATTTAGTCAACATATTTACTGAAATTGCCTAGCAACCATCTATATTCACTGCCTTAAATTATCTATTTTTGGCATTTTTTGATTATTTAGAAACAGCAAAAATGATCAGCGAGATAAGTTCTTTAAAAATCAAGGAAACAGAACTGAAGCAAGGAATGGGTCGGCTTCCAGTAGAAATTACCCTTGAATATTTCACCAAAATGAAAATTTGAAATTCTCTTGAATACTAAAGAAAAATGACCAAAGTAAATTAGCTACTTTGTTTTTGTCGAGCCATAGGGATGGTGATCTGGTGGCGTCGTTAGCTAACTACTTAAAAGCTTTATATTTTAGAAGCTAGAAGACCTAGTTGCATCATACTTTGTATATATATGCCTCATGTTACGAAGTTTTGATCTGTAATATGTCCATTGTCCTTGACCTCACTTTCATGGTTCAGTGACTACTTTAAAAAAAAATTGAGATTTTTTGCAATGTTAAGTTCTTTCTTTTTATGAGTAATAGGATAACTATATTTAGTAGGTGCATACCTTGCAAGGTCCTGATGCCCGTCAGACAGTTTTCATTTGACCTCGACCTCATGTCATGGATCAGTTTTCTCATTTTCTAATACTACATGTATAGATGGAATAGGTTAACTGTATTTGGTGTATGGAAATATTTAATGATGTACATGTCTGAGAGTCTCGCAGGTTTTATTTGACCTTGATCTCATTTTCACAGTTCATTTCTCAGTGTTCAGTTCTTATACGACCGCAAAAGTTGAAAAAATTTTGGTCGTATATTGGTATGACATTGGCGTTGTTGTTGTTCGAAGATATTTGGTTTTCAAACTATAACTTTAGTATAAGTAAATAGAAATCTATGTAATTTAAACACAAGGTTTATGACCATAAAAGGAAGGTTGGGATTGATTTTTGGAGGTTTGGTCCCAACAGTTTAGGAATTAGGGGCCAACAAGGGCCCATATAAGCATTTTTCTTGGTTTTCACACAATCACTTTAGTTTAAGTAAAAAGAAATCTATGAAATTTTAACATAACGTTTTTGACCACAAAAGGAAGTTTGGGACTTACTGTCCCAACAGTTTAGGAAGTAGGGGCCAAATAAAGGTCCCAAATAAGCATTTTTCTTGGTTTTTGCACAATAACTTTAGAATAAGTCAATAGAAATCTATGAAATTTTAACACAAGGTTTTAATGACCACAAAAGGAAGGTTGGGATTGAATTTGGGAGTTTTGGTCCCAACAGTTTAGGAATTAGGGGTCAAAAGGGTCAAAAATTAAACTTTGTTTGATTTAATCAAAAAATGAATTATTGGGGTTCTTTGATATGCCAAATCTAACAGTGTATTTAGATTCTTAATTTTTGGTCCTGTTTTCAAATTGGTCTACATTAAGGTCCAAAGGGTCCAAAATTAAACTTGGTTTGATTTTAACAAAAAATGAATTCTTGGGGTTCTTTGATATGCTGAATCTAACCATGTATTTAGATTTTTAATATTTGGGCCCGGTTATCAAATTGGTCCACATTGAGGTCTAAAGGGTCTAAAATTGAACATTTCTTTGATTTCATCAAAAATTGAATTATTGGGGTTCAATGATATGCTGAATCTAACCATGTATTTAGATTTTGGATATTGGACCATAATAGGTAAATGTCCAATTTAAAATTTGAAAGTTTTTAAGTTTAAGTTCTAAGACCACATTCATTCTGTGTCAGAAACCTATGTTGTGTCAACTATTTAATCACAATCCAAATTCAGAGCTGTATCAAGCTTAAATGTTGTGTCCATACTGGCCCCAACTGTTCAGGGTTCGACCTCTGCGGTCGTATAAAGCTGCGGCCTGCGGAGCATCTTGTTGTGTTTTGGTCTGTTTTTCTTCACAGAAGAATGCATTGAGTGTGTAGGTAAAGGTAGAATCTTTGGTAAGCTTGCTTGTTATAGCTGAACCGCGAAGTCATTATAGGATAGGTATACTACCCTCCCTTTGAAGCAGTCTAGTCCTACAGACAGATATATTGGTTATATGTCAGACTAGTCTACTCTTAAAGGAGGATAGTTTACCTCACATAATAATGACTTCACAATTCAGCTAGTAAGCAAGCTAACCAAACATATTACCCTTAACTACACACTTAATGCATTTCTGCTGTAACTATAAGCAATATATCAACTATATGTGTTTAATGGAAGGATGGTACGGTGTATGTCTGTCTGGCAGTTATCATCTGACTCATTTTCAAGGTTCATTGGTCAATGTTAGGTTTTCATGGTTCAGTTTGTTTCTTAGATACTATAACCAATAGGTCAACTGTATGTAGTGTATTGAATGATTGTAAGATGTACATGTATTTCTCGTTTGGTTTATCTGACAATGATATCATTTTCTTGGATCATGTTAAGTTTATGTGTTACTTGTAGTTATGCTTTATATTAAGTACTAACAACATAAAACCAATGGTTAGTAAAGAAGGCGAAACATTTCAGCGTGTGCACTCTTGTGTTAAGGGGGGGGGGGATTCGCCACTGAACACCCAAAACTGACAACCAAATCCGAAGAAAACCAGTAATATGTCATAAAGAAACTGAGAAAAAGCGAAATTATGCATATCGGCCATCATTAATGGAGGGGGGGGGGGGGGGGGGGGGGGGGGCAAGGGGTTTAGCTGTTATGCTGTTATGGGGCATTTTAATTCTTTGTTATCTGTTATTCTGAAAATATATTTGCTGTTAGCTGTTATTGAAAATTGGAATTTTAACATTTTTGAGACAGCCAAAATTCGGTAGAAATTGAAGATCATTGGACACATAAGTCTACCACTATTAATATGTTGGTCCCGTATTCGGAGAAGGATTCCATTAATATATATACCATCACAAAAGTGAGGTCCAGGACAATTCCATTATATCTTATGATTATCCTTCGTAATACATTCCATTTTTTTTGGAACATTTATTTAGAATTATCTTATTTTTTTGTATGAGGATAATGTTCCTTGTTTCCCGTACGAACATATTAAATTAGAACAATTCTTAATATGACAAAAAGGAAAACATATGGCCAGGAATATCTGACAAGGATCTCAATTAAGGACTAGGTCCTTACAACCAGTTAACCTTTTATATTATATGGTACATAGACTCAGCTCTTTCCAAAGCAAAACCAAATACATTGTACAATGAAAGTTCCCACCTTGTACTGGGTTCAGAAGCTGCACATAACTCATTACAAACAAAGATTTATTTCGTCTTCAAGCCATTGTTCCCTATTAAACTATGTATTTTACTTACTAGTAGACTTGGTACAATCAAAAACCTGATAAAAATTTGTTCAAATAAGGCCTTGGAAAATAGCGGAATAAATTACTTTTGGAGTGTCAAAATTGGTCCTACTTGATAAATCGCATTCTTATAGTTGGTGCTTTTGATTTTTCTACCCTATATACAACTTTGCCACATAGTCTTATTCAGACAAATTCACACACCTCATTAAATGGGCATTTAAAAAAGTCAGAATGAGAATATATATATTCAAACTCTTTTAGGTCATTTTTTAGTAGCAACAAACACAAGAACTATGTCAATTTGACCTACTTTGATTCCATAACTACCCTTGAATTTTTACTAGATATAAGTTTTGTCTCTTTGACATATTCCTCATTTCTATTCTCAATTTTATTACACATTATTTAAATTACAAGCATGTGTGAGTTTCGATATTTGTACAAAAATAAATGCTGAAAAAAGTATTCTATAACAAATCAACAGCTACGCCATGAGTGCATGATACTCCCGTCACCTTTTTAAAATATTCGATAACTTCTCAATGTCATATCAGATATTTATTAAAATCAGTCAATATATATCATGTATATAATAAACAATACATCAAATTTTCATGAGAACTGCTGAGAACATTTTTGAGTTATTGTCCGAAAACTGGAAAATACCATCTTTTTTAATGAATAAACCCCTTAACTGAATAAAATAAAATCGGAAATAAAAAAAATCGAAAGGGCGCTTACAACAATAGATATAATCAATTCAGCAAAGTTTCATGAGAACTGCTGAAAATGTTTTTGTGTTAATGTCCGAAAACTAGAAAATCCCCCCTTTTTAATTAATAAAACCCCTTAACTCGGAAACGTAAAATCTAAAATTTATAAAAATTGAAAGGGAGCTCATGTCAATAGATATAAACAATTCACCAAAATTCCTTGCAAATTTGTGAAAGGATTTTTGAGATATTATCAGAAAACAGGAAAAAAAAAACACCATTTTTATTGAATCAAACCCCATTACTCAGAAACTTAAAATCTAAAATTTACAAAAAAAAAAACGATAGGGAGCTCACGTCAATAGATATAAACAATTTCCCAAAGTTTTATGTAAATTGGTTAAAGAATGTTTGAGTTAATGTCCGACATGTTGACGACGGACATACAAGAATATACCAAATACATATCTAGATACATAATTCTGAAAACCATGTTCATAGAAAATGGAATTCATTACAAAGGATTATACCCGTAATAAGAAATACTGGATTTGTCAAGGACCCGACTTATTTTAATATTTCATTTACTGTTATCTGTTTTTGAACATTTTAATTCCTTGTTATCTGTTATAAGCCAAATCAATTTGCTGTTTTGCTGTTATTGGGACCCCCCTTGCCCCCCCCCCCCCCCATTAATGATAAAGAATAGAAATCATGGAAATGCTAGTATATATGTAAAAGAAAATGCAGATTAGTGGCCCATATCTTGTTTGATATTATTTATGTATTGATAAGAAAATACATTTTTGTCAATCATCATTTAAATTTTAAGTTTGTTACTGATAGCACATTTATCCATGTATTATATTTAGGACGGTATTGATATGGTAGTTGTTCTTCATTGATTTGATCTTTATGAATTAGAATTATTTTCAGCTATATATGCATGCATTATAACCGGCTTCTTCGTAAAATTAAAAACAAATTTAAAAAAAAGAGATATTTCAAATTTATGTTAAAGCTCATATGTCAAGATTTTTATTATTCTCTCAAGATAATTATTTATCAAAAATAGAAATACGTAGCAATAAACTGGATATGAAAATAATGTATAAATATATCCCAATTAAAAATACATTTGTTGTATTGGTCAAATTTTGCGCAATACATATGGTCCAATCAGAGTTCAATGCTTGCGGACCTTCAACCCTCGCTTCAACCAGGTCTATAATAATATAAATACACAATATTTGAAAATTCCTAGTATCGTAATTCATATTTTTATCTCTATGAATAGCTATCATTCATCTATAAATAGAGTATATATGTCACAAATCATTTCACATGAATTATGTTTGAACAGAACAGGAAGTATATGATCAAGTATGTGTGGGTTTAAATTTCATTTAAAATGTATGCAAATTTAAGTGCGTCAAAAAACTCGAACGAAACAGATAATCTTGGAATCTGTTTAAAGAAACCGTTCAACATTTCATATGCTACAGTGGGAACTCGAATAAGGTCATTTTCAAATTGGATAAAGTCATCTCCGAAACCAGTAGTTTTAGCAGATGCAGGTTTCTATTATACTGGCACAGAGGACGTGGTTCAGTGCTTTTATTGTGGATTAAAACTCCGATCATGGGATGTGTTCGATGACCCCTGGGTAGAACATGCAAGACACGGGAAACATTGCCCCCATGTTACAAATGTAAAAGGAAACGACTTTAGTAAAAGACTAAATGATCACATTGAAGAAAATGGAACGCCGAAAAAACAAGAAACTAAACAAAGTTTGTATTCGGATGATTTGATTTATACAACAGCAGCTAAGGCTTTGCTCAGTATGGGATGCTACAAGGACCAGGATATAAAAGACTCTATCAAACTATTTGTTGAGAAAAATGATACGCTGGATTTCTCTGCATCGGATATTTTGAAAATTTTACAGAATAGATCGGTGTGATTTAGGTAGACTTATTGATTCTAGTGCCTCGTATACAACATTTGTTGCACGCTATTCAATTGTCACTTGAATTTTTATATAGACGATTAACTGTTACAATTAAAAACCAATTGTTCAGAGAACAATTGAAGGTCTTTCCATCAAAACAATGTATTTTGATATGAAAAGTTGTGAAACTAAGTTTAAAATGTCATTTCAATCGTCAAATGATAGCTCCTAGTAAGCTGATTCCAAAAATATATTGTTTCCATACATTTTTTTTTAAATAAGGGAGATAATTTGTTACTTCCGGTTTGAAAAATGTTACTTCCGATTATATTTGAATATTTACTTGACACTGATTCCAAAAATATCTGGTTCTATATACTTTTATATTAAAAAGTACAAAAAAATACCTATTTCCGGTTTACAAAAGGTCACTTCCGGTTGTTTTTTACAAGGTTAAATGGTTTGATATCTTTTTCTAAAAGTTGTATATCTTCATCATGTATACATATAGAATAAAAGCAAAGGTCAAAATCTAGAACGTCAAATTAAGCTATGACCTTGAGATCAGTTTCAAGGTCATAAACCAAGGACCTCAAATCAAAAGACCATAGGTCTTTATTATATTTAGTTAATGAGTTATATCACCAAACGCGTATTTTTAAATACAAGAGGGGAGAAAACTCCCTTTTACATTCAACGTACGCTTGCAATCAAAATTTACATCTTACGACATGTCGCAACTAACAATTTAGTAAAAATAATTTGTTGATATCTTATACAGTCTTTGGATATAAGTGAAAATAAGCCAAATTCAAATATTAGAATATGACCTTGACCTAATTTTCATTTTTTGGGACCAAGGACCTCAAATCAAAAGATCCTAGGTCTCTATCACTTATGATTTATAAGATAGAAATTCATATCACTTATATCAGATGCATAAGGGGAAATAACTCTCATATGGAGCGGTCATATCGCTTCGGTCAAAATAGGACAAATCATGCGAAGGATATAACGAGCAATTTTGTAAAATAAATTTGTCATAATCTTTTACGGTTGCGAAGGAGATGCGCTAACAAGGAAAACAGTGTTTGGGGAGATAACTCCTACAAAGAAAAGTATTCGTTTACGCAGGGTAAATTTCAAAAGTGCATAAACTGTTCGATATCATATACCAAATATCTAAGCGACATATTGCGAAACAAATGTTTATCGCAAGAACAAAATTAGGCGGAAGAAAAAAAAAAAAAAATAATCAGAAGAAAAACAATAGGTCTTTCCACAGAAAAGTGGAAAGACCTAATTAAACTTTTTTTAAAGCATCAATTAATTTATATTGCTTGACTGTCGGTTACGTGACTGACATCTTCGCTAGCCAAGGGTTATGATCCGGGAGTGGATCGTATCCCTTGGCTAGCGAAGATGCGTGACTGAGTGGTGTGAGGTAATTTAAAAGTGTATGTAAAGCGAGGCACGATATTAAAACGAAACTTAACGAAGCGACGAATTGAAACGACTTAAAAAAGAATACGAAATCAAAAATTCTTTTAAAGTGAAAAATTCTTATTACATAGCTACTTACGTACGTGCCGGTCACTTCTTTCCGAAAAGAAAGTTCTGCGAGGGTCTGGATAGGGTTGACAGTTGAGAGAACAATGGTAAAACAGTTCAGAATAATGGGTAGAAAACATTTTATTATGGATAAAAATAGGGGGTTACAATATGAGGAATGGAGAACAATGGGCAAAGTATAGAAATTAATGTTAGGGAAAATGACATAAAGAAAGTATAAAGGAATGAAGATCCCCAAATTCAGACCCTCGTTTGGATTTTTTTAACGAATATAATTACCTGAAAAAGAAAACCGATGCAAGATTTTGTTTCTTAGTTTTTATGTTGGAAACCTAACGCTTAACTTCGAGACAGATTAAAATAAGTAATGTTGGTTATTTTTTGATCCTATACTGTTTATATATTCTGTTACATTCTGCGCTGTTTATTCTGATTTCTTGAATAAAATATTGTCAACTCTTATATTGTATCCTTGATGTTCATAAATAGCCACGAAAAGTTTCTGTTTTCCCGTAAACATCTCAGTTAACAAAACGTTTTAATGCTATATATATTGACAATCCAGTGTGGTGCAATAATTTTTAAAGAGATACTTAATCTGGCATTTACTTAAGAATTGAATGCTTCTTTTTGTAACTTTATTGGGGTGTAAAAGCTTTGACCGAAGTACATTTTGTATGAAGCGCGAAAGCGCTTCATTCTAAAAATGTACGCACGGTCAACGCTTTTACAACCCTATAAAGTTACAAATAAAGCATTCAATAC
Source organism: Mytilus edulis (assembly GCA_019925275.1). Classification (NCBI taxonomy): domain Eukaryota; kingdom Metazoa; phylum Mollusca; class Bivalvia; order Mytilida; family Mytilidae; genus Mytilus; species Mytilus edulis. Next base: position 40,966,718 of record CM034352.1, read on the forward strand.
TTATAATTACATTGTTTTAGCTATGATCATGAAAACACGAATTTTATAAATTTTTTATTTAATTCACCTGTGTACTTTATTGTGGGACTACGTGTTATCCTGAATGAAAAGTTTTATTGAGTAATGCAATTGCTTAAGAAATAGCATGTGATGTGCAGTCAGCCAATCAGAATAAAGTATTATAATGAAACATACATCTAATGTAATTATAATGATATAAAACTAATTTGAAAAGGCAATTGATCCTTGATATTATTTTGAATGTCACTCACTGTCACTGGGGTAAAGCTGATGACCGTAACTGCATTCACGGTCATCCCAAGATGTCGGATGAAAAATTAGGTCAGTTTCTGTATTGTCTGTTAAAGTGTTTCTTTATCATTTTCTTTACAAATCATACATTGAAACGATGTAAATTTATAAAAGAAACACTCGAAAATCACTAATTACTTCCGAGAAATGTGCATGAAACGGGAAATTCGATTTGAAAAAATCGTTAAGATGACCGTAAATCATAATCAAAATATTTTCAAGATGACCGTAACATAAAACAAGGATGACCGTGATTGGTAAAAAGATGACCGTAACTTGTAAAGGATGACCGTAAATTGCATTTTTCTCGTAAACAATGAAATATTTATTGATATCGACGTTAAAATTTTAACACAAATTGACAGCGATACGACGAAAATTTGAAGAAACATGAATGTGTCCCTAGTACACGGATGCCTCATCTACACTATCATTTTCTATGTTTAGTGGACTATGAAAATGGGATAAAACTGTAATTTGGCATTAGAATTAAAAAGATCATACCATAGGGGAAAATGTGTACTAAGTTTCAATTTTATTTAACTTGAAGCTGGACAAACGGACAAACAAACAGACGAACGGACGAACGTACGCACAGACCAGAAAAACATAATGCCAATAAATGGAGCATTAAAAACATTAATAATACATACGAATATTTGGTAATCGAGCCCATGTGTATGGTTCCAGAGAAAGCAGATTAAAATCTTAATTTGTCTTGATATATGCAGGCGGAAACACTTTTGAAACAGAACAAAAGAATCGAAGCTCTGTGTTTATCGAGAAAGCGATAAATGTTAACTGTAATGTTTGATATATAAAAAAAAATTTAAAAAGTTAATAGAAACAAATAAAACGACAATTTTCTTATTTTAAAAACACCATTTGCATAAGTTTTCAATGTATCTATTACATAGTAATGCAAAACAATAAGATATCAAGTCGATGACATGGTTCTTATCGGGGCCTTTTATAGCTGACTATGCAGTATGGGCTTTGCTCATTGTTGAAGGCCTTACGGTTACCTATAGTTGTTAATGTTTGTGTCATTTTGGTCTTTTCTGGATAGTTGTCTCATTGGCAATAATACCACATCTTCTTTTTTATATATAGTATCTATAAGTTGGATGTAGAAAATGCATAACCTCCGATTTTTTTTATCACGGACGGAGAACATATCAATCTTTTAGTTCAGAAATTTTCGTGTCTGTCCTTCCATTATGTGAATCAAGAAAAAATTCCCCAAAACAGGTAACGATTGTATCGAAACGAGAAAAATCGAGTGCACCTTTTTATGTTAGGGCATGTTTGGGGTGTATATTTTGTCTTTAAAACGTACAAAGCAAGAGTATTTTATATAGCATCTCGCTTCAGATTCTATCATTATTATATATCAAAGCTACAGGTTGACTTTATAACGTAAAAAAATGACAGTACGAAAAGATGAAATATATGGGTCAAGTGAGATACCTATCTAAAGAATCACAAAAACAGAGTAGGTGTGTTCGAAAAGCTATTTTTTCTAAAAGTACTTGACGACAGTCTTTTAATTTGGATGATGAAAATGGATATCTTCGAAAAAATATGATTTTCTTGTGTGTGATAACTAGGGTTTATAATCTTCAACTACTGAAAATGTTTAGTCTGCCCTTCCACGAAATATTTAATTAGAATTTTTTTAAATGCTTAAGAATTTTCAAAAATTCCATCTGACATCCGAACAGACAATATTTTTAAGTTGAATCAATGCAGACAAGATCATTAACTAATGCTCATTAGCTAGTGGATACATTTGTCTTTTAAAATATAACTGACATATAACGATCGATCGTAATGGTGCTATGTGGATAAATTTATTAGTTTTCAAGAGCAAAATTGGCAGAGCGTCATCCCTACAATGGCTTCCATTTCTACGATTGTGAGCATGAACTGGCGTAATGGGGAGATAATTTTGAAGAAGTAGAATCCTGACTGTATGAATAACATTTCTGTATATATACAAATTGACAACGTTCCGCCTTGTGATACGCTTTTCGTACAATACTATTTTAAGGATCTACTTTGCCGGAGCTCACCTTCACTTGTTTATTCGAATGATATTTTCAAAATGTTTCTGTTATTTTATTTGCATGACAAAATGAAAGACGATATAATATCAATGGGTGTACATGCAAATTTTTGGCATTTTTAAAAATGTGTTATATGTCTTTTAACGGAATCCCGGAAACAAAAAAAAATCTTTTGTCGAGCAGTTGAAGGCTGTGCACCGCATTTTTTTCATTATGCTTGTAAGGTGTCATTTTATCGCGCTTTTGTAGCATTATTTCCTTCCTGTTATTTGCATGTCTTTTGTCAAATTCATTTTAAAAATTAAACCCTCTACTGTAAAAAAGATACATATGGTAATCTTTGCATTTGAAGCACGTCTTATTTTCTTCTACCTATAGGATAAAACTCTCCTATTAATATGTGTATACCAACACGATTAATCATTTGATATAAAAAGATAGTTATATAAATACGGATATTTCTTAGAATTGAGGGTCATCCTTTAAAAGTTACGGTCATCATTTACAAATTACGGTCATCTTAAAAGCAGTTACGGTCAGCCTTGTTATGAATCTCTGATTCTGTTACGGTCATCTCGATTGTGATTTACGGTCATCTTGGCGATTTTTTCAAATCGAATTTCCCGTTTCATGCACATTTCTCGGAAGTAATTAGTGATTTCCGAGTGATTCTTTTATAAATTTACATCGTTTCAATGTATGATTTGTAAAGAAAATGATATAGAAACACTTTAACAGACAATACAGAAAGTGACCTAATTTTTCATCCGACATCTTGGGATGACCGTGAATGCAGTTACGGTCATCAGCTTTACCCCAGTGACTGTCAAGAACTTTAAAAATTAAACTTTTACATTCAATAAAAGAAGAAAGATTTTGTTCCTTGTTATATTTGTTAACCTTCGGGAATATTTCGTTCCGCGTTCCGTTTCGTGTTATATTAAAATGATTAGAATTTACTTCTTTTTGTTACATTCAAACTTTATGAGTACTCTTACGGTTTTATGGAAAGTTACGAAAATTATTATATTATCAACGAAAACACATCTCATTAGAGAAACAATTTTCACGTTTACTTATATGGAAGTCCTTGTGATCTCTATTGCATGGTCTCTTGTGAGTTGTCTCATTAGCAAAACTAACACATCTTCTTTTTTATTTTCTTAATGGACTGAAACTACGAACATCTAACACTAAGACCCTCTTCTTGAGTGAATCATTATGAATTTCGGTTTTGTATAGTACGATTTTTTTTGGCCGTCATGGTAAAGTGTTCAAAGTTAAAGATATTTCTATATAAAAACTTAGCTACGTTTACACTTTGTCCTATTTTGTTGCAACTTCAGTAATTTACAATCGGTTCTTTTGATCTTTTTTTTTACATAAATGTTTAAGTAGAAGATTATAGACTTTTCCTGTTCATGTTTTGTATCATGGATGCATAACCCATATCCCTGGTTTTTCTATTAAATTTTAGGTTTAAGGTTGTTTTTTTACAAATGTACCTAGCAATTTGTAACATACTATACTAGTATATATAAAGATACAGTGATATGTTTAATGTTTTATGCATAATCGTTTTAATATTCTGTGTCTGAATCGATTTTCTGATAATAACCGCATCCACACCCTGGACCTCAACTTTCGCCTTTACAATCGCGTTTGTGTTTGTCATCATTTGTATGTCGTCCGTCGTTCGTCGTATCTTTCGAAATCTTCTCAATAAATTTGAATCTAGTTTGTCCTCAATCTGAATGTCGTTTGTGAGTTATCATTGCCCTTGAAATATTGATATTTACTCTCTTTTGTATATTTTGCAACTCTCGAAACTCGTATTTAACATCAAAATTGCAAAATTACAAAATAATTCTCAGCAGCATAGATAGTAACTGTAGTAAGTTGTATATGGGCATCTAAAACTAATAATTCGCTAAAAACTTGTCGGATGTTTTGGCTATACATGTACAGGCACGGGTGTCTCTTGTTTTCGATAAACATGTTTATTCAAAATATACCACATATAATTTTTCTCTCATCAGAGTATATCATTGATACATCAATTGACCACTGAATGTTCAGTTACATGGGACCATGATTTTAAATACCAGCAAACACTCTTTGTAAGATATACCTTTAGTTGTGTTAGTGAAATTGCAGAGCATGTTTTCCCATAAAAATGTTATCACTGCGTCAGCGAACTTCATAAGGTTTTATTGTACCTTTGGATTCATAATTTACATTGCACATATTTGAACACCTATAGTTGTTAATTTCTGTGCCATTTTGGTCTCTTGTGGAGAGTTGTCTCATTGGCTAACATACCACATCTTCTCTTTTATATTTGAATGTTCATAATAACTGAATTTGCAGTTTGATTTTAATCCATTTGAATAATAAACGACTAAACAAAATGAATGAGTTTTAATTAATACAAAATTAAAATCAAATTAATTTGATTAAACTAATATATTAAAAGACGTTTAAAAAAACTGTAATAACTATTTTACTGGCTCATCGACATTCTTATGATAGGTAAATTTACAAATAAAACAATGGAGTTCCATTGACGATGTCGCCGTCATAATAACGTAGATTCTACCGCCCCAAAATAAAAAGCAAAACATGCGACGCTCTCCCGTCATATTCATTTCTTGCTTTGCAAAAGTCGGACGTGTCTACAACAGCATCTACAATGATTTTGGACATCCTATCCAGATACTCGTCTCCTGCTTATTTGTGCCAATATACGACAAGACCTGAACTAAAAAGTTGCCTTGCTTTTTCTACAAAAGCGAAGAAATTAATTTCATCGGTAAGTAACAGTTTAATACGTTTGATATGCGTCCAGTGGCAGATCCAGGGGACGGGCGGGGGTTCAAACCCCCTTTTTTTGACGATCAATGCATTTGAATGGGAGCACATAGTTGGAACCCCTCTACTTTTGTCATGGGTTTGGACACCCTTTTAAAATGGCTGGACCCGCCTCTGGCGTCCTTCATTTCATCATTTTTTTTAACCGTGTTTTCTCTATTAATTTTTTTTTTTTCCCCGTATTCTTTATTCTTTATATATTTTACCAATTATTTTTCATTTGTATACTAGATGATCTATTTTGCCCACTGTGTTTTTTGTCCATAGAGAAAGAACAAGAAGTTCAATTGCATACTAGCAATGAATAAAAATAAGTTTTCATTTTATGGGATAGAAAAATGTGACAATCCTATCATAGTTCGCTTTTAACATATTCCGATAGTTGTATACTGTCACTAAATCTTTAATTACCCCGTTGCTCTTTTGCCTTACCTTTTCACAAAATCTGAAATAATTAAAAGAAAATAAAAAATGTGAGGGTTTAATATTAGTTTTGTATTTCTATTTCAAACATGTACCTACTCTTTCTGGTCCCTTTATTTTTTTAACATGATGCTTGATGCAATATCTCAATTTCTTAAATATGATGTCAGTGTATTACTATTCTTTCTTTTAGGTCTCAAAAGATAGTAGTATTACACCAAACAGCAATATCCTCTCTAATCTAGCATGGTCAAAAGTTTCATCAAATGCTTTTTCTGCTTCCACTTCAACCTCCGATCTTTTTTCCTTCGTTAGCACTTCAACTTCAACTTCTGATCTTTCACTTTCCAAGGACAATTTTACTTCAACTTTTGATCTTTCATATACCAACGACAACTCTACTTCAACTTCTGATCTTTTGTATACCAACGACAACTCTACTTCAACTTCTGATCTTTTATTTACCAACGAAAACTCTACTTCAACTTTTGATCTTTCATATTACAACGATAACTCTACTTCAACTTCTGATCTTTTGTATACCAACGAAAACTCTACTTCAACTTTTGATCTATTATATTCCAACGACATTTGTACTTCAACTTTTGATCTTTCATGCAGCAACGACAGTTCCACGTCAACCTCTGAACTATGCAAGCACATTGATAAATGTACCAGTACTTCAACTAACCTAATTACTACTTTCTGTCGAGATGTGCATACATGTATGTCACCTGCTCCTATTGATCCAACTTCTATGAAACGATTTTACAATGGAGTCACTAGGACACATACGCCATCACCTGCTATATTTAGTTCTGATACATCAACACCAAAAGCAGCAACATATTTAATCAGTAAAAAGCTTGATAATAGCAGTACTGTTTTATCTAAGATTGATGGTGCCTTCGTAGATACAAGTCCAAGACCATCAAAGACGGCACTTGTGGTTTCCCCAGGGAGATATTCTCCGCCCCCTTCCTTATTTATATGTGGAATGGGGGAATCAAAAAACCAAACACATTGTTTAATATGCCCTTATACAAGATCACGGATTCCAGATATAAGACTTCAGGACATAATATTTACAAAAGTTGACACAAGACCTGAAGAGTACAAATGTTTGGGTACAGGTGTAACGTCAGCTGTCTTTGAAGGTCGAGTTGTTTTTAACAATTGTTTTAAAAGCGTTGCTATAAAACTTTTCAAAGAACCGTTTGACAACCTCGAAGGGATATCTGCGGAAGCAGGGCTTCTGAAAATGTTAGAGACGACAGGAATTACACCCAAGCTGTTTGGTATCTTACAAAGAACCTCCGAAGGAAACCACCCGGGAATTGTCCAAGAATTGGTGCAGAATTCAATAACACTGTATCAACTTATTGTTGGACAACCTCATTTCATCACCAAACAAAAATGGTACAACATCGCATACCAACTAGCATTTGGTTTAAAGTCTATAAATGAGAAAGGTGTTCTGATCAACGACTTAAAGTCAGACAATATTTTAGTAAATATAAACACGGATGAATGTCGTTTAACTTTTATTGACATGGGCCATGCTAGTTATATGCACGGAAAGAGATTTCCGATGACCACCGAAGAAGCAATTATTTACAACCATCTCGCTCCTGAAATAAAACATGGAGAGGAAACATCCGAATCGTCCGAAGTATTTGCGCTGGGTTGGATTTTCAAAAATATACCTTTACAAGAACTCTCTTTTATTTCACATAAATGTTTATCCTCAATTCCTCTACTTAGACCTTCTGTCTATGATATACTGAATTTTGTCGAAGAAATTATGTGACTTTTACTTTTGTCATTTCATTATTGTTATTTACTACATTGTAATACTATATTTGTTATTATTTGTTTGTTTACTTGCTTAATCGCTAGTATTTCAATTTTGAAATCAATAAAATAGGCATCCACCATTTTCATCTTTTGGGAGTGTGTTTTTTTTCTATGGTCAAACGAATTATGTCAACTTTTTATCAATTAAAAATGATTTCTTTTGAAATCAATGTTGATTTAACCTTTTTACAGTAATTAAATGAATGAAGAAGCACATTATTAATTTTAACTACACCTCTAAAACTTTTTTTTTTTTTTTTTATTCATTAGTAATTTGATTTTTTTTTTGGGTAACAATTTCTAATCCCCAATAAAAGATGAATATTTGGTGCCTGGTAGCTATTTATCTCTGTTTCTATGTTATATTTCTTAAAGATCTGTTCGACGGACATATGAGATACGTTTAAAAGGCAGTTATTTTTAAACCATTAAGCAAACTATTTGTTGTTCCATCTGTAAGTGTATAACAATGAATATACTCACACTTTAAAAGAATATCATGCCGTGTAACTACTATAAAAATGTCAGTTTTGATCTCGTAAGATCTCGTAAGATCTCGTAAGAAAAAGATATAAAAGATACCAAAAGTAGGTTCATTAGCAAACTCAATAGTTAAAAATAACTAACAATGCCATTGCGAAAATGAATGGACTTTGCATATTTAGCCTATTTGTTTACACAGCGAAAGAGAAGCACCATGTTATAGTATAGAGGGGGAGGACAGGGGTAAGGGAGACAGGGAGAAAGGGGGTAGGAGAAAGGGGGTGGGAGAAAGGAGAAAGGGGGTAGGAGAAAGGAGAGGAAGGTTGGGAGAAAGGAGAAAAAGTTGGAGAAAGGAGAAAAAATAAAATATCTCTCCTTTTAAATTTTTTTCTAATATTTCAAGAAAATATATCTCAAAAGGAGATATTTTATTCTAATGGGAGAAAGAAGAACGGGGGTAGGAGAAAGGAGAAGAGGGGTGGGAGAAGGGAGAAGGGTACCCCCCCTGTCCTCCCCCTCAGTATACTACATACAGTACATTGGAAAATAGATAATTTCGTTATGGCTTTTGAAAATAAGTGCAGTCTTGTACTTTAAGATTGAGCCATTTCTTCATATGAGTAATTAAGCGATCCACCAAATCACAAAACAAACAATTTGTTTATTTTAGGACAGTAGTTTCAAACACTCGATTTTTTTTATTTTGAATATATCAAGAGTAGCATACACTGGTTTCCTGTCCTTTATCTGTTTTGGCTCTAACAACATCAGAGGCGGATTTAGAGGGGGGCCCGCCCCCCCCCTTTTTGGGAAAAAATTTGGTTGCTTATATAGGGAATCACTGAAGCGTGACTGGAGCGGCCCCCCTCTTAGGTCAGTCAGTGGGCCCCCACTTATTAAAATTTCTGGATCCGCCACTGAACATAGGACTCAAATACCCGTATATTGAAAGGTAGAGAACCAGGCTAAAGAGTTGCATTATTGGCATTTAGAAAAAATTATTCTGAACCATTTCGCAGAGAATTCCGCTGAAACAGATGCTATGGACCGTCGCATTAGGGCATTTTTATTAAAAAATTTTTTTATCCCACAGTGATTTTGTTTTATGAAAATTTGCATATACAATGTAGACAAGCTTTTTCATATTTTAGAAGTTGCTCTTACAGGCTATTATGTCTTAAATGTTTGCATGTGTGCTATTTTTTATTTGTGCTTAATTTTAGTTGTGCTTCAGTTTTGGCTTGTTTAGATGTGTATTTTAGTAGTGCTTTGTATATATTTTAATATGCCTATGCTGTTATATATCCTTACTGCATGCTGTGTGTTTGAATGTTGTGTTTATGTTATTCTATATTCGATAAAAAGCTCGAGTTTATGTTTGTCTTTTTATATGTGAACCGAATCAAAATAAACTTTCGTATTCGTATATATACAAGCTATTGTTCACTAAAATACACCTACGTAATGCCCGCGTCACACCTTCCCGATTTTTATATACGATGGACACCCGAATGCGAAAATTGTCAGTTCGTACGAAGTTGGTCCCGATCTCGTTAAAATACCAAAAAGTGACCGAAGCAAGTACGATGAATAACGAAGTCTATACGATGGTGCCGAAATTATATACGATAGCAAAAGATGGACATACGAAGGTGAACCGAATACGGGTATTTAAGCTTCATATCTTAGCCGAAGCCTACACAATGGATCACGAAGGCTACACGATGGATTACGAAGGCTACACGATGGATTACGATGATGGCGCGATGGCCATACGATGTCTAAAAGACGTCGTGTACAGCTTACGATGCATTTAAATTATATGCCGAAGGCATCACGCGTTTTAAATTGTTTGATCACTATTGAATATATATTATATTGTACATTTAATTTCTGGTGTAATCATAAGACGGAAGACCGTGGGCTTGAAGGGTAAAACTTGACTCTCAAAACTTGGTATGGTGTTACTCGTTAAGAATATCTTAAGCGCTATTGACTTAAAGTTCAAAGGTCAAGATCACAGTGGCAGTTGTAATACAAGGCAATATCACCCTTGTGGACACTCTTAAACTAATATGCTTCAAAAGATTTTAACCACATTTGGTATATTGTTCCTCCTTGTAATGATCTGACATTTTTACGTTCAAGGCCAAAGGTTAAGGTCATGCAGATGGCCTTGTTTTTTCTCCTTGAAATAGCATAATACACAGGAAATTGGTTGCTCATTTTTTTACCTGCTGGTTCTAAAGACAATATTAAAGGTATTTCCAGTTACTGAATGTTTTGGTTGATTTCTAAAAAAATAGTTTATGTATCAAATATGCAGAAAATGGTAAATTAATATTTACCATTTTCTGCATGTGTCATATACAAATATAGTGTCCATATTTGTCCCCAATATGTTACATACGAGGGGATGCCACGCTCGGCATTGCCTTGTTTGAACTGTAAAATGTGTGCACTAGTCTGAATAATCACCCATAATTATGCGCATGTTTACCGATCTATCTTAAAGGTAAGGTAATTGATTCGTTGATCCCTTTTATTAAAAAAGAGCTCTTTCCAGGAGAATATCATAATAATATAGACAAAAGGAAGGATGTGGGGAAAGCAACAAATGCAGCAAAATATGACATATATAAAACAAAATGGTTATGGAGTTAACATTCGTGTGACAACAACTCAGACGATACATAAAAAATCAGAATAATGAAGAAAAAGTTGGTATCCCTATAATACTTGTACCTGCAGTTTTGGTGTACGAGGCGCGTTTATGATGTTCATTATGTTACTTGATATGAAAAATTGACAAAAAATAATATTTTACTTGTTAAAGTAAATCCTAAGCCTGTAATAGCTGCTCTTCTTGTTCCATTTGAATTAATAGAAACAGCGCTGTCGCCTTTCTTGTTCTCATAGAATCATATGATATGAGCTCCATGTTTTGTGAACGTCTTTCTTAACTGTCGTATTAGACTGACCAGTGCATATCGCGCATGGCACTTTAAACACGCCTGGTAAACCATCTAATCTCAACCAAAATGTTGAGACGGAAAAAAGTATTCTGGCACTTCCCGTTGAGTCTTTCTGGTTCAAAATATCCAAAATTAACACAGGGTAGGTCGACTTTTCGTCAATTTACTGAAAATCAATGACTTTTTTGTAAATAGGAGAATGTCATGCCATAGATAAATGATAATTGTAGCTAATATGTCTCTGTTTGGTTCAAAATATCTGAAATTGAAGTCACAATCACTTTTCTTCTTCGGATTATCATGTTTACTTTCTTTGAATCCGATAAAACTGCTATGATATTAATGACCTAGCAAGAAAATATGTCAATTATTTGTGTTTTTTTTATGCTTTACGATAACCACGTCTGTAAATTGCAAAAATATTTTTTGTCAAGCCTATTCTAAGCAGAAAAATGAAAAATTCTAAATAGTTGAGATATAAAGGTACTGGTTGAGTCTTTCTGTCACAATGTTGAGACTTTCTGGTAACTTTGTGTCATAAAGTATATTATTGTTAAAATATTGGCGCTGAGGTTTCAAAGTTCAAATTAACTACGACTAGCAATCCTAAACGCATGCAATATTACTATATAAAGACAAAAACTGCTAAAATAGCTATGTTTAATTTAAATAATGTTATTTCCCAAAATGAACAACGAAACTTTATCAGTGAGCGGTACTATTCGAGTTTACCTTTTTGCGGTTAACCTGATATATATGTTTTCTGTCTGTGGTAAGTTAAAAAATCTAAATACTGATACAATTTTGATAAACATGCAGCAAAAAATGACGTTTGTTCCTCTATTCATGAATATTTGATAAATATGAGTTATTTCTGAATAAAAATTGCATATTTTTTAATGATACTTATAAAATACAGAATTACCGATTATTTAACAAAAAAACATTTGTGTTTATCGTTTAAAACAAAAAAGTTATGTCTTTCTTTCGAAAAAGAAAATACGGACACAAATCTGAATTTTTAGCAAATATACAAAACTTCGAACTCATTTTACTCAAAAAGTAGCACATGAAGGTATATTTTTTTATTGCATATTTGATTTAATGAGGTAAAAAATAGCCTATATGCAAATTTTCATCAACTTGTAAATACAGGTTCAAAACTGTATCGTATGCCCTTAAGGTTATGCTCAGCAGTTCAAGACCGTATCCTTTACAAAAGTCGATTCTAGTACGATCGTAATGAGGACGTTGTAACAGAAAAAAAACATGAAAATAACGAATTTTCCGTGACATTTTATGCCACTTATACCACGACCTCAACACGATTTGAATTTATTTTAGATCGCCGTGAGCGTTGTGCGATCGTGGTCTAGTGTGCCGAGGGTATTCTCAATATCCGCCCGACATTTATTAAAAAAGGGAACTAACAGCTAGGAAATTTAAGAGTAACTCAAAACGATTTTAAGGTGGTATGGGTGTCTTCCTCCATCTTGGATCGTAAAAAACAGAGAACCAAAGGTCCAGACTTTCTATCAAGTCAGCAAAATTTGATGCAGGAATGCAGATATTTAATGTGAATTTTCATTTTATGTCCGTTATGTAATGAACAAATAAAACGGACTTGTAGTTGCCGATAAATGGTAGGGGTTGAAAAGAATTAGAAAACAAATATCAGAATAAAAAGCCAATAACTTTGCCTGATCATGATTTAGAAGATCATATAAAAAAGAAGATGTCAGTGGTATGATTGCTAATGAGATAACTCTCCACATGAGACCAACATGACACAGAAATTAACTATAGGTAACCATACGGCCTTCATTAATGATCAAAGCCCATACCGCATACATGTAGTCAGTTATAAAAAGCCGTAAATATGCATGATACTAAAGAAAACCAACATATCAATAATTGTTTTTTCCTGACGCGATTTTCAATTGGTGTGTATCCGTTTTATAGTCAATTATCGTTCTGTTATCCTTCTGTTCATGTCCGTCTCACATCCGTTTTATCCTTTATATGTCCGGTAAAGATCGTTAGTGAACCTGTCTACCGGACCTCCAACGGATGTTTAACGGACGAGTAACAGATACAAAACGAACACAGAACGGACGAGTATTGTAAACAAAAAACAGACGCCTATACTGGACACTTCATCCGTTGAACGTCCGTTCAAAGGTTTTTAACATGCTAAAATTTTTCCACCGGACCAACCGGACGTCGACTGATAAAGTTGATACTGAACGGAATGAAACAGATATGTACGGACGTCTATAACGGATAACAACACTCGTTTCACGGAACGAACGAATTGAAAAAAAGTTATCCGTGCGGCGTCCGTTCGCGCTATCTGGTAAGGTGTGACCGGAGATTTAAGCACATGTTACACCTTCTTTTTTTTTTAACGATAACAAATATTTTATTGCATGTTACACCTTAACGGATAGCGCAAACGGATTACTTTTTACAATCCGTTCATGTCCGTAAGACGTCCGTTAATTTTCGTTTCATGTCCGTTCAACATCCGTGATATCCATCAATGGCCCTTCTGTCCGGTGGAGAATTTCGAGCATGTTCAATACTTTGAATTAACGGACATTCAACGGATGAAGTGTCCGTTGTACATCCGGTAGTCGTCCGTTTTTTTACGGATGTGCATGCGTTCTTAAAGAGTGACAAATCTTAGCTGCGGGATGATACCTTGTATACTATAAATATATATATATAATAGAGTATGATTGTCAATGAGACAACTCTTCACAAGAGACCAAAATGACACAGAGATTAACAACTATAGGTCAACGTACGGCCTTCAACAATGAGCAAGGCCCATACTGCATAGTCAGCTATAAAAGGCCCCGAAATGACAATAGTAACGAGAAAACTAACGACCTTATTTATGTAAAAAAAAAATGAACGAAAAACAAATATGTAACACATAAACAAACGACAACCACTGAATTACAGGCTCTTAACTTGGTACAGACACATACATACATAGTATTGCGGGGTTAAACATTTTAGCGGGATTCCAACCCTCCCCTAACATTGGACAGTAGAATAACAGTACAACATAGGAACGAACTATAAAAATCAGTTGGAAAATGCTTAATTCATCAGATGGACAAAAATACAAGTGGACGTATATATCAATTTCATTTTCAAAAGCACACACGGCGTGTCAATCTAGTACAAAGGAGGACTATGTTCATATAACATTCATTTCATGTACTCGTCCTGAATATGCATTTAGTTAGAAAATGAGTATTTTAATGACTCATTAAAACATCAATACTACAATCTGCGCAGTTTTACTCCTGTTCATGTTGATTATAAACATAGAAAAAAACGTAATTTATAGAAAAATAACTGACCCACTGACATTTTACTTTGTGAAATTGCTAGAAACAGTACATATGCAAAAGTAGCTGTGTATAGTTAAAGTTAAGTGCTGATGTTAACCCCATGCACTGCAAATGTAAAGTATAGCGATGTAGATTTCGAAAAGCTAGCTATTGCGATGTCAAGTTAAGCGATGTAGGAATAAATTTTAGCGCTGGAGATATGAATTACAACATTATTGACTTTATAGCTTCTGTGCAAAACTGCTTCTCAAACGCTAGACTATTAATCTCCAGCGCTATACTATTAATCTTCAGCGCTAGACTATTAATCTCCAGCGCCAGAAAAAGCACAGCTATTCACTATTAACTATTCACTTTAGTACAACCAAAGGTCTCTTTAGAAGCTGCCTGCCATAACTATACAGACACGAATAAAATGACAGTTGAAAAAGATAAGACTAAAATGACAGTTGAAATGTCAAACAATATACGGCAAGTTTATAAATTTGGCGGTTGTACATTTGTATGTATAATTGATACTAAGCTAGTTGAAAATTTCAATCACCAGAAGATCTCAACATTATTCCAGAATATCTCAACCGATACCAGAAAATCTCAACATGATCTACTTCATAACATATTTAGCTTAATTAAATTATATTAGTAAAGAAAAGGAGCAAACTGTAATTTTATGTTTATAAGGTTTTAGAAAAATACTAATTTACTGATATGTACGTAGTTTATCAATGATTTCACTGTAATTTTGTCAATAGCTGACTGCACTGGCCACATTTACCTGCAGGAGAAAAGTCATTCCAATGTCATTTTAAATCATATTGGTCCGTGTTCTACACGAAACAAATCCTAATTCAATTATCTATGGCATGACATTCTCCTAGTTTACAAAAAAGTCATTGATTTTCAGTAAATTGACGAAAAGTCGACCTACCCTGTGTTTATTTTGGATATTTTGAACCAGAAAGACTCAACAGGAAGTGCCAGAATACTTTTTTCCGTCTCAACATTTTGGTTGAGATTAGATGGTTTACCAGGCGTGTTAAAAGTATTTTAGCGCGAAAATTAACTTACATTTAACTGGATTTATTGCCGTCGTAGTTCCATCTTGTCGCCTTCGTACTTTTATTCGATGGCAACACGATGGGATTACGAGGTCTTCACGAAGTCGTGTTGCCATCGTAAGACCTTCGGGTAGCTTCGTGATTCATTCGTGTAGACATCGTAATGTCAAAACTGCCCGATGGAAACGATGGAAACACGAATGCAATACGATGTTCAAAGATGCATTCCCGGTGACATTACGATGGTGAGGATGGTGATACGAACTCAATACGAACCCTCAACATCGTACGCACCTTCGGGGATTTTTTAACATGTTTAAAAATTTAGAACCCTTCCCGAAGTTGTCCCCGAAGGCTAGAAAAAGTGGTCGATGGTTCTACGATGGTTAAAGATGGCACTACGAATAGCCCGATATGAATACGATCAGTCCCGATTTTGAAAATTTGCATAATCGTGTTGCTATCGCCGTAAAAATCGGGACAGTGTGACGCGGGCATAATAAAAAAAATATACCCGCACGTTCTAAATTAAAGCTAAATGTATGTATATTTTAGACATTTACTAAGACTTTTGGTTTCTTCGTCATTTCTATCGTTTGTACAAACATACATGTATATATGTGTAGGACTTAAATCGATGGTGGGTTCCAGATCTGTGACAAATTCATGCGAATTCCTAATCTATGGAAGTTTGGGGTCGATTTTGTTGATAATGATCTCAACCGTTTAAGAATTAGGGGCACAAAAGGGCCCAAAACAAGCATTTTTCTAGTTTCAGGATATTAACTTGTGTATAAGAAGTTCAATTGCTCTGAAATTGTACCACAATGTTTAAAACCACAAATAGAAGGTTTGGATTCATTTAAGGGGTTATGGGCCCAAATTTTAGGCATTAAGGGCCAAAAAGGGGCCAAAAACAAGAATTTTTCTAGTGTCCAGGCAATAACTTGTGTGTAATTGTATGGATCTCTCTAAAATTGTACCACTATGTACCATATAACAAAGGGAAGGCTGTGCCAAAAATATGTAGGAATTAGGGGCCAATAAAGAGTCAAAAGGAATCATATTTCTAGTTTTTAGACAATAACTTGTGTTTACGTGTATGGATCTCTCTGAAATTGTACTACAAGGTTTCATACTACAAAGGAAAGGATGAGATTGAGTGTAAGGGTTATTGCTGCAAGGGGGTTTCAATAAGCTGCTGATACAGATCAATATTTATATTATGCAGTAGATTTCGTATGTTGTGTCGAGTGGTGTTTAATTCTTTTGATAACACATTAATATGATTTATTTAACTTACGTTAACATGCCAGATTTTAATTGGTTCATACGAGGGAAACACTTTACCCCATCCAATGGTTAAGCGGGAAATTTAAATTTGTTTACTGTAACAGGTTGCATTTCTGTAAATATTGACGATGTAATTTCCCATAGGAATTCCCTTTACAGCTAAAACTGTACGACTTTTACTATGAAGTTTAAAAAAAATCTTATCCTAGAATTGAAAGTTCATATGCACCTCAATTTTTTTCAAAAGTCAAAATATAGGGCTGTGCGGCATATTTTCAAAGTTTATATGCCCTTAACTTCTCAGAGTTTAAACTAAAACTAATATTCTTAACAATCCCTACCTCGAATGAAAGGTTACCACATATTTCAATGTAAACAATATGCACATGTTTATTTACTGGTAACATTCCCAAGTTATCATGTCTCTGTGAGATAGAACACAGAGAGCATAACTGGGAACCAGTATGTAAAAGGGTTTGGATGGGGTTAAATGATTAAAGAATAATGCCCTTAAAAATGAAGATTAGAGAATAACGGGCAAAAAAAATGTAGATTAGAGAAATGCGTGGTCTAATTTTTAGCTCACCTGGCCCAAAGGGCCAAGTGAGCTTTTCTCATCACTTTGCGTCCGTCGTCCGTCGTCGTTAACTTTTACAAAAATCTTCTCCTCTGAAACTGCTGGGCCAAATTAAACCAAACTTGGCCACAATCATCATTCGGGTATCTAGTTTAAAAAATGTGTGGCGTGACCCGGCCAACCAACCAAGATGGCCGCCATGGCTAAAAATAGAACATAGGGCTAAAATGCAGTTTTTTGCTTATAACTAAAAAACCAAAGCATTTAGAGCAAATCTGACAAAGAGTAAAATTGTTTATCAGGTCAAGATCTATCTGCTCTAAAAAGAATTCAGATGAATCGGACAATCCGTTGTTGGGTTGCTGCCCCTAAATTGGTAATTTTAAGGAAATTTTGCCGTTTTTGGTTATTATCTTGAATATTATTATAGATAAAGATAAACTGTAAACGGCAATAATGTTCAGCAAAGTAAGATTTACAAATAAGTCAACATGACCGAAATGTTCAATTGACCCCTCAAGGAGTTATTGCCCTTTATAGTAAATTTTTAACAATTTTCATAAAATTTGTAAATTTTCACTAACATTTTCCACTGAAACTACTGGGCCAAGTTTATTATAGATAGAGATAATTGTAAGCAGCAAGAATGTTTAGTAAAGTAAGATCTACAAACACATCACCATCACCATAACACAATTTTGTCATGAATCCCTCTTTTGCTTTGTTTAATATTCACATAGACCAAGGTGAGCGACACAGGCTCTTTAGGGCCTCTAATTTGAAGATTAACGAAAAAAGGGGTTAATTTTTTGAAGATTAGAGAAAAAAGGGGTGAAAATTAAATGTTTACAGAATAACAGACCCCCCCCCCCCATCCAGACCCTCATGTAAACAGAGTTAATTTTCTATGAAAATTCAAGATCTCCCCACAAGAGGCGTGTTTTGAGAAACAGTTGTATTTACAAAGTGCAACCTATATGTCACCCTCTCGTGCAGACCAATCAAAAATCGACAATTCCAAAAATAATGCATTGATTTGTAAACATCAATGATTCTAAGTTTTACATTTTTTTTTATTGATTGTCACTTTAGATAAAAAAAAAATAAACAAACAAAAAAAAACTACTTCTAGCTTCACTTTTTATATTTATTTTTGTACAACTATAACATGTTAATTACACAAATTGTATTTGCTATAACGTTAAATAAAAAAGGATCACACACAAATGATCATAAGTAAGGTTCGTGTGAGTGTTTTATAAACTATATGTTCAAGGCATAATAGCTGTGACTTTGAGATGTATTTGCAATACAAGTGTAGAAAGTCAGGTCTGCTGCTAGTCAGATGCTTGTTATAATTGTGATATATGAGAAATCTAATCTTATGAAGGACAGATGTTCTCTATAACCACTTTTTTTTTTTAAATCTACCTGATAAAAAACTTTCAATGCAATATTTACACTGTTTGTAAGCGATTTGTCATTTTGTTTCTTTTGTTATTATTGCAAGATAATTTCTTGTTTCAAAACTGAATTTGTCCAGTAAGGATTATCGAAACATTTCTTCAATTTTTTTTTTTAATTTAGTGTTTGTTTTATTCATGTCGACACTTTTTTAGTTTTTAGTTTGTTATATCTCTAGACAAATATTATGATAATTTGCGAAATAAGGTACCTCGATTTTGTTTACAGAGGCAATACTAGAACACGTTATGTTGCTTGTCTCTTCTGTAATATCATATCTTGTAAAATGTATGATTGAAAGTAAACACGAAAAGGTTACACATATCACATGTCGTCCACATCAGTCAATTTTCTTGGAATCAAGACTATAAATCTATAATACACGAACAAGTTTTTTATATTCATAATTTGTCAGTTCAACTTATCTTGTGTTTCAAGATTAGAATTTGACCCTGTCATCAAGGTAAATGATTTTATTATTCAGTTTGAATAGAAAAAGTAGGATTGCCAATGAGACAACTTTCCACAAGAGAACAACTAACACTTAATTTAATAACATTAAGTAAGGCCACCGTTCGGCCTTTAATAATAAGTAAAACCAATACCGCATAGTCAGCTATAAAAGGCCCCTTAAAGACAAATGTTAAGCAGTTCAAACAAAAAATGATAAAGGGTTGATTTAAGTACAAAACAAATATTATGTACAGCAACTAACGACAACCACAGTTACTGAAGTACTGGCTCCTAGCTGACTTGGAACAGACACTTACAAAATGTGGCAGGGTTAAACTAGTTTCAAGACCAGACAAACAACCCACATCTTCGCTAGCCACACGCGTGTAGAGGATGGAAGTGGATCGTAACCCTCGGCTAGCTAAGAGGATCCACCCCTTTCTGCGGAAAGTGCAACATAATAATATTCTTATTCTTTATTTTAGGATGATTTACCAGCACATTTTTGTTGTCCTTTGTTGTATTCCAGGAACTATGTCGGACTCCTGTCTTGGCGATCAGGAGAAATCGATTATATCTGGCATCAAATCATCACTTAAGAAACTAGAACATAGTTTGAATGGTAGGATAGATTTTAATATATAATAATTGTAATTTTAAATCGATAGAAAATATGTGTTTATAACTCGCTATTTTATGCAGACAGTATTAGAAGATGCAAGGATCATGTGTTCGTCACTTAGATATATATCGTCGCTGGGCTTCTAAAATGTCGTATATATATGATTTTTTTGGCTAAAATACTTTTTGACACCAATGGTCTGGGCTGGAGGAAATCGTTGGTATTACAAAATAGCATACAGTTACACCAATCAAAATGTTTGAAATAAGACATATTACAAAATTACCAATGTCAGTTGTTTGTAAAGTTTGCTTCCAAAATCTTGTTGAATGGTTTTGGGAAAAAAATAATTGTACATTTCTTTATTTCTGTGAAAATAGTTTAAGTTCTTGGATAATCCAGAAATGTCAAAGTTTTTATTTCACTGCTATTTACAAAAATGTTCAAGTTCACATACGACATTTTGGAAGCATGCATTTTGCAAAAATTTTCAAAGCCTGTTTGTGAGATATTTTTTTCTTGAAAAATTTGTAATTTACAACATTTTAGAAGCCCAGCGACGATATGCATCTTCAATAATGGCCACTCTAAAACATCGTAGACTATCTCAACACTACTATTTCTTGTTGATCTAATATTCCTGACTTCTGTTCTATTTATAGTTTATAAAATGAAATGAATAAAAATAATCAGAAACTCCCATAAAAATCAGAATTACTTAAGCTTTGTTGACCAATTTGGGCTATTGTGTCTTTCTAATAATTTGTGTGTCTTTCTAATAATTTGTGTACTTTACAATTTGTTATATATATAGCAACTCAGTTTTTCACAAAAAGCAAAATTAGGTAAATAAGTCATTTAAGGAAACACAACACCTGTAAGGAGTAAACTTACAATTTCGACAAGAGACGAGAATTTTATCTTGTTCATCAGTGTACTGTTTGCATATTGTTTTTCCTCATCTTATATTTGTTTTGTAAGATACAATATATATAAAAGATTGTTAAACTCATCATTGATTTAGGACAATGTCTTCTACAAGGAGACAACAGTTGATATCTGCCATTTGGAAAATTTGTAAATGTTGTCATGTTGAAAAGTTTTAGCGTTACTGTATTCATTTTTTTTCAAGGAGTCGATCAACGAGTTCAGCCTTGTTAACAAAAATGGGGATCTTGTCATGTTCAATAATTTTGCTATTTAAGTTTCTCTTTATCGATGATAAAATTGTAGTTTGCCATTTGATTAAGCAATTTTCGTTCTGAATTTCCCCGGAGTTCGATAATTTTGTTATTTTACTTTTTCAAGATAATAAGCAAACACGCAAACATTAATTATTGGTAAACATCATTATTTAAGAGCAAAGCCTCTTATAGGGAGTCGATTGAAGCCAGAACACGTACATGTATTCATAGATCATGTTTCGCTGATTATTTGTGGAATTAAAAGTTTCTTGTTATATCTTATCATATCTAAGTTATTAATAGGTAAAAATTGTAAAAAGTAGTCTGACAGTTTTGATGTGAAAACACAATTACTCCTTCTATCGTTGTTTCCAAGATAATAGACAACAATTTACCTTTTACCCCCGTTTACTATTTTTTGTTGAAATTTTGTTTTGTAGGAGGTTACCGGATTTTTTTAAATTTTAAATTAGATACTCAAATGATGATTGTGACTAACACGGTTCCTAAACATGTTTTAAAGTAAAAATTTGGTAGCAAAAGTATGAAATAAAGATTAATGAAAAATAATGTTAATGATTATAAATATGATTATTATGATTAGAAAAATCACGAAGATGTCCGGATGGATGGAGGGAATACAAAAACCACTGCTACTTTTTTTCTTCCGAAAAGAAATCATGGCACGAAGCTGAGGTACATATAATTAAGTGACTAATTCAATTGCATGTAATACATAAAATAATTATGCAAATCTCACAAAATAGATGTTTCAATTCATCGAATATTTCAAAACTTTCGTTAATCGTCGAAAGTCTGAACCTCTAGCATTGCTTAAAATTTCCAAAAACTTGCTTTTATCTCGTCGAATTGCATTTTATATTTCGAATCTCACGGATTGTGTTTTAGCTACTAAATCATATGACGAAAATCGGGAAAAAATGTTTGTGGCTCAGAAACAAAAATTAAGGACTCAATTCGTAGAAAAAAGATTTACAAAACAAATAATACAGAAATGATTCAAACCCTCTTATAATAAAACGTACAATGTGATAAAGAAACAAGAATTCAAAAGCGTGTTGTGAATACCAGCAGTACACATAAGTACCTACTCAAATTAGCACTACACAAGACGAACATTGAATCACATCATATTTATGTAGTACTACGTCCCTCGTTATGGAAGAAAATTGTAGTTCCCACGAGTACCGTTCGTAGAGAATTCAAGGTATTTGCTTTAACCTATCATACCTTTCATTCGTTGAACAATGAATTGGACGACCGTACAGTATGACACAGTTTTTCTAATGCAATGCAGATTTTCAGTATCTGTTCAACTAATACGTGTTTCGTGATACCCATGTTCAATATCTATGCTATATTTTTGGAAGTTATTTTCAGAGTCAATGTAGAAAAATGGGAGGTTATCTAGTTAAAGTTACAGATTCTGCAGAAAACTCCTGGCTTGTCAACACCATTACCAGTAAAAGTAAACATTTTATTTAATTATCAAATAGTATAGTTTGTCGCCCAATTTGCTTTTTAAAGTGACAAGTATACCTAATATTCTCCTACAATAGACACGGCAAAATGGAGACTTTTAAAATAACATACAATATATGAAAACTGACTCGAAGAAAATTAACACAAAACATTTGACTGAATGACTTTTTAAAACACAGAAGAAATTAACGAAAAATATATACAGAATCACGATGTCAATTATAATGTTACGATTATTGAATATATTATATATGTTATTTTCCAATTTAAAATTTTCCCCCTTTTTTTTATATCTTTATTACAATTACAATATATATATACATATCACAGTTTCAATTACACAAACATAAAAACATTTTCATGAGTTATTTTCCTTTCTCTGAAAATGAGTCATATTTGAAACATTAGCTATATTGCGTGAAAAATTTGTCACGAACACAATTGTCTGATTAGCGACTTTTGTTTTAATACTCATAGTTATATATATATCAATCATTATCTATAGACAAACATCATATCCCTATACTTATATTCAATCTCATTTTAATCTACCATTCAGCTCATACATTCAAAATTGTAAAAGCCTACACAGAGTACAATGAAAAATCAAAGAGTTAATTAAGGGTTTGTACAGTACTGTATTATTGTCCGACATATGACGAAAATTGATACTGAATCAAAAAAAAAAATCGCAAAGGGCTAGTCTCCATTCCACAACGCAAATAAATGAAATCAAAAGTATGTAATATGACTCAGAAGTCAATTATCATCAATATTAAGACAAGCAAACAACATCACAATATAATAATCATTATTCAGCAAAATCATTTTTCCGATTTTTTTGGTTCACCCGAAAATTATTCGTTTCGCCTTGGATGACATTGGGTTGGTGGACTTTATAAGATAATATTACACAGGAGACATAATAACTGGATCATGTATAGCAAAGGTCAAATTTAAGAGATCCAACTTGACCTTGACTTGAATTTGAAGATTCAAGATCATGGATATCAAAGACAAAATACCATTAAGTCTCTAAAAGTATGATTAGGAAGTTATTCTTGTATTAAGTTATTACATTGTTAACATTTAACGGGAGAACACTCCGAAAAGAAAAAAAGAACTCCAAACTGATTCTAATATGTATGTTAAACACATTCTTCAAATCGTTTAAATTTGCTTGCATTGTTTATTCTCAGAAGTAATTCAACAGAGTTATTGGATTGGAGCAGCAGATTTTAAAGAAACTGAATGGACATGGGTTATTGATTTGTCAAAACTTGGTTACTCTAACTGGAATTCAGGACAACCAAATAACTCTGGAGGAAATGAGGACTGTGCTCACTTCTATAAACCGTTTAACTACAAATGGAATGATACGCCGTGTAATTATACGGGTGGCGGCTACATTTGTGAAAGTGAAAACGTAAGTGGATTAATTTCGAGAAAAAAAATTCGTTGTGATCGATATTGATATTATCAATGAGGTTATACGAGATAACCCCTTGATATTATGGATTCACAATACTTGTTGATAAAACTTCTATGTCATTAATATGCAGGTGCAAGAACCAATGTCTCCTTTTAATAATCAGTTCACAGAGCTGCTGGGTCAGTTTGTAAATAAAACATATTTTAATAATTCCTTTAATTGAAGGTATCATATAGCTCCACGCATGTACAGAACCTAACAGATCTTACAAAATAAGACCTTCTTATTATAAGTACTTGAAGACAGACTTACTACGAAACAGTCTGTAAAATACACGTACTCTCGCTTTTCGTCATACATTTTATAAGTTTCTAAAGTTCGTGCAAACACGTTTGATATATTCCGACAAAGTATACGTGAATATACTTATCATTCGTTGCATATGTTTTTCAATATGAATATAAATACAATTATAAATATGTATCCTAACAAAACTTTACTTAGTTGTTTCCATTATCATAAAATATTTTTGTTTCTCAATATGAATAGGTATGACCTATTTGCCAATTAACGTCTTGTTCGACAAAACAATAATTCATTAATCCAAATATAATACAACACATACATGTATAAGCTAGAACACATGCATTCAAATTAAGTTCCTGCAGGATTGATTTTGAAAATAAAGTTTGAAATGATTGCTAGCTTGTTTACATACTTTTGAAACATGCATTTTAAAACATTGATTCAATTAACAAAAGGGGTTGGGAAAGTGTATATATATATATATATATATATATGGGAAATTCGTATTTAAATTTATATTTTCAGGGATCTCATTGCTTCCCATACCACAAGCTCATCAAACGGAAAGCTAGCAGAAAACAAAGATAGAAAAGTACAACAAAGATGTCAGAACAATGATGCCTTACCTTTTAATCATTGTTTATAAAATAAATTTCATTTAATAAACAAAGTCTCTTATTATACTTCGCCACAGTACTGTATCCAGGGCAATGCCTTTTCGCTGAAAATGTCGTTACTTCTATGATTTTTTCTTAAGTATTTTTTTTTTAAATCTGACAAGGCAACCCATATCTATAGGATTTGTCATGGTATTAATTAATCAAAAGCCATTTCAAGTTACACGACAAAATGTTTGCAATTCTTTTATTTTCTTCCACATTTAAAAAAAATTTCTTTGACCAATTCATTTTACTTAAACAACGCTGGAGATAACCTCTCTACCGTTACTATCCAGAAAAGAAACACTAGGACAGTCACATATACATGTAGCATGAATAAAAGGAAATTTGACACAGACTGTACATCTAGGACAGCAACACGGTTAACAAAAGACGACTAGGATAACGTACTCTACAAATTAAAAAGGCTACCGTTTCAAGTAAAACATTGTCGTGAATCGATTAAACAGAGACTATAATTATTCAGCAATTTATCACTGACTTGATTTACAGAATATTGCATACACAGAATATGTTGAGTTTTAAGGTACATTTTACAGATCTTATATCCTCTCTTTTGGACAAACAAAAGGAAAATAAGAAATAATGCAATAATGTTTGGTACCAGCGAAATAAACTGATTGTTGTTAAGATAACAAGGCACGTGCGATACTAATATGAATTATTGTCGTCCTTAATTATGATATTAGTTGCTGTACTTCTTATGAGATTTCCTACAAAAAAATACGTCAAAACAATCAAAGATTGAGATAACTTCTCTTATATATATGCCACATCATGCTTTCAATTGTATGACAGTTGATATACTAAATTTTAAATAAGAACACTGTGCGGGACAAATTTGCCATTCCGGTATCGGCAAATCTGACTTTGTCGGTTTACAAGATATCAAAAAAAAAAAAATTTGCCCAGTGATAGATTATTGAAAAATTAAAAAAATGCCATATGTCCAAACTTGTCACTGTTGTCACTCTTGTCACTGCAGCTGATTAAAAGTACATTTCCCATGGGAAATTTGATAATTCCCATGGGAATATTAGAATTTCCCATGGGAACATTGAAAGTTCCCATGGGAAAAATTACTTTTCCCATGGGAAGTTTAGAGTTCCCATAGGAACTTTAAAGTTCCCATGGGAACATAAGTAAATTGTTTGTTCCCATGGGAAGTTCTAAATTTCCCTAGGGAACTTTTCTTCCCAAGGGAACTCCTTTTCTTCCCATGGGAAAATACTTTTCCCATGGGAACAATATTTTTTCCCATGGGAACAATAATTTTTCCCATGGGAACAATAATTTTTCCCTTGGGAACAATAATTTTTCCCTTGGGAACAATATGTTTTCCCATGGGAACAATAATTGTTCACATGGGAAGTGATATAACTAAAAAGAAAACATAAAAAAATTCTCTAATTGCATGAGTGAAGCAATTTCACAAAACGGACTAAGTTATTATGGGTACAAGTATTTCTTTGAATCTTAATTGTAGAAATATATAATTGTGTGTTCTACGATTTTTGTCTAGGCATGCTTAATTGAAAGTAAATCACTATGTGTCAAAAATTTAACTACTATAAATTCAGAAATTATTGCTGTTTTTATTATTGTGACAGGGTTATAATCACAATAATATACACTTGCATATTGAAATTTTTTATGAACTTAACAGGATTATTCTAAATTTTGCACACAAAAAAATGATGAAATTAAGAAAAATCGCACTTACAATTGCTAGCAATAATTTCTGAATTTTCAGTATATAGTTTTGCATATATAGCTTTCACACCATTGCACACAGTGTCTTATGTTTATCCATTTGAATGTTTTTGTGTTTTTTTTCATGCAGACATTTAAATGTTGATAGGTCTTGCTCATTGTTGACGGCTGTTCAGTCACTGGCTGAAAATACCTTTATCTCTGGTTTTTAGTTGTCTCATTGGCAATCACATACCATATCCTTACTTAATTTCAACACTTCTTAATTTAGTTTTTGGTGGGGTTCGTGTTGTTTATTCTTTAGTTTTCTATGTTGTGTCATGTGTACTATTGTTTTTCTGTTTGTCTTTTTCATTTTTAGCCATGGCGTTGTCAGTTTGTTTTAGATTTATGAGTTTGACTGTCCCCTTGGTATCTTTCGTCCCTCTTTTAAGTTATGTACATTTGAGAATATATCATTTTCAAAAAGACAAAACATTACAATTGTATATCTAACATGTCTAAGGTCATAAGCAAAAGACAATCAACATACAGCAATAGTATATCTAAGGTCATAAGCATAAACATGCAGCAATAATATATCTAAGGTCATAAGCAAGTGACAATCAACATACAGCAATAATGTATCTAAGGTCATAAGCATTTAAAAAAAACATGCAGCAATAATATATCTAAGGTCATAAGCAAGTGACAATCAACATACAGCAATAATGCATATAAGGTCAAAAGTATAAACATGCAGCAATAATATATCTAATTTCATAAGCATTAACATACAGCAATAATATATCTAAGGTCATAAGCATAAACATACAGCATTAATAATATATCTAAGGTCATAAGCAAGAGAAAATAAACAGGTCTTGTATAAGAATATTAACAGTATCCGGGACAAGTTTGCAATTCCGCTGAGTGCAAAAGTTGTCACCTTAATTTTTGGAGTTAAGTCAAAATGAAGTTGATAACTTGATTGGTATTGGTTCTCTGATATCTGTCCTAAATATGTTTGGCTCTAGCACCACTGTTGAAAAAGTAATGCCCCTTTTTTCAACAATTTCCTCAGAGGAAAAAGAGTTTTCCTTAAGGGAAAAAGATTTCCCTTAGGGAATTTGCTTCATAATTATTTCCTTTGAGGAAATTCTTTTTCTTTTGAGGAAATTTGCCGCTTCAAATTTTCCTTTGAGGAAATTTCCTCTAAGGAAATCATTGTTCTTCAAATTTCCTCTAAGGAAATTTCTGAACATCAAATTTCCCTTAAGGAAATGTTTTTCCTCTATAAAAATTTCATAACAGTACAAACATTGACAAACAGTATAAATATATTTTCTCCTAGACTGAATTATTGATCATGTTGATACAAAAGATTTATATAAAATAAACACTTTTCATGTCAAATTAACTTGTCTTCTGTTTCAGCTGCTGTGTATAATTATTCTACCCCCTACATAACAGTTCAGTGCATAAATAATTCCATTCACAAGACATCTTCCTTCAATTGGTTGAATAACTTTTGGCAACTTGTTCTTCAAACATCTTCTCTGTATATTTGATATGATGGAGAGCCATGTACATAATATTATGTACATGAATGGATAACGCATGTGTTTATTTCAACAACAAACATGACAAAGATACTATTTTTTTTCTTAATTTCTACATAATTCATCAGTGAATATGTAGGTTGTTACATTTTACACCATTGTGTCCTTGTGCATCTTTGATAGTACTCCATTTTGTTTATAGCAATTTTGTAGAATATTTTCTATTTCTTTTTCCAGAAAAACACACAATTGAGTTCATTTCACATTAATTAATCCAATTAGCACATTATGTAGAAAAGTATTAACAAATAAGTTTCCTCTTCAATATAGACTTGCAGGACCTGACGATGATCATAAAAACCAAGATATCTGACCTATAAATACACAAAATAAAAAAAAGAAGTTATAAACATGATAAATGGAGAAAAAAACAGCAATATAAATAGGCTTATTTTATCATGTTTTAATTAAAGTCATAAGAAACCTCAAATTAAAAAAAAATATGTATAATAATTATGTTTTTTATAACTAAATGGATAGTTTTCATTATGCAACTTAAGTACATATACTTTTTTCTGAGGAAAATTCTTTAATTTGTCCACATTTAGAAGAAGTTTACTTATTTTTAATTGCTTGCTTCCAGGAAGCAATTCGCCGATACATATTTTCCATATACATAGTGACCAGAGCGTAACCCTCCTCGTAAAAATCCGGTGACCACAATATGCAAGGATCTGTCATTGAAATAAAAAATAGCTGATTATACATGTTAAACACCGTGCTCAATACCCATGCTTTTTGTGATTTGTTAACTATAAGGTGGCAATCGGTAAAACTCAGCTTCAAAACACGGCATTTAATGAGCAGCATTATTTGTTAAATCATAACAAACAGAGAGAAAAAAAAAATTGACGATTTATATGATATACTTGTGAAAATAATGATAAAATCGTGCACAGAGGACTAAGTTTATGATGTATACATGCATTGGTTCTAAAGTTGGACAAACTTTATTTTTCATCACTCACTCGTTTCATATGACTTTAACATTTGAGAAACTTTCATTTGATATTCTTACTTGTCATGCTTTATATGAGTTTTCTTATTTCAGTGCTTTGTGTCCAAGATTAAATATTCGTTGTTTAGTGCCTTGCAGTGATATTTAAAGTTTAGCCACTTGCAAAAGTTGTTATAGAATATTCATATGCTGTGTTATTTGAACCACTGTCCTATATTATGGTCAGGTAAGAGGTTGAGTGCTCACAGACATGATATTTTTTTTATTAATTGTTATTGTTTTTGAACATGTTGAACTAAATTGGATTGTTTAAATCTTTTCATGTTGGGATCTTTATTGGCTGACCTATAAAGGAAGTGTTGTCTCATTATTGAAGGCCAGCCCATCATTGGCCTTTAATTTCTTGCATCCACTTCTTTGAACTCTGGTGGATAAGTCACTCATTTACCATACCACATCTTCTTATTTTTATAAGAGTCATCATTCAAAGGCAATTACTTTTATCATGTTTATTACTGTAATTCAGAAATTATCCAGAGGTTTTTAGTAATGCGATTAATGCGACTGGGTGAGTATCGCAAAAATAAGAAATCATATTTTGATAACAGAAACATATATATATATATCATGTATATATAATTGATGCAGATTTTTTTTGTAATCACAATAAGTTGTCCATTCCCTGAAAAATAATAAATGCAAGCAATAATTTCTGAATTTACAGTATATAGAAGTGGTCTTACCATTTAGGCCTTGTTGTATTCTGTTTATCTTGTTTTGTCGCTCATTTCTATTGAAACTGTTTATATTTTTCATTATTTTTCTATATTTCTTGTCCTATAAAACATAACATTTGAGAAACTTTCATTTGATATTCTTACTTGTCATGCTTTATATGAGTTCTCTTATTTCAGTGCTTTGTGTCCAAGATTAAATATTCGTTGTTTAGTGCCTTGCAGTGATATTTAAAGTTTAGCCACTTGCAAAAGTTGTTATAGAATGTTCATATGCTGTGTTATTTGAACCACTGTCCTATATTATGGTCAGATAAGAGGTTGAGTGCTCACAGACATGATATTTTTTTTATTAATTGTTATTGTTTTTGAACATGTTGAACTAAATTGGATTGTTTAAATCTTTTCATGTTGGGATCTTTATTGGCTGACCTATAAAGGAAGTGTTGTCTCATTATTGAAGGCCAGCCCATCATTGGCCTTTAATTTCTTGCATCCACTTCTTTGAACTCTGGTGGATAAGTCACTCATTTACCATACCACATCTTCTTATTTTTATAAGAGTCATCATTCAAAGGCAATTACTTTTATCATGTTTATTACTGTAATTCAGAAATTATCCAGAGGTTTTTAGTAATGCGATTAATGCGACTGGGTGAGTATCGC
Organism: Mytilus edulis; assembly: GCA_019925275.1. Lineage (NCBI taxonomy): Eukaryota > Metazoa > Mollusca > Bivalvia > Mytilida > Mytilidae > Mytilus > Mytilus edulis. Next base: position 40,997,320 of record CM034352.1, read on the forward strand.
AAAAATAAGAAATCATATTTTGATAACAGAAACATATATATATATATCATGTATATATAATTGATGCAGATTTTTTTTGTAGTCACAATAAGTTGTCCATTCCCTGAAAAATAATAAATGCAAGCAATAATTTCTGAATTTACAGTATATAGAAGTGGTCTTACCATTTAGGCCTTGTTGTATTCTGTTTATCTTGTTTTGTCGCTCATTTCTATTGAAACTGTTTATATTTTTCATTATTTTTCTATATTTCTTGTCCTATAAAACATAAAAAGGGTAAAAACTATTATTAAACATCAGTATTTTCTTTATATACAATAATATTTAATAAGAATGGAATATTTGTGCTATTTCATTTCACAAACTTTTGGTCAGTCATGACTTTCAAAGACTTTCACCCTGGTCAATAGTTTAAAAAACAAACATTCCCATACTTTTTCTTGGTGTTCGCACTAATTTTTCATTGGACAACAAAAACATGATTCAACTATTCTTCTATGATTGTTTTTGCTTGACTACGTTAAACTCTGAAATATTGTTTACAGTATAATCTTTATGTGTCTAACTCATCAAAATTTCAAATTAATATATAAATAACCAATAAGAATGCTATGCATGGCTCAGCTTGATACAAACATACACTTTAAACCCTGAACAGTTGGAGCAAGTATGGACACAACATTCAATTCAAACTTTTCTACATTGGTTAGAGGTATAGGGGGAGGTTGAGATCTCACAAACATGTTTAACCCCGCCGGATTTTGCGCCTGTCCCAAGTCAGGAGCCTCTGGCCTTTGTAAGTCTTGTTTTATTTTAATTTCAGTTTCTTGTGTACACTTTGGAAATTAGTATGGCGTTCATTATCACTGAACTAGTATATATTTGTTTAGGGGCCAGCTGAAGGACGCTTCCGGGTGCGGGAATTTCTCGCTACATTGAAGACCTGTTGGTGACCTTCTGCTGTTGTTTTTTTATTTGGTCGGGTTGTTGTCTCTTTGACAAATTCCCCATTTCCATTCTCAATTTTATGGATACAAGTCTGAATTGTAAATTTGGATTGTGATTCAATAGTTGATGCAGCATAGGTTTCTGACATTGAATGAATGTGGTCCAAGTACTTACAAATTTTAAATTGACAATTAACCTCTAAAATGGTCCAATATTCAAAATCTTAATACTGTAAACATGGAAATTTTCGCGGTAGTTTTATTTTCGCTATTTTCGCGGTAAGAAGTGAAACGCGAAAATAAACGACCACGAAAATATCAAGGAAAAACTCTTTTAATTACATTTTCTTTTACAAATTGTGACTTGGATGGAGAGTTGCCTCATTGGCACTCATACCACATCTTCTTATATCCACGTATATGAATAGAATATATATAGGAATACTGTATATCACTGATTTCAAAGACGACAAATATATAATTTAAATTATAACAGTATCTCTTAATGAAAAGCAATGTTAAAAGTCATGTCTTTAAACTCAAATCAGTTATTTCACTGAAGCGAACATTACGGATATTGTTATGTAAACAAACACTGATTACCATTATGTTAATGACACCTGTCAATCAGTAATAAAAGTATCACCTCGTTGAATCTGCTACAAAGATTGATCAGATGAAAAGATCGACTAATTAGCATAAATATTAATCCTGACAGTTCTTTATTTTAATTCATTCCTAATTAGGTTTATACTTTTATATTATTCTGTATGTGTTTTTACGAGCATTGAAACATGCCAAACTTTCAATCTACTTTAACATTAATGAATCGAAAACAAAATATTTCTGATTGATTTTATCATTTGATTTAAGATATATGTAAAACTGTTCACTTTCCAAATCATTTATGAAAATATTTATCTAGGCCACTGGGAAATCGCGAATTCAAAACGGCGCGAATTTGGATCGTGTAAGTAAATCGCGAAATAAAGACGGCGCGAAAATTTCCCGGTTTACAGTACATGGTTAGATGCAGCATATCAACATGATCAAAGAACCCAAATGATTCATTATTTGATGAAATCAAATAAAGTTCAATTTTGGACCCTTTAGATCTCAATGTGGACCAATTTGTTAACGGGCAAAAATATCAAAAATCTAAATGAATGGTTAGATTCAGCATATCAAAGAACCCCATATATATATATTCAATTTTTTTTAAATCAAACAAAGTAAAATATTGGACCCCAATTTGGACCAACTTGAAATTTGGGCCCATACTAAAAATCTAAGTAAATATTCAGATTCAGCATATTAACATGATTAAAGAACACCAAGAATTTAAATATTATTAAAATCAAAATAAGTTTAATTTTGGACCCTTTGAACCTTAAGATAGACCAATTTAAACAGGACCAAAAAACTAGGAATCTAAATACACAGTTAGATTTGGAATATATATATATCAAAGAACCCCAATAATTCAATTTTCTATAAAATCAAACAAAGTTTAATATTGGCCCCTTTTGGCCCCTAATTCATGTAATTTCTAAACTCTGGACAAAAACTCTGGTCACAAACCCTGTGTTTGAGTTTCATAGATTTCTGTTAACTTATACTTAAAGTAATTATGCGAAAACTAAGTGTCTTCGGACTACGACGACTACATGATAAAATTGAGAATGGGAATGGGGAATGTGTCAAAGACCCCCCTTTTTTGGACTATCAATGCATTTGAATGGGGACATGTAATTACCCCCCCCCCCTTTTTTTGTCCTGGGTTAGGAAACCCCTTTTTAAAATGACTGGATCCGCCCCCGAAGGGTCTATCATTAAGTTTGACAACTTCAGACATACTACTTTACCAAAAAAATTGACACATTTCATCCAATTTAATTTCATGAATTTCATTCTTTACTTGCTATTTCATCCATAATATTTTAAAGAAAGAAATTTGGAAGGAGTATGATTTTAATTTGCAAGTTATACACTATCCAAACTAGAGACCTACTAGAGTAGATATATACTTGACTAAGGGAGCTACCATTTGATTTTTAGGGGGGGGGGGGGGGGCTAGGATGAAAAATTTTATCCTGCATTTTTTTTTTAGCTGTAATCTCTGTCCTGCCTTTTTATTTTTCACTCTGTTCGTTCCTGCCTTTCTTTTTTTAGTTTATCCTGACTTTTTTTACCAAAATTGTCGTCCTGACTTTTTTTTTTGCTAGTGTCTCATCCTGCCTTTTTTTTCTTCTCAAAACTCCTGTTCTGCCTATTTTTTTCAAATTTCATCCTAGCCCCCCCATAAAAATCAAATGGAAGCTCCCTAATTTAAATCAAACTTGGGGTGACTGGGGACAAAGATTTAAGGGAATAGATGACAGTTTACCTACAATGATCTAGCTTCATGGCAATGGCATACATTACAGACTACATGTACATCATGTACATGGTCATTCTTAATTGTGTTTAAACTTTGGGAGTTCATTTTTTTAATGTTTAAAGCTAACAATTTCAACTACATACATTTATCGTATAGTTTTTTAATTCTAAAAACGCATAATTATATGCGAAGTTCGTTTTCTTCGACATTTCGTAATTCTCCACTATCTATAGTATATGTTCAGTGAGTACTTCTTAGTAACTTTGTAATCATTATTAGATATATTTTCGATTAGTTAAGTTGGAAAATAGTTAGATAGAATTTTAGTTTGAATAGAGTTAGAGAATATAGTTAGAGAATGGCAGAAAGTTTACGATCTCGTAAAGGCATAAATTACAAGTCGCTGAATGATTATGGACTGCCAGCATTAAATTTGACAGATCCTGTTAAGATTTCCACACCTAGGAAAAAGTTGGAACTCACCACAGCAAGAATTTTAGATAAGGTAGTGGCCGAGGACTTGGATTCTGACGAAGAAGGAAGTCGCTCAGACGAAGAACTAGAACAGTTACGTAAGAAGTTGAAGAACACAGAAGATAGTATAAAAAAGAAGAAAGAGGAGGAGAAAGCAATCTTAAAAAAGAAAATAGAAGAAGGGGAAAAGGTGTTGAAGTCAATGAAAGGTGAGGATAGTATAATAGATGACAAAGTTAAATTAACTGATCTTAGAAAGATGGAAAGGCTTAATTCAAAAGTTGATAAAAAATTGTCAGATATGGGGTTATTTGACAAACCTGAAATAAAAGGAGACGCTAGTAAAAAGAAAAGCAAACTTAAGATTAAACTAAGTTCAACAAGTTCAGAGAGTAGTTCTGATGATGGGGTAAATAGAAAAAAAGGTAAAAAAGGGAACAGTGATAGAAAGAAATGTATAGCTGTTTCGGATAGTTCGTCCGATTCGTCCGATTCGGAAGATGATTCTGAGTGTGAAAAGAAAAAGAATAAGCGTAGGAAAAGAAAAATTAAATCTGGTATTCAGAGTAAGTCGTCAGATAAAGTCAAGAATCAACTTTTATGGCCTCATTCCGCTCTACAATACGAGTATGTAAATGAATCAACCTCCTTTAAAAGTTTAGACATTAAATTGTTTACCGCGGGAGAGCTTGAAATTATCACAAGTCATGGTATTTCTGAAACAGAGAAATCGGGTAGATTGAATCTTTTAAAGAAAATTACTTACTATAGTAATATTTATGCTTGGAAAGGTCTTCTCGCCTTTTATGCAGCATGGCTACGTAAAATAGAATTGGGTCAAAAATCTTGGAAAGATGACCCTACGTGTATTGAAGTTCCGGTTTTAAGTCCTTACATTTTATCTAAGTCGGAGAGCTCTTCTGGTAGTAAGACATTTAAATCAGATTCACAAAAAAGGAAGAAAGTATTTGGTTTTGTACATTATATAATAGAAATCGGTGTACGTCAAAATCCACGCCGCATCAAATTAATTTCAAAGGTCAATATAAGACTGTCTTACACATTTGTGCAGTTTGCTGGAAAAAGGATAATAAAAAGTTAAATCATCCAGAATGTTCTAATACTTGTCCTAATTTCCCTGTTTGACTAGATCGTATTAAAAAGCTTGATCCTGATGCGGAGATTTTTTATCCTCAATACATGAAAGACAGCTTGAAGAGAGATAACTCTAATATGAAATTTTTATCAAAGAACAGTGGTAATAAAAAAGAGAACGATAGTTCTGAAGCTTGTAAAAACGATCTTTGTAAATTAGTATATGAGGGTAAATATGATGTTTTGAAAACTGACAAGCTTTTACATGATCACGATTTAGTTTTTAAATCGTCAAAATTGAATTTTGAAGACTGTAAAATAAAAACACTATCAAAAATAAATGTGGATTATTTTAAATTGATGCTTAGTGATTATTCGGACAGACAAATTTGTAATTTGTTAGAATTTGGATTTCCAATTGGATTTCACCGAAATAAGGAATCTATGAGTTTATTACGAGATTTTAAGGCTCAAAAAGAGGTGTTACAAGTTAAAAATCATCGTGGGGCAGTAGAGTTTCCCAATGATATGGAGAAATATTTGGTAAAAGAACTTACTAAGGGGGCAATTATTGGCCCTTTTCATGTGAATCCATTTGATCATGGTATTATTTTATCTCCATTGAATACGGTTCCTAAAAAGGATTCAACGGAAAGGAGGGTCATTCTAGACCTAAGTTCGGCTGGTGGAACTGGTGTAAATGAATTTATAGATAAAGATAATTATTTAGGTGAACCAGTTTCTTTAACATACCCAAGAGTAGATGATTTAGTTTTGTTAATAAAGAAAAAGGGAAGTGGATCTCATCTTTTCAAACGGGATCTTGCCCGGGCTTACAGACAAATTCCAATTGATATTGGAGATACCTTTTTAGTAGGATTTGCTTGGAATGGACATATATTTTTTGATATTGTGCTGTCTATGGGCTTAAGATCAGCTGCACAAATATGTCAAAGATTGACAAACGCTATTGCTTATATTTATAGCTCTTTAGGGTTTGATATCATAAACTATTTAGATGACTTTGCCGGGGTAGAAAGTCCAGAATTGTCTTCAAAAGCCTTTTTAGAATTACAAAATGTGTTAGCTTCTTGTGGAATTGAAGAGTCCGAACATAAAGCTGTGGGTCCTTCAACTAGAATGGAGTTTTTAGGAATTATTTGTGACTCAGTTAAAATGACTTTAGAAATTTCTATTGAAAGATTAACAGAGATAGATTTAATTTTATTGGAGTGGGTAGGAAAAGAATTCGCCTCTAAGCGTGAAATTCAATTGGTTAAGATATATTTATCAAGATGTAAAAAAGAGCGAGGTGCCTGAACTTGTTAAAAAAGACATCTTATGGTGGAAAAAGTTTTTACCTTTATATAATGGTGTATCAATGATGTTAATAGAGGAATGGTCGAAACCAGATGAAATTTTCTCTTCTGATGCATGCATGACAGGTTGTGGTGGCATGTTCAAAGAACATTTTTTTCATGTTGAATTCCCTGATGCTATTGTTAATGAACAGCTTCATATTAATGCATTAGAAATGTTAACAGTAGTGGTATGCCTGAAATTATGGGGAACTAAATTGAGAGGAAAGAGAATTATGATTAAATGTGATAACCAGGTTACAGTAACAGTAATTAACACTGGAAGATCAAGAAATCAGTTTTTACAATCTTGTTTGCGTGAGATTTGTTTTGTAGCCGCCATTAACGAATTTGAGTTGAGGGCAGTTCACATTGCAGGTGTTGACAATCGTTTAGCTGATATGTTGTCTCGCTGGCATTTACATAGTAATTATGCTAAAACATTTTTTGAAGAGACAAAATATATACATTTAGAAGAATTTGAAGTGACAAATGAGTTGTTTCAGTTTATTCATGAATGGTAAATTACGTTTTCAGATAGACAAATCAGAGAACTAGAAAGGGATGTAAAGATATCGACATTATCAGCCTTTGCTGTAGGAACAAAAAAGAATTTATTGGTTCAGTGGCGAGCCTTTTTGCTTTTTTGTACATTTTTTAATTTAAATGAATGTCCTGTTTCATTAAAAACGATCTGTTTGTTTATTCAATTTTTGAGTAGATCGTTTAAATCAGTAAGTTCTATAAAAAATTATGTATGTGGGGTTAAAACTATGCATTTAATGTTAGACAAACCTTTTGTTCATTTAGATGAATTTTCTGTCAAGTTATTATTGAAAGGGATTGCTAGAGAGAAACAGCATTTACCAAAACAAGCGTTAGCTATTACTGTAGATATGTTATTAGATATTAATAGAGTTATAAATCACGACGATCCAAAGCAGTGCACTATATGGTGTTTATTTTTATTTGCCTTTTTCTTAATGGCGCGCAAATCTAATTTAGTACCTGATTCTAAAATGTCTTTTGACATAGATAAACAGTTAACCAGAAATAAAGTAATTTTAGAGGGTAATATTGCTATTGTAATTTTTAATTGGTCAAAAACCATACAGATGGGTAATAGAATTTTGAAGATACCATTGATTGAAAATACTAGTTCTGCATTATGTCCACTGAGAGCTTATAGAAATATGTGTAAATTAATTCCTGCCGCCGGAGATAGTCCAGCCTTTTTATTTCCTAGTAAACACAAGTTAGTTCCTGTGACTTATACAGATTTTCAGCGGTATATTAAGGAGTTTATTAGTAAGATAGGCAGGAATCCACGACTATTTTCTACTCATAGTTTCCGCCGAGGGGGTGCGACCTTTGCTTTTGAATCTAAGGTACCTGCAGAGTTAATACAAGTTCATGGTGATTGGGCAAGTGATGCCTATAAATTATATCTTCAATTTTCTTTATCCGAAAAAGTCTCTGTTGCTAAGGCCATGACTAAATTTATCCCTTAATTGCAGTAATGAAGAAGAGGGTGTTAATCTTATGTGACTCTATTGGGAAATATCTGGATGGGATGAAAGACACGGTTGTACAGAGTTTTAGTGGAGCTAATTTAGGTTACATTAAATATGTTATTGATAAGGAGTATATATATCTTCATGAGTTTGATAGCTTTTCACATGTTATTTTACATTTTGGTACCAATGATATAGAGAAACATTCTATAGAGATTATTTTATGTAAATTTAGAAATTTGATATATAGTGTAAGAAATAGAAATAGAGACATAAATATCTTGATATCTTCCATTTTACCGCGACCAGTTGATTTTGTTCAGTTAGGATATAAGGTTGTTCAGATTAATAAAGCCTTAATTGGTATTTGTAAAGAGGAGAAAATAAGTTTCATTAAGTCTTATAGAAGATTTGTATTTAAGGGCTCTCCTAAAAGAGATTTATTTGCAATTAAAGATGGAGGTTTGCATTTAAATGAAGCTGGAGTTGCCCAGCTTAAGATGTGTTTTATTCATGTCATTTCACATTTGTAAATTGTATATGTTTAATTATGCAGTTGTAAATTATAGTATGTTAATTCTGATTTGTTCATATTTTGTAGATAACCATTCTAGTATGTGGCTTACAATGAAGTTCTTTATTCGTTGAGTCAGAAGAATTTCAAAGAAGTAACATATTCTTTGGATCTTCAGTAGGAGATTTACAAGAAAGTATCGTTTTGATTTCTTGAGTCTCGTCAGGCTTACACAAGTGTATATCAGTTTGTGGGTCTGAGTTATTCTTATTCTAAGAGTGTTTTGTTTTGTTTTAAGAATATAGTTTTCTTTTTTTTATTATTTATTTTTCTTTTTCTTTTTTTTTCTTTTTGTCTTTTGCGGGCTTGTTTGGCGGTTTATTTTTGTAGGGCCCGCAATTGTGTTTACTCTATGGCATGTATGTGTATAAATTATTTGTTAAATGAACTTGTACAATAATTTTCGGCCAAAATAAAAGTTTTATTTATCTTGTTTTATATTCTGAGCCAAAGATAATTGTATAGTTTTTAATTCTAAAAACGCATAATTATATGCGAAGTTCGTTTTCTTCGACATTTCGTAATTCTCCACTATCTATAGTATATGTTCAGTGAGTACTTCTTAGTAACTTTGTAATCATTATTAGATATATTTTCGATTAGTTACCCTCCCACCCATCCCTAATGTTTAATTATTGTACTTGTGAGTTTAATATTGACAGATTTAATTTGTGCGGTTTATTTTTGTAGGGCCCGCAATTGTGTTTACTCTATGGCATGTATGTGTATAAATTATTTGTTAAATGAACTTGTACAATAATTTTCGGCCAAAATAAAAGTTTTATTTATCTTGTTTTATATTCTGAGCCAAAGATAATTAAGATTTGATTCTACATTTATATATAATTGTGTATGTCACATGTATGTACATGATGTATTTTAATGTAAAGCATCTGAAAACTCATTAGCCGTTTCATATTTATTTCAGTCCTTCAAAAGGCAAATTTATATGAGCCTATGCCTGAAAACAGAGATTTCTTATTAAGGAGAAAGCCCCCCCCCCCTTTTTGGTGTGAAATATTTTGTTGATTATATAGGGAATCACTGAAGCATGACTGGAGCAAGCATCCCCCTCTGCCCCCCCCCCCAAAGAAAAACAACAAAAAATTAAAAAAATGGAAATTTCTGGATCTGCCCATGTCAACCTTTCACTCAGGTCATTGGTGAAGAGTTGTCACACAAAATAAATGATATCAAATGTTCATATGTATATGTTTTAGCTCGTGTAGGTGTAAGGAGGCAACCATTTGATTTGTAGGGCGAACAGGGTGAATAATCTTGCCTTGTAAAACTTGTGCTATAAATAAAAATTAATACATTTCCATTTAAAAATCCGTCAGCCCAATCTCATCCAGCGAAATAGATTATTATCTGTTTTCGAAATTATATGGAAGTACTTAGTAGTTCAGACGCATTGCAAGGCATTTTTTCTAAGGAGACGTGTAGACTCATTTAATTGGGGGAATGGAACCAATAAATTGATAGGATCCGATATGATCTTCCCAGTACGGAGCACCTATTTTTTTTTAGGTAATTATTATTAGTGTCGGTGATCTCACAAGTAAATCAGAGAAAATATTGCATGCAAATTAATGAGCAGAGAAGAGACAACTATCAACTTGTGTATTATTCATTTTCTCGCAGTTATTTACGGTAAATTAACTATATGTATATATATCCCAAAACAGGTGTTCGGTTCTAGTACTATACAATTTAGTAAAACTGCTATATTTTGGGGCCGAAAAGGGGTCTTACTGAACCTACTCCTTTATAAATCTTAAGTAGGAATGTGTGGGTTCCATTTCAGGAGACCTACACGGATTTTTTATAAAATAAATTTAAAAATTATAAATACAGTTTTCAATTCTTTCCCGGCATAGATAAAAAAAATATGAAAATAAATAATCTTTTGAAAATAATACGATATGGTTTTAATTATTTCACTTCATTATAATGATAAATCCTTTAGATCTGAAATGTTTAATTAAAACGAATTTATCATTTTGATCTACCGATAAACTTTAAATTGAAGTGACATGGTCAGTTAAGTTAACCTGATTAGTTGCATGGCTGATTACCATCTTACAGGTGACCCAGTAATTTTCCATATGACACTAGCGTGTACCCTTGGGGTGTGTATAACTTATTTTTTGGGGAACACCCTGTCCACGTGTAATACTTAGCATATATTGCAACATTTGACATTAAACAAATTTTCTTTGTAGCATCGGAGGCAATTTCATGTTCAACCACACAGAAAATTTCACAATATATGGGGTCCGTAGTAATACCGCAAAGGATCTCCTTAGTGCACTAAGAACAAAAATGTGCACTAAGGACCTGATGGAATGATACAACTGTTACAAAGGACATGGCATATAAAAATAGACTTTTTAAAAATTCATAATTTTAAATTTTACAATTATACCTTTTTTTAATTAGAAAGTTATCGAATGTGTATTCGACACGTGCCTAAAAAAATTGATTGTCACCTTTTTAGTGTGGGAGAGATCCGTTTGCGCCAAAAAAAAGCGTCCTTTTGCGCCACAACTTTTTTTTCTCAAATGCTACATTTGCGCCACATGTTTTAAAATTAGATGGTTTCATTTGAGCCAAAAATAAAACATACGATTGCGCCAGTTAAAAGAAATTTACTTCCTTACTCCTTTATTCGGACTTGGAACCGGCAGTGTAACACGGCACATGTTTCCTTTTCTGAAACATATGTTTTTATTACTGCTGCTGCATGGGTACTTCCCAATTTAATGTATGTAGTAGCTTTTAACTTCTTTTTATTGTTCAAAAACACAAACATTGAAGGATGAAATCCATAAAATAGTTAATAATAGTTCATAATAATAATAAAGCCCATACGCATGGTGGGAACAAAACTCTGTGTCATCAACATTTGTGGCTAAAACATAAAGAGCAAAAACTTCTATTTTCTATATTGGCATATCTTTGTTAAGCAAAGCAATAAGTTTTATTCTCTCTCTGTACATTGACTGTCTAATGCTGCTTCAGTCATTTAATTCTCTTCAGAAACTCGTCTTTATGGTGAAATATCTCCTAACATGTGATACCTTTTGGGGCAAAAAAAAGAATACATATATAGTAATCATTAATATTTATGATAGATATATGTACAGGTAAATTGGCGCAAATGAGTTCCGAATATTGGCGCAATTGATACATTTTGAAACTAAAATTTGGCGCAAAACAGTAATTGGCGCAAAAAGACTGCTGCCTTTAGTGTAATAGGTAGAAATTCACGTTCGCTCAACCTTGACCCGTTCATAATCTGCTAGTATACTGTTTAAACATGTATATATGGTATTTTAAATTGTTCTCTATTTTTTTCCCATTTGTTTGTTTCTGCCGTATTTATTCTGTCTGTTATAATTTTTACTTCTAAAGTAATAAAGTATTTTCAACTCTTTTCAGGTTGGGAATTTTTAATCCTTTTAATTTTAAAAAGACAAATAATTGTGAACACTTCACGGAAAAGTGAGGATTTATATTTGGTTGCTTAACGTCCAGTTGCCAATACTTCATTCATTTTTCTGATGTCAGGGACCATGCCTCACAGCAAGGTTTTATAAGGATAGAACATAGGCAAATGCAAATAGATTCTATTGCCTATATCTTTGCTGCTTTGGTCTCTGCATGTATACATAATGATTCATTATGTTTTATGGGATACTTAACTTCTGTTCTACAAATTTTATATTAAAATATATTTTGATTTTTCATTTTTAATGAGATTTTAGTTTCTGTTGATTAGAGGCAGTACAAAAAACATGTTTTAATCATAATTAAGGTGAACCCAGCCCCCCCCCCCCCCCTGTCAACGTGACACCCAACCACACCGCTTGAAAATCTTAAAATATTTTTTAATGTTATCTTTACTATATATTGAATAGGGTGACACGTTGTCGCTACATAATAACCAGATAAAATGGATCTTGTTTATACAAAAAATATTTCAAGATTGTGGTTTCTCAAACATATGGGAGTCACAAAATTTTGTTAATAAAGAATGGTTAAAAACTGTCATAAAGCAGAGATTGCTAGATCAATATATTCAGAACTGGAATTCTCTCATTCAAAATTCGTCAAAAGGTATTAACTACAAAAATTTTAAGAAAAACTTGAAATTGAAGAATATTTTAATATTTTGGACTTCAAAGACGCTATTGTTTTTTGTCGGTTTCAAATTTCCTTAAAAACAAAATATAACAAAGGCAAAGTTTTAAAACACAAAATTCATTTTTTTTTTATTTTTCTTTCATAAATTTGAAATTTTACCACGCTAAACCGTTAGGTTTATTCAACAACAACCATTAATTAATCAATAAGTAACGATAAAAAGACAATTGTGTATTGGATTAGGTTGATTGAACATGATGATTAGTGAATTTGCAATAAGCCGTTGGTCACGTGCCGAGTGGCACGCGTTGATTAAAAAGTCATTTAACTTCAAAATTACAATATCTATTGATACCTAACTTTACAGATATGAGGTATTTAATCATATCCTCCTATATATCCATATTCTCTGTGATCTTAAAACATCGTTTTAGTGTCCTCAGAGACATATATACACATGTGTATATATGTCTCTGGTGTCCTTTTAAAAAAACTTTCTTCTTAGTGGTATTTCTACACACCGAAATATATGGCCTTATTGGTAAAATACCCACTGAAAATACCACAGTACTTAGTGTCACTAATAGTCAAATTATTGTGCCGTGAAAACTGGAAATGAAGTTTAGCGGGACATAGGAAATTACAAAAATATTAGAATTGTTTACTTACATAGTGTAAGCGGGATGTGGGAATCTAAAAAAAATAAATAGTAACTATAAAGCGAGATCCGTGAACAGAACCCCCAATGAGACCCCATTAGTTGTGGCTTATTTTTGGTCTTTTTAGCTAGTTTCCTTCCCCTACATTACTTGTAAGTTGATCGTTTTTTGAAAAGCAGCACTCGAGTTCTGACAAGAAATGCACAAAATATTGAAAAAGAAGGTTTAGAAAATTTAAATAATGGTATGCACACACACTCCCCTGTCAGCACAGACAATTATAATTTTTGTAAACGCGCCAAACTCATTTCTTCCACAGTGAGACAAGCTTTACAATGTTGATGGTGGTGAAAATCTAGTCCAAATAATTATGACGTCTTGCAAGGCTATTTTATTTCTGGAACGCTTTCCTCTGACGAAGCCGAAATGTGAAACCAAATCAACAAGAAGTCTAACATTTATAATAGAACTGAATTTAAAATCGAAATGTAAATGGGGAATGTATCAAAAGACCAAAGAGCAGATAGCAGCCAAAGGGCACCAATGGGTCTTCAATGCAACGAGAAAATCCCACAACCCGAGGAGGGGTTCCTAACCAAAGACAAATGGGGGGGGGGGGTCCAACTACATGTCCCCATTCAATACAATACAATACAATATGCTTTATTTGAAAAACACTCCGTCACATTGACATGTGAAACAAGAGGTAAATTACAAAATACAATCACATACAATTAAAAAAAAATAAAACAACTTAGAAATAAAATATATGGAAAATTACTTTTTATTATAATATTTTAACATTATAATATTTTAGTTAACTTTGAAATGAATATAGACACATTTTTAAATAATAAGTTAATATTTGTCAATGACAGTTAGTCCTTTCATTTTTGCTTAATTCTGATATATATTTCACATAGTACTCTGGAATATGCTGATTTCTGATATTTTTTAACTAATAAAAAATTGCATTCAAATAAATAATGGAATTCATTGCCAATTGCAGTTAAACACAGATTGCATGTCCTTTCTTCTTTTGGAATGTCTTATACCATCTTCCCAGCTCTACTGGGATTGTACATTGCAGCATCTTAATTTTGAAATATATTTACGTTCGAATGGTGTTAATTTTAAAATTCAAATGCATTGATCGTCCAATAAAGAACAATGTAGAAAGGGGGGTTCCAACATGTCCAACCCTCAGACCCTCCTGGATCCCTGCCTGTGAGGCATGCTTTAGCTTGCCATTAAACAAAAATGTATACTAGTTGAGTGATAATGGACGTCATATTAAACTCTGATATTAAAAAAGAAACTAAAATAAAAATCATACAAAGGTCACAAAGGCGATAACTTCTGGCTCCTGACGTGGGAAAAGTGCAAAATGCAGTGGGGATGTAAGCCTTTACTGTAAATTCCTGAAATTACAATTATATAAATCATCTCACATCTTTGCGCATTTCTTGAAATTGGTCATATTAATAAATGCATGCAATATTTTCAGAAAATTTCAATATATAGGCTTTTTAAAAAAAGTCAATCTTGTGCATGATTTATCAATGATTATACTTGCACAATTAACGCATGTTGTTCTCAAAACTAAGAGGTGTCTATGCTATTTATGACAATTTTCATGGTTCAGTGGTTATAGTTAAGTTTTTGTGTTTTGGTCTGTTTTTCTCATACTTTATGCAATAGGTCTACTATATTTGTTGTATGAAATGATTGTAAGGTGTACATGTCTAGTGGGATGATGTCATCTGACCTTGACCCCATTTTCATGGTTCAGTGGTCAAAATTAAGTTTTTGAGTTTTGGTCTTTATCTATTAAATACTATAAGCCATAGGTCAACTGTATTTGGTGTATAGAAATATTTTTTGATCTATATGTCAGTGGCACAGGTTTTATTTGACCTTGATCTCATTTTCACGGTTCATTGATCAGTGTTTTGGTCTATTTTTCTTAAACTATAAGTAATAGGTCAACTATAATTGTTGCATTGAAGCCTTGTTAGCTGTATATGTCTGCCTGGCATGGTTCATCTGACATTGACCTCATTCTCATGGTTCATTAGTCTTTATTTATTTATCTTGGTTTATGTTAAGTTTATGTGACAGTTGTGATAAAGCTTTATACTTAGGACTATCAACATATTATCAATGATTAGTAAAAGAAGGCGAGACATTTCAGCGTGTGCACTCTTCTTATTAAACACACATTAATATACATCATGTACATTAAACAGCAAAAAAAAATATTGATGCAAGATGCCATTCAATAATAACTTTTACTCTTTTATGTATAGGACAAGAACTATAGAAGATACAGAGAAATTATAAACAGCAGAAATGATAGGCAATTTAAAATTTGCAGAAGCAAACTAAACCTAAATGGTAAGGCCACTTTTATTTATTTTTTAAAGTTGTTGAACTTGAAAGATGATAATCATGATTACTATAACAATTAAAAGATGTGGTATATTAAATATGAAAACTATCATGGCTTTAAGAAAGCAATTGTAGGCCTGTGACGACCTTCAATAATGAGAAAATCCATACCCTATAGTCAAAGAAGGCAGCTATAAAAGACCCAAAGATGAAAAATTGAAACAATCCAACGTGTCCAAACTGTAAAACTAATTGCCTAGTTTATTACAAAATAAATTACAAAAAATAAATATAACCGGTATGAAACAACAACAACAACAACAACCACTAAATTTTAGTGTCAGACTAAACTTACAAAAACTACAGGCTCTGAACTTTGGACAGGCACAATAGGAATATGGCAACCTATGATGTAAATTTCCTGCAAACACAGACTGGACTAATGTAAATCAACTAATTTTTCGCTACTACTTTATTTTGCGTTTTATACTTTCTAGTCTTACATCACAGCTAATTATTTTTCGCAAGGTTCAAGTTTACTTAATGAATTTTAATAAAGAAAGATACATATGAAAAACATTTATTGCTGTTTCTCTCTCCATTTATAACATTTTATTTGTTTATTTTGTGTATTTATAGGTGATCAGACATCTTGGTTTTCATGATCAATAGGTCATTACTGAAGAGGAAACTTAAAGTTGAAATTTATTTACAAAGTGCATAATTGGATTAATTTGAACTGGAATGTGTGCTTTCCTGCAAAAAAGAAACAGGACATTACATCATTATCAAATGATAATGCCAATAAACAAAATGGAGTTCTATCATAGATACACAAAAACACTATTGCATAAAAGCAACAACATATTAAATATATTATTCGAAAGAAAGGAGAATGCAGAACAAAGGAACACCAGTTTTATCCACTCATTTATATCGCTCCCTCATATCAAATATACGGAAGAAGATCATTGAAGAACAATTTGCAAAAATGTTTTCTCTTAGAATTGAAGGAAAATGTTATAAAGTGAATGGAATAATGTATTCACTGAATTCTTACGTAGTGGATTGAAAACTGTACACAAGCTGAAACAGAAGAAAATTTTAATCTAAAATAACACGAAAAGTGTATATTTTATTATTTAATCTGCAAATATATAAACAAATTCTTTAGAACACCACAAATGGTATGACATTCAAATTGGTTGCTTATTAATGTATTGCATTGAAACAATTACAAAGAAAACAGAATCATTTGCTACAATTTATTTTTATAAATCATAGTTAAATTTTATAAAAAGTATGAACAATACCTAGATCTAAACAGTCAGACTTTATCAATTTTCAATGTCATTAAAATGTTGAGTCAAACATTTATGAAAGTTTTGAATATCATTTGCATCAACTATACAGTCTTGTAATAATTATATTCATACTGTTTGTATACATGGTATAGCGAAGAAATGTTTAACAAGAACAAATAAGGGAAATTTGATGTTCAGAAATTTCTTTAGAGGAAATTTGAAGAACAATGATTTCATTAGAGGAAATTTGTTGTCTTGAAGGAAATCTTTTTCCCTTGAAAAAACAATTTCCCTTGAGGAAAAAACAATTTCCCTTTGAGGAAAAATCTTTTTCCTTTAGGGAAATTTGAAACAACTATACCTCTAAGGAAATTGTTGAAAAAAGGGGCATAACTTTTTTAACAGTGGTGCTAGAGCCAAACAATTTTAGGACAAATATCAGGGAACCAATACCAACCAAGTTATCAACTTCATTTTGACTTAACTCCAAAAATTAAGGTGAACAACTTTTGCACTCAGCGGAATTGCAAACTTGTCCCGAGACAAATCTGCTTTTCTGAGATGTTTTACAAGGTTCCAAAAATGTGTTATGCCCTACAGCTTTCCATCCAGCTAAGGCAGAAGTATATTCTCTTTTATTCTCATATATCCAGTATTTGCAACAAATTGTAACTGAAGAAAAAAATTCAAATGGAAAATAATGTTTGTATTGTAATATAGTATGTTCCCATGGGAAGAAAAATTGTTCCTATGTGAAAAAAAATTGTTCCCATGGGAAGAATTAATTCCCATGGGAACTTTTTGTATTCATCTTTTCCCATGGGAACTTTAAAGTTCCTATGGGAACTCTAAACTTCCCATGGGAAAAGTAATTTTTCCCATGGGAACTTTCAATGTTCCCATGGGAAATTCTAATATTCCCATGGGAATTATCAAATTTCCCATGGGAAATGTACTTTTAATCAGCTGCAGTGACAAGAGTGACAACAGTGACAAGTTGGGACATATGGCATTTTTTTAATTTTTCAATAATCTATCACTGGGCAAATTTTTTTTTTGATATCTTGTAAACCGACAAAGTCAGATTTGCCGATACCGGAATGGCAAATTTGTCCCGCACAGTGTTCAAGACTCACACCACCTATTATTGGCCCTCTTTCCTATCCACATTGAAAAGCGAGATCAATATACCTGTATTTATACACAGAGGGTACTGCACTGATAAATAAAAATTTTGATAACCTAAAAAGGCACTTCATATCTAAGAAACAGGCTAAATATGTCTCCAATTTTAGAATTCAATCATATATTTATGTATTATTATAAATTATCAATAAATTGCAGTGAGTTGAGACTTATATTTTGTCCGTGTTGAGGCTTTAATGTGACTTTTGGATGAAGAATCGCAATAAAAGAGCTGTTCCTTTGCTTTCTGTGGGTCTGTTGTTGTAAATGTACTTGATACCCCATGTCCTTTGTTTTTTATTTATATTGCTGTCATTAATTTGACTTTTTATTTATATGGCTGTCATTAATTTGACTAATTATATGCCATGAAGTTTTACCTTTCTTTTAAATCTGTCACGTTTGAAAAGAACTGAGGAGCTATTCTTCTTTTGCCAGAGTCTCTTTCTATCAATCCTCTGTCCAACTCTAACAGAAATTGTGCCTGGTGACAGCAATGCTTTCTTGTTAACCTAAAACAAGGTAAACTAGTGAGAAATGTTTAAGATGACAAAAAACATAAAACCATCCCTTTAAATTCTATATTTGACCTTTAGATCGGGTCACATGAAGGTCAACCACACACTGCTTTATATTTAAACAATTAAAAACCAAATTAACATCATTTATGTGTGGACAAGCATTGCTGAGAATAAATTGATTAAAAAAATACAATAAATTCAAATTTGAAGTTGATCACCTTTGTAAGGTCATTCACTTTTGTATCAAATTTGGCTAAAATCACTATATCAGTTTTCAAATTATTGTTGAGAAACATAAATTGACAGGTCACAAACATTATACTATGTTTATGTTTCATGGGGTAAAATGAAAGAGGAAATACACAGTATTTATAATGTATAAGCTGTAACACAATACCTTGTTAACCCAGGTATAACCTTCATTCTTCTGAAGAACTGCAGCTGAAACTCTTGCTTTTAATGAGCTGGTTCCACCATATGATCTACAAAAAGAAATTTCACAAATTGTTAATTATTGTAGAAAAACGTGTCAATACACTTGTTACAAATTAGATAGCCGGCCCCAAACATACGAGAAAGATCAGTACGCGTTGCAAAGAAAAACGGCCGTAGCAACACTACTCGCAACAAATAGGCCACGCACATACAACTTTTTGCCATAAGAGAAATAGGTTTAACAACTCGTTTATTATTATTGAAATTAAATAACTCGAGTTGATATCAATCGATATCTAATTCTCATTCGTTATGAAACCTATAATTAGTTTTTAAATTTTTAAATTATATCTTTTAAGGTTTTGGAGTTTGCCACCTGTCATCCCCTGCTCCCCTCATATCTCAATTTAATTTAATTAATGAAACTTAAGTTTCTATTTTAAAACTGTTTGCACTGTTGGTTATTTTTTGTTTATACAATGATATCAAAATGAAGGATTGTTTTTTTTAAGAATATGCCAATGATCATAGTTTAAAAAATAGAATTCTGCTAAGTCAGTTTTCATCTTCCTTTCAAAAATGAAAGAGCTCTATTTTTTATTGCTATGTTTGTTTGGGTGGATGTTACTTAAAGGTTATAATCAATGTTTTTAGTTACTGACCTATTTTTTGGAGCCTTGCTTGCCACTATATTGTTGAAATTTTCATTGCTCTGTGTTGAGCCTAAATCTACAAGTTGGCTTGATCTTTTCTTGTAATTTTCTGTCAATGTCTCTAAGTGCTTACGCAGGTTTTCACTTGACAATGGTTCACCTTTTGGTAGAAGTTTATATCTGAAATGATATAAAAGAAAAAAAATGAAATGTCATACATTCAGGCGCGTAGCTACGTTTACGTCAAAACGCCCGGGCGTACACTTAAATTTTGATAAAAAAAAATAATCTAAATTAAATAAAAAGAACTGATTTAAAGCCCATCGGCCTAGTAACTTTTTGTTCAAAGCTTGTAATTGCGAATAAAAGTAACGAAATTTACTTTCAACCAAATGGTATCATAGTATATAAGTATTTGTTCTGTCAAAGTCTTAATCTACTGTGAATTATCTTCTCTTTCCTTTTGTTTTAAGCAATCCATTATTTCCTGAGATTCGACATGTGGTTTGCATTTTTGTCGAACCTGTTACAAGGCGATCCTTAATTTTGTCGGCGACGTCAATATTTAGTTCAGTATATGTGAGTAAGTTTTGGGGAAATCCTACGGAATTTTAACATTTAAATACTGTAATGGACTGATAAAAAGATTCACGTTTTAGGGAAAATATCCTAGGCGAGAACCAGGATTCCACAGAACCATTTACGAATATTAATATTGCACCTGAACATCTTCTAAAAATAATAAAATTGAGAATGGAAATGGGGAATGTGTCAAAGAGACAACAACCCGACTAAATAAAAAACAACAGCAATGTTCATTAACGAAATTTGCACACAAAAAGGTGTTTTTGTCGTTTGATTACTTTAACCCACGGCTTCTTTAAAACATATTTTAGAGTAACTGGTTTTGACTTTTTCTTTAACCAATGATCATTAGAATCAAATTAAACCCAACAAATAAACTAAACGTAAACAAGAATGTTTCCATAGTACACGGATGTCCAACTCGCACTATCATTTTCTATGTTTAGTGGACCGTTTAATTGGGATCAAAACTCTTATTTGGCTTTACAATTAGAAGGACAATATCGAAGGGAACATGTGTCTTTACTTTCAAGTTGATTGGACTTTAGCTTTAGCTTTAACTACCTTGACCAAAGCTTTTAACCTGAAGTGGGACAGAAGGACTGATGGACCGACGGACGCACAGACCGAAAAGAAAATGCCCCTAGGTTTGGCATTTAGATTCTTAAGTGTATAACTATTGATGAGTTTTTGATGACAGGCATGGTATCTAATTCTCGATAGCTTTTAAGCCTACGAGGGCTTCGCCCCCTCTAACCCACTACCAGCCGTTGCTTTGACTTGGACCACATAAGGGTCCTACGACACCTCACCGAGGTTAAGGCGTACACGTTAAAATGACATAGCTACGCCACTGACATTTATATGTATGTTGATTTATGACAATGTTTCAAATAGATCTAAACTGTACAATTTTATTTACCACTTAGTTAAATAGTTGAATATTCCTTAAGCTGCTGAACTCATTCATTATGTATTGTAATCACTAATGCATTTTTTTATACCAAGGATTTTGATTGGACAACATCACATATCTTCAGGGGGTAAAAATGAAGAACCTGTCGGATGAAGTTTTTTGCACTGTGCCGCAGATGACATTTCAAAATTATAAATATAAAAATTTCTTTAAAAATTAATAGTAAATGTGCATAACAAAAACTGTGTTGTATTTGAATATTTGCTCTTACATTTTTATGTTACCCGAAAACTCATTTTGTTATTATAATATCTCAGATAGAATAGTCCATTAGCAAGTAACTAAGTTTAATTTTTGACCCTTTGGGCCCCTTATATCTAAACTGTTGGGACCAAAACTCCCAAAATCAATCCGAACCTTCCTTTTATGGTCATTAAGCTTGTGTTTAAATTTCATAGATTTCTATTTACTTATACTAAAGTTATTGTGCAAAAACCAAGAATAATGCTTATTTGGGCCCTTTTTTGGCCCCTAATTCCTAAACAGTGAAAACCAAAACACCCAAAATCAATCACAACCTTCCTTTTGTGGTCATAAACTTTGTGTCAAAATATCATTGATTTCTATTTACTAAAACTAAAGTTATAGTGCGAAAACCTAGAAAATGCTTATTTGGGCCCTTTTTGGCCCCTAATTCCTGAACCGTTGGGACCAAAACTTCCAAAATCAATCCCAACCTTCCTTTTATGGTCATAAACCTTGTTCCTAAAGTTATAGTGCGAAAACCAAAAGTATTCAGACGACAATGACGCCGCCGACGCCAACGTGATACCAATATACGACTAAAAAAATTTAAATTTTTGCGGTTGTATAAAAACATTAAAAACACTTTCTTTTATATTTATAATATCCTTCAAATTTAAAAAAAATTAAAACCTGTAAGTTACTGGTTGCTTGGAATATGTGCACCAATCCCCAGAACAGTCTGAATGGTCTCCAAATAGGTGAGGAACTATACTGTCTAATCTTTCACAAAGTTCATCCTCCTTTGACTGATTTGAACTTATAGCATACATGTAACATCTAAGTATGTAAGCAATAACTCCTTTCCCCTTCAGCTCTTTGTACTTATTTGCTGCTGCATACAGTTGTTTCGACAGATTTTTCTTGACATGGTTTTTGTCGTCTCTTTTTTTTTTTATGTTTGCAAACTTTTGCTTCAGTCTTGAGGTTGTTGTGGAGTCATTGTCTGCGTGAATGATCCCAACTGTGCACCCTCTGTTGTCCATCCTAGTAACCATTGATAAAGCCATGTCAGGCTCCATGCCTTTACTTGACCCTGTAACAAAAAAGGACACTGTAAATACTACAATTTCTTACATGAGAACTATTTAAGATGACTGAAACTTATATCATCTCCCTTTTTATACAAGTAACTTAAAAAATCATATAGTTATTTGACATTGGGACAGTGGCGGATCCAGGGGGAGGGTTCCAGAGGGTTGGAACCCCACCTTTTTTTTTTTAGACGATCAATGCATTTGAAGGGGAACCTATAGTTGCCCCCCCTTTGTCCTGGGTTGGGAATCCCCCCCCCCCCCCCCCAACTTTTTAAAATGGCTGAATCTGCCCCTGTTGGGATAAGGTCATTTAAAGGTTATGGTGGTACACAACATACATACTTGGTTTGTGAGCGCATAGCCATAAGGCAGTGTTATGACTATGCAATCATAAATAAATATCATTGTCCTTTTTTTCAAGGACAAAAACAAAAAGTTTGGTTTTTGTAACTGTAATAATTAAAACTAGACTCATTGAGATGGAACTTTGTGGGCCTGCTGTGAATAATGAGTGGAAAATATTTTGTATCTTTACCATTATGGACATTGGTTGTCAACGGAAACCAATGTATGAAATCATAATGATTCTCTAGATATATAGGGGGCACAACTTGTTACAGGCGGACAGACTAGAGGGCTCAGAAATCTGGATTAACTTTCATGCAATCTATCAAATATATAAGTTTCTCACAGAAGGTAACCAAAGAAGGTAACCAATGATCTTGCGATGATACAAATATTAAACTTTACAATATGAATAAATATCTTTAACCAAAGAATTCAAATAGCAAAAGCAATTAACAAATATATACTTATTAAGCCTCATGTAAATTATTTAACAATGAAATACATAAATATACAATTTGGAGCTTTACCAAGGGAGCTAATAATTAATTAATAACACTGTCTGCCACACAGCATTTCGGGGCTCTCCCTCTGGTATCTTTATTCCCTCTTTTATAGCTGACTATGCGGGGGCTTTTCTTTGAAGAGGTAAGCCGCCTGTATGCAAATGCTTTGTGGAAACTGATGGATAATAACTAATTTGCAGTTGCCGTTCTTTCATGATCTTCAATGTTTAAATTTCGACAAACATGATTTTTTTGTCGGTAGGACCCCGTACGCTGCTTACACATTCAAATTTCCATTTTTTTAAAGTTAGGACCTAATTTTGGATACTAGTATAGCTGTTAAACTTCAAAACATAATGAACACAAAAAATTGAGAATGGAAATGGGGAATGTGCCAAAGAGACAACATGTTCACATTTGTACTTAGTTTCAAGTTGATGTGGCTACAACCACGGTGGGTATGGTTGTCCTGCGAGAGAACGTTCCGTGTTGGTGATTCGGTCCTGACGGGTGCTGGTGATCAATGAAAAGATGTAAACAAAGACGAAAATGATGATTTTTGACGTTTTCACTCATAAAAAATGGAAGAAGACAGTTGAGATTTTTCAATTTTGTTTCTTATGGGTTCATATGTAAACCATTAAAAAGTTGACCCTCTAAACTGTTACAGTAAGCGTAACACTAAAATATTCATTTTCAGAAAATCTAGAACTGAAAAAATAAAACAAATGTTCATAGAGTCCGCTTCCTATACCGCAATCCACACGACAAAACTATTTTGTGAAAAAACATTGCAATTTATTAAAATTTAGCATTTTCTCAATTTATTCATGTCCTGATACTGTGCTGGTGGTTCCTGTCATTGTGCTGGTGGGTCCTGATACGGTGCTGGTGATTTTGGATAAGAAGTTAGTCATATTTGAAACAAATGTTACAAAATCAATAAAATTGGGCAGATAATTGTTGTCAATAGGATCTATAATGACTCATATTTTAGCTCTTGTGCATCAATTTTGCTGTTTAATATGTTTTTCAAATGATCGTAACTTGTATTACATAATTACATAAAAGGGCAACATCTTTCGTCAAATATCAGATAACAAAATAAAGTATCTAAAATAAGAAAAGTTTTATTAAGATATTAAATGCCCCTTACATTGATGCTTCAACAATGATCAAAGCCCATGCCGCATAGACATGTTTGTTAGCTCTCCGCATACCCCTCCCCACTTCCACCCAACCAATCCTTCTCATTTCCTCCTTCATTGTTACAGTGGTGTACCAACACAACAATTTATCACATAAAATAATAACACAAAGACACACATTATTGAACAACGAATGCTCGCAGGTACTGAAAGCTAGTTCAAAGCCGAATTTTCAACTAATAGATAAACCATGTTCTCATATACAAAATTCCCAATCGTGTCGATTAAAAAAGTCTCAAAACTTAAGTTCACATTTTAATGTTTGATGAAGCAGAACTTTAAAAGTGTGCAGTGAATCTTGTGCCCACAACAGTTACTGTCATAATTATGTTTACATAAGACTTATAAAGGAATTAAGAAGGTACCAAGAAATATTTTACAGTTCAATTTAATGATGATGAATGGAAGGAAATGGTACGGAAGTTTACATAGGACAAAAAGAAATTGATAGTATTTTTTGGCGAAAGACTTAAAAGCTTCTTTGCATTATATAGAATAGTTCTTCTATAAAAGCATGTAAAAAAAAAACTTTGATTGACTTGCTTGCTATGTTTGCTTGGATGTTTTCAGACAATAGGTAGGCGGAGTTTCAACAAATACTGGGATTTGATTGGACAAATACAAACTGACAGGAATTGAAGTTAATGTTTATTGTCCAAACAAATTCTAGTATATAGTAAACAGACTACTTACCTGTCGTTTACAAACATCCAAACAATCATAGCAAGCAATTTGATCAATGCTTTGCTTTGCATATATTTATAGAAGAGCTGTAAATTCTAAAAAAAAAAAATCTTGTTGTCGTAGATGGTTAAATCCTCAACAAAATCTCAATAACTTTGTTGGAACAAATAAAGGTTTTAAATCAAATTTTCGTGGACTTTTTAGCTTCCACCCTGACGAGGCATCTTAGCTGTTCGTATGCTGTTGCACCTGACGCACGGAAACTTTCACATTTCCATCTTCTTTTCTGAAATATTTTACCCAGCTCATACTTGACAGGATTGTTATCCTAGTAAAAGGTGTAACCAATGAATTGAACACAAGTTAAAAATTCCACAATACTATATAATTCATTTTATGTGTAAATTTGTTCGAAAAAAGTCGAAAAGAAGAGAGTTTTTTTAATGTCATGATTATCTGTCGCTTTCTAGATCTATGCTTAGCATTTATTTCAGATGACATGGACTCCTCACCCTGGTGACCCTGCTGCCTTTCATAACTTTATCCGTATACATATATTTATAGATAAACAAAAGGCTGGAACTGGTATTTTTGTATTTAAAATGATTTGTTGTAACGAGAATACTTGTGGTGAATGGAAACTGTGAGGGTCAAAATCTTAAATTGCTTATAAATGTTGCTGGACCCAGTTTCGTTATCTGATCTGAATTTTCTGAAATGTGCAAGGTAGATAGACATTGGCCTTTTGATTTTTTTTTTTACTCGTTAAGTTTTGCCCTAATTGCTTGAACTTTTGCAATATTAAAGCCGTTTTCAATGAGTGTGCAGACAAAAGGAATATCTTTGGTTATCTTGCTTGCTGAACAGAAAAGTCATTGTTAGGTTTTAATAGTTAACTACCCTACTTTAAGGGTAGGCTAGTCCGACAAATGACACATCTTTCTGTCTGTAGGACCAGGCTACTTCGAAAGGAGGGTAGTATACCTTACCTAACAATGACTTCACGGTTTAGCTACTGTAGCAAGCAAGCTAACCAAAGATATTACCTTTGCCTACATACTCAATGGAATCGGCTGTAACTAAAAACGCAAATACATTTTAACAGACAGCGGTCATGTTTGTTGATGAATATTGTTTTTCCTAGATTCAATCTTGAAAAATCATTTGGTAACATTTGGTCAAGTAATTTCAGAAAAGATCTTTTTGTAATTGCGGACGCCAAGACAATACATGAACCTCACACGACCCCTCGACACAGGTGAGCATATATATGATCTTATAGCGATTCGGGTTGATAACCAGTTGAAATTAAGCCAGTTTTTTGTGTGTGTGTAGATTTGTATTGTTTTAAACTGTTATGACCTTTTAAAGTTAAAATGTAGGTGTTTAATCTAAAAAAATCTTTTTTAAACTTATATACTTGTTTTATACTCAATTGGTAGTATGAAGCTACGAGATATTTAAATTTTTGAAATTGACATATTCTAGTCTGCCCTTTCATAAAATAGTGAATTTTTTTAGTGTTCTATCGAACTTTCGAAAAAAGATACCTGATAACCGTTCAGACAAAATAATTATGTTGAAAAAATCGGGAAACTATTCCAAACTTAAAACTTTCACTGTAACCTCGCTCTAACTTATCCCCCCCCCCCCAAAAAAAAAAATAAAATCAAACAAACAAACCCGCAATACTATTGTCATTTTTATAGTCGGCTCTAAATTGTTCACAAACAAATGTGTTTTAAGCTGCTAAAGACATATGATTCAAACGCTCAGAAAGTCCTTTGTTCTATATTTTTGCTCTCCATTTTTATGCAAAACCCTTTACATTTGTATGGGTTATTGTTTTATGGGTTATTGCTGAAGGTCGTACAATGACGTATGGTTGTTAACACATACTTCCTTTGGTTTCTTATGGAAATTTGTCCATTGACAACAAACATACCACATCATTTACTTTATATAAGTATTGTATACATTACAACGTATTTTGGTGATCTTGCAAAATGATCGTAATCCCGAAAATCGTAAACATATTTTCTTATCTTAAAAGGGGGCAAGAAGGGTTCCATTAACAGGCCAATAAAAAAGATTACAGTTAATTTTAAAAAAATAAAAAATAGGGGTATTTTTTCTCTCATTATAACAGTAAACAGATTCACAACAATGTCAATTTCAAGAAAGCAGACAACAGTTAATTAGTCAATAACAGTACAACATCAATAACCTTGAATATATGCCACTTTTAACTAAAATATAAAGGCACAGAACCAGGACATAGGAGCACAGAACCAGGACCGTTTTTCTTATTACCAGCACAGCGTCAGGACAATTCCGTTTAACGAACTTGCACGACTTTTGCAATATAATATTGTTGTAATATACTTTGCATGGTACTTATGACGCATCAGAGAAAAATTAAGCAACACAACAGTCGTTTTATTGCGTTCTGATACAATGTAAACAAACCCACCAGCACAGAATCAGGACCCACCAGCACCTGACAGGACCAAATCACCAGCACATAACGTTCTCTCGCAGGACAACCATACCCACTGTGACAACGTCAAGGCAGAAACATATATACACATATGTATACATGTACATTGTGTATGTCTCTGTTCAAGGAAAGCAAAACGTAAAGACTGGTATGAACTCTAACCGAATGAATGAACATTTATAATATTGATTTTGAGTCTAAACTCTAAGTTGTTTCATATTTGTATAGATTGATATCATAATAAACTGTGTTCCAAGTCATAAAAGATGTTGACAAAACATCAAAAATTACGAAAACGATAATAGGAATATAATCTAGTTGCTACTGACACCTTGACGTATTGTGTAGACATTTAGTTGTGATAGTTTGAAGACTGTTTGTTGCTTCTTGGTTTCTTGTGGGATATGTTTTGTCGTTCGGTTGCATATCATTGACGTATACACCATGCATTATGTTATTCCTAGGTATAGGTCTTTTAGTTTTAAGTCTGCTGCTTGTTTTCATTTGCCATGTACACATTTTAGATAGGTATAGCTATCTATCTTTTTCCTATCTTAACCAAGTAATTATACATTATGCTACCTAAGACAGTAAACAAAAATTGTTTCTTCTGTACAGGCAGAATATATCTGGAAAGATTTGAAAATGTAGAAAACGTTGCAATGTGAGTTATAGTTATTGTAAACAGTCCGCCAAAAGTAAAGCTACACCTAAACATAACTTGCAACATTGTTTTAACTATTACGAAAAAAATGATGTTTGGTACCGGTGTTATGAGATGCTTTGAATATACACTGAGAAAATTCATAACGATCAAACAAATTTCAAACCGATAATCCCATCAAGCAACTTTTTATGAAAGGTCATTTGCACTTTTACAACTACATGTACACTGTTTCGATACCGCTAAGGCAGCAACCATTTGATTTTCGGGGGGGGGGGGGGGGGGGGGGGTGGGGGCTATGGGTTTTTTTTCTGGACAATTTTTTTTTCGCGACAAGTCGAAAACAACTTTTTTCTTTCAATTTTAGCATTACATATAGTGGCAGCTGAGGGTGAAACAAACAATTTTTTTTCTCAGGATCAAAAACAAATTATTTTTTTCTCCAAAAACTGGAAACAAACTTTTTTTTCCAAAAAAAACCATAGCCCTCCCCAGAAAATCAAATGGTTGCTGCCTAAATCATCTTCCTTCTATCCCGCGTACAGGTGAAATTTGTATTTTGTTTTTAGTCCTTTTTGAAACATTAATAAAACTTGTCTTTCGCAACTTCAAACGTTTGATTTTATAAATATTACATTGTTACGAAAACGCCAAATCCTGTCTTCGGCGTCGGCTGCATCAATTTATATTTTCGGAACATATCAGTTTCATGAGAACCACTACTATTGGCTAAATGGTAAACATAGAAAGCAAGACGAACCTTATCATCAGCTGTGAGTGATCTCAGGTGCCCCGGAAGGTTAAACAGATCCTGTTCAACATGTGACACCAGTCGGGTTGCTCAATTAAAAACAAACCCTGTGAAAAGTCACGGAAGGGATACATTTCCCCCTATAATTAGTTTTACTTGGATGACTTTTTTCAATTATAAAAAAAATAATTATCCTTTCTTCACGTACAATTCGTTTTCTGCTTTAACCTTTACTGTGTCTGTCAAAAACTACGATATGCAGTTCTCTGATTTTGAAATCATTGTCAATAGCATAATATACATGTACCTTATGGTAATGAGTATTTATAATGATAACCTTTGAAAATTTAACTTTTCTAGATATTATGCAGCCCCAACATCAGTATATAACGTTTCCCCGTACGCCGCTACACGATTGGATTATGATGAACCAACAAATATTTCAAATGTATCACGCAAACGGAGAGAATGGACATCAGCCGACTAAAATCCTTGAGAGCGGGGAACAAAGCAGCAGTAACAAAAGTTTTTAAAAAACTGGAGGAAGCCATCGGAGATTCACAAATAGACACGGAGGAAGTATCAACATTGCTCGAAGCAATTGAGAAGAAAAAGAAGACGTTAGCCTCAATAGACGAACAGATATTAAATGCAGTTGAATCAGAAGATATAACAATTGAAATACACGAAACAGAATGTGGTTGCCGCCAATAAACAAAGTGAGTGTAGTAATTGATTCCAAACACACACTGGAAACAGAAAATTAACAGAGAATGCTAAATGGAATTATTGTCCAACAGATGACAATCCAGCTGATTACTTAACTCGCGGAATTTACGCTAAACACCTTTATAATAACAGCTTATGGATGAACGGTCCACAATGGATTTTAAATCGTGAAAATTGGCCGACATGGACGAGGAAAATTGAAGACTGCAGCACGATGGTAACTGTTAGTGATGACAATACAGACGATGAAAGTAAAAATGCTTCAACACAGACAATTTCATGTAT
Source organism: Mytilus edulis (assembly GCA_019925275.1). Taxonomy (NCBI): domain Eukaryota; kingdom Metazoa; phylum Mollusca; class Bivalvia; order Mytilida; family Mytilidae; genus Mytilus; species Mytilus edulis. Next base: position 41,027,472 of record CM034352.1, read on the forward strand.
AGATATACATCGATACAGATCTTTAGAAAAAGCAATTAGAGTAACAGCATACGTCTTGCGTTTTATACAGAATTTACGGAATTCAAAAGATAAACGGTCAATCGGATTTATTAGTGTTGAGGAGCGATGTAAAGCATTAAAAGTTCTAATAGTAACAGTACAACAGGAAACATTTAAGGATGAAATTGAAAGCTTGAATTCATCGTCACAGAAAAAAGTGCCACTTGTTCGACAACTTAAACTATATACAGACAAAAATGGATTACTACGTTCTACCGGGAGAATACAAAACGCACCTGTGAAGGAGAGTACTAAATATCCGTTGTTATTACCAACACACCACAGTCTTACGTCCTTAATCGTAATGGATGCACACACAAAGACTTTACATGCCGGACTTAACAGTACAATCGCATATATTCAACAGAATTACAGAGAAATTTATACGTGGATAACGTTCTAACCAGTTTTACAGATAAACAATCCGTTTTAAAATTCTACACGGAGTCAAGAAAATTATTGTCAGAGGCAGGATTCAACTTACGGTCTTGGAATTCTAATATTACGGAATTACAGAACGTCGCAGGACAAGACAAGATCGGCGACAATGACGACATAGTCAAAATTTTAGGCATGAGATGGGATAGGGAATCCGACGATTTGAAATTTCAACAGATTGAATTTATGGAAAAGAACAAAATGATAACAAAACGTGAGGTTTTGCGCACATCTTCTAGAATTTTCGACCCCTTAGGATTAATCACGCCAATTACGGTGAAAGCTAAGCTGTTTATGCAGACTTTATGGAAGGCAAAGTTGGATTGGGATGAATGTTTGTCCGACGAACTGAGAAGTAAATGGCAGGTAATAGCTTTAGATATCGAGGAGGCTACCAAAATAGTATTTCCACGAACTACATCTTGTACAACTGCTAATTTCCACATTATTCGATTTGTGTCATTGTGTACTTGTACAATGTCACCTATTTGTATTGTTTGTTCGTTTCTTCCAGATGTACGGTGGAATTCACGGAGTGACGTCAGATATTCGTGTTTCCATCTTGAGCGAAAATGGTTGATTAGTTCATTATTTCTCTGTAGATTTTTATTCAAGCGTACTAATATCTCCGTCAAATCAGTCATAATTGGTGGATATGTTGCTAGGCAATCGTTAAGACAAGGACTTCTGTCGTTCGCTCTACAGCTACAGTTATATACTATGCGTATCGGGGTGGTGACTGAATCCTTTTTTACGGGATGATGCGGAATGTAATGAACCTTGTTTGTGCATGTACTTTCATCACATACCTTTTCAATGAATCCTCTTTGTTCTTGGTCTGTAATTATCTCACCATACTTTCGGAACATCTCGGGATCCTTCTTAAGGCGACGAATAACGCTTTCCGTTCTGCGTTTTGCGATGCCTTCATTTGTCGGTAGTTCTGGCGCATTCTCTCTCCATGGTAATTTCGTAACATACTTATTATTTTTCTTCGTAATGGAGGTTTGTAAGTAATTTTCAATTGATTCAGCTAGGTCTGGATCATTTTGTTCTTTAGCGTCAATTCCCAACGATTCAAGCTTCCAAAATTTTTCAAGATCGCACTCTTCTTGTTTGTGACATACTAGTATATTCATCATTGAGAAAGATGCATTACTGGCTCGTGTAGGGACATATTGAATTAGATGTTGATGACAGAGATGTCACAAGATTTTATTGGTTAGAGAATCCCATGGACACAGAAAGCCGTTTGATTACTTACCGGTTTAAGGTTGTACTTTTCGGCGCCACCTGTTCGCCATTCATGTTAAGCGCCACGCTAATGAAACATTTTAGAGACAATCCGTCAACTACATCAACAGAAATATTGGATACCGAGAATAAGGCAGTGCGTAAAATCACAAATTCGTAAATGCGTTCAATGCATTAAAATATCAGGAATGCCTTATAGCGCACCCGATCCGCCACCGCTACCTAAAGATCGAGTCAACTACGATTATCCTTTTTCAGTAACCGGCGTTGATTTCACAGGAGCTTTGTATACAAAAGGAAAACACAACGAATTAAGCAAAACATATATTTGTTTATTCACTTGCGCCGCTACACGAGCTATACACTTGGAGATAGTCACAGATTTAACCGAGGAGTCTTTCATGCTTGCTTTTAAAAGATTTGTCGCTAGGAGATCTACACCAAGGATTATGTTGTCCGATAATGCAACAACCTTCAAGGCAGCCGCCGAAAAGATTACAAGATCAAGCCAAGACAACCGAATACAAGAAAAACTTGCCGATCAAGGAACTGAGTGGAAATTCATACCCAACCGTGCACCGTGGTTTGGAGGCTTTTGGGAACGCCTAATTGGACTCACGAAAAAGTCAATTAAAGCAATACTAGGAAAGTCATGTGTCACTACGGAAATGTTGAATACAATTGTAATCGAAATCGAGGGAACTCTAAACAATCGTCCGATAACTCACATTTCTACTGATATTAAAGATCCCGAACCGCTGACGCCAGCGCACCTTTTATATGGTCGTCGACTTGACAATCAATCGGAACAGAATATTGACAGTGTAACTTCCGAAGATTTGCACGTGAAACTGAATAAAAATCTACAGAGAAATAATGAACTAATCAACCATTTTCGCTCAAGATGGAAACACGAATATCTGACGTCACTCCGTGAATTCCACCGTACATCTGGAAGAAACGAACAAACAATACAAATAGGTGACATTGTACAAGTACACAATGACACAAATCGAATAATGTGGAAATTAGCAGTTGTACAAGATTTAGTTCGTGGAAAGGATGGACTCATTCGATCAGCTGTTATCAAGACCGACACAGGAATTACCAACCGTCCGATTGTAAAGCTCTATCCGTTGGAAATACGCAGTACACATGATGACAGTGAATGAACTTTTCTGCCCTGGAGAACTTTCTGCCCTGGAGAACTTTCTGCCCTGGAGAAATTAGTAGATGTATAGACTGTTCAATTAACTACGGTTATTATATAGACTTGTGAAAGTGTTAAATTATTCAGACGTGAACAGTTAAAAAACTATTGAGAGACTTTAACTATGATTTTATTTCATTTTATGTCACAATTTACGAATTTTTCATATTGTATTTCAAATTTAAGTTAAATATCATTTTCTGCGGCCCCAGAATGTTAAGAATTGCGCTAATATTAACGTACCTTTTTGCGGTACGGCCGCTATCTTTGTGACGTCGCGTTATTGTATACTTTATGTTGTATTGAATAGAAACGTATAATGGCAGACGTAGTTCTATCTTTAACGCCTTAGTTAACTTACGATCAAATACACAACGCAACGCAATAAACTAAACGCAGTACACAGCAAAGAGGGAATGATGAAAGTAGAGAGCACGAAGACGATAACGAAACAAGTCATTACATAGAAATAGATTAATGCCAGAATGACTTGTTATTGTGTGCAAATATTATGTTGGCAGTACGAGTATCGTTTAAGCATAGTTTACTCTGCATTCCATCTCCGTTGTTCCGCCAGGGGTGATCTAAGCCAGATTATCATTACCAGATCACCCTAGCTTGAGTTTCCTTTTTTTGCATGCTTTATTTTGTAACATTTTGGCGGGAATGCCTGATCCACAATTAAACTTTTTATTTATACGGAAAAGACTAACTTTCAACATTTACTAGAACACACCCGCGAAATCGAGGGCATTAGAGCGTTGTTGAAAGTATGTAAACTGTTGTAGAATGATTTTTTGTAAAGATTTTTTAACTGGAGAATTTCAGGAAAGGTATAAAAAATAATAGGTACTTATTGACAGGACAAATTTTTTTAACCGCCCAATTTTTTCCAAAGTCCGTTATTTTTCAATTTTGTTTTGTAGTATGAACATACATTTACTATAAATAAAGTGTTTTTGCTATTTACTATCAATTCTAAGCTACTTTCCTAGGCGAAATAGTCATTATAGAAACTCTCTATTTATGTCAGTGACTGCCGCGGATAGTAAAATTTAACTAGAAATTGATAGTAAAAAAAAACACACTTTATTAATAGTATTATATGCATGATCATAGAATACTGAAAAACGCAAATACAATTGTGCTGATTCCTAGGACTTATGACAATTATGTGTAATTATAAAGTCAGTTCTTAACGGAAGTCTGACTTGTTCATGACTTAAAAATGCGTCTGATGACGGAAACAATATTCGGACGCCTTTATTTTCGTTTTCACCCAAAACAACCCAATCCGAATAATCATAAGCGAGGATGACAGATGTGATTATGAATGGTACCCATAGGACATAGCGGCATGATGATTTATTTATTGTAGAAGGAAGAGGAGCGACACTCAAAATGAGGTCTACTCATTTTTAAATAGTATAGATAATTGATGTAAAAAAAAACACACCATCCAGTGTCTATGCTGGAATTCGAACTCAAGACCTTTATCATATCAACCCACGACTCAAAACCCTAATTCAGGACGACGGTACAAACTCTATGTTAATTTAACATACTAGTTCTTAAACATTGTGTCCGAGGCTCACTTAATGTATATACTATATAAATGATAAGTACGTCTGAGTCAGTGACAACTCTACAACAGATGTATCCATCGGATCGCCATCAATGATGGTGATACATGGCTGTGTACATAATGTATATACAACTCGTCTAAACATCAACCCAACAATGTTAGATCTGTAAATCTGCTTTCGCAAATTTTTGGTTCTTCCCTCGCCGGGATTCGAACCCATGCTACTGTGATATCGTGACACCAAATCGCCAGTGACTGCTCTATAATGATATACATTATAGTAAACATTTATTACTCATTTTTCTTATCATCAAATTACTATATTTTGGGGATGTTTAAATACGCAGTCTCTGTTGCAATTGCTCAACCGTTGTCATATTTTAAATATTATACCAGCTTAGATCGGTCAGGACTGTTTATTGGGACTGTATTTCCACGCAGTTGTTTAACATCTCAACTGTCACCACCTTTGGGAATTTAGAGTTGTGCCAGTTCTTATCGTAAATAACTATTTTTATTTTGGCATATCTTTGTAGTCTTTGCGCAGTGTTTGGAAATTTTAAGATTGTTCCAGTGTTCGCTTAAATTGTATAAATTTCAAGATTTTGATAGAGTCTTAATTTGAATTGACATGATTCATTTGTCATCGTGCAATTACCGAGGAAGGATATCTGTTATCCGAAATATCTAACACATTGTTCGTTTTATTGTGTTTTTGGTGATGTTGTACCCTTTTAGACTTGTTATATATTATATTTTGTAGTGTACTGCATCATGTTTATATGATCCATCGCCCCGTAAGATTTATCGTTGACTATTTATTCAGTCATTTAACATTACATGTATATAAATGATATATACACAAAGATTTTTTTTTCGAATTGACAAATATTACGATAAGGGACAAGGGATCCTGGGACAATTGGTGCCATAATTAGTAATGCAGGCTGTAAGGACATAACATTAGCTTTAGGAAATACACAACAAATTGCAACAAAAATGATAATTTAATGAAAAGTAAAATCACAAAAATACTAGTACTGAACTTTGAGGAAAACCTAATCGGAAAGTCCATAATTACATGGCAAAATCAAATAACAAAACACATCAAAAACGAATGGACAAGAACTGTCATATTCCTGACTTGGTACAGACATTTTCAAATGTAGAAAATGGTAGATTAAACCTGGTTTTATAGCGCTAACCCTCTCACTTTGATGACAGTCTCATCAAATTCCGTTATATTAATAATGATGCGCGAACTAATTTTAAAACATACATAATAAATAAAATAGTCAAAATATGGGTACAGCAGACATAATTTTGTAACAATTTAACAGAACACAAAAACGTCTATCTGCAAACACATTTATTGATTTGCGTGTCTGACGTCAGAAATACGTCACATATATTTGTCGTTCAATATATATACAAACAATTTTAAAATGTTCACATAGGCAATGTTAGCATACAGGGTTAAAAAATCAAAAGTATGTCAAAATTAATTTCAGAAATAGACCGATGTTAGAATAGTCCAAAAGTTATATTGACTTTATTTATCCACAAATAGTTCATTTCACTACGCGATTGAATAATTTTGACGTTTGTGGTTCAACGTATTTTGTAATTCATAATAGAAATAGATCACAAAACCACAAGTCCACTTTAAACACTAAAACGTGTCAATTTTATGTATTGACCTTCTGAGTTCGTTATGTCATTTTACTTAGAAAACGTCCATTATAAGTCTGTTAAAGTTATCCATAGTTCAGTGTTCTATATCGGGAGAAACCACCACGTGATTGGATGCAGGCCTCAACCCTGCGTCTTATCTCTCCAGTAAGTCGTCGAATGTCCTGCTGTGGTATTTACCGCCAGTCCCGGTGCAACGCTGCTTCCAACTGACGGACATTTTGTACAGTTAGTTTTGTTGCCTGTACCCGACGGCCTAACTTGTCCCAAATATGCTCTATCGGATTTAAATCCGGGCTCATGGCAGGCCATGGAGGAGCAGTTACTGCTTCGACTATCAGAAATGCGGTAACCACCCTTGAACGATGAGGCATAGCGTTGTCATCCAAAAACACAGGTCTTGCAGCTTATGGGTGGTTATCAAAATGAGGTACAACTACTGGCCGGATAACGTCTCTAATGTATTGATCACCATTAAGGTTTTCTCGTATAGTGATCAAGTCCAAGTTGCAGTCATGAGAGATGCATCCCCATACCATCACAGAGCCTCCACCGTAAGGGACAGTTGCTTTGATGTTCCTTGGGGTATATGCTGTATGTTTTTGTCTCCAAACTCTTAATCTTCTATCTGTTACATGCAAAAGAAACCTGCTTTCGTCTGAGCAATTGATCTTCCGCCAGTTCCTCAAGGTCCAATCACGACGAGGTAAGCACCATGCCAAACGCAGTTGTTGATGTCGGTCAGTTAACATGGGACGTCTTATTACCCTTCTTTACTTCAGTCCTGCTGATTTCAACCGGTTTCTCAAGGTTCTGGCTGACAGCTGTCTATGAGGTTACCATTGTCTTTTAAGAACAGGACTTGTTGCGAATTGCATTCGTCTAACCAGGCGTTGCAGTGCACTGTCTTCACGCTGCACTGTTACCAATGGTCTACCAAGTCTTGGAAAGTCTTAACATTATTGGTTTGGGTGTGTTTCCGCACAAGCCTGTTGACTACAGTACATGTATAATGGTAGCCCATCTGACGTCCAAAAGCTTTATGAGATAACCATGATTACCGCATGCCGATAATCTGCTATCTTTGAGCCTCCGATATTCGTCATCGTACCATGTTCACAGAGTGTGAATAAAATTTCCATATTGCCGGACTTTAATACTCAAATTTGAAGCGCGGGGAAACAGCATTTTGTTATTTGCATGGGAGGCATGGTTCACATGCATGGTCACATCTTTTTAAAGGAACATTGATCTTGTTGAAATCTATATTTATATTCAAATTAATATTTTGGTAAAAAAAATATAATGCAATATATCAGGGGGTGCTTAACTTTTTTCTTTGTGTACATAATGTATATATTAATGAGTGTGTGGCGTTTTAAACTAGATTTTAAAAAAAATGTATATTGCATAGTAGGAAACGGTTTTATGAATCTTTATAAATAGCTTAATGTAAAGCGTGAAGATGAGTCGAGTCTTTCAAATGCTTAAAATCATATGAAACTAAAAATTAAAAAAAGTATGCGTATTTTGTTTATAACTTAATGGCTAGTTTTTATTATAAAACTAATGTACGTATACTTTTTTCTGAAGAAAATTCTATGATTTGTTAAAATTTAGAGGACGTTTGCCTTTTTTAATTGCCTGCTTCCAACAAATAATTCGCCTACATGAATCCGTATGCACTGTTAAAATCCGGTAATCACAATACGCAAGTGCAAATGGAAAACCAAAACGTAAACATCGCTCCGTTATCAAGATAAACTATCTTATTGTACCTGTTATTCACGTGCTCAAATAAATATCCATACTTCTTTGTTGATTGTTTACAAATTGGTGACAATCGTTCAACTTCGGCTTCAAAACTCGACCATCAAATATCTGCCATATTTTCACATCAATACTGACCGATTGAAATATTTTTTTGACGATTATACACAATTTTAAAAATATGATCAATTTGTGCACAGAAGACTAAGTTTATGATATATATATATATATATATATATATATATATATATGCATGACAGAACTCGAAGTCGCAATGATCGTAGTAAGAAGAACGTGATGTGGGCGGAATCGGTGTGCTAGTCGCGTACTAAAGGATGGAAAAGCGGAGTATAATCGTGGTATAGTCGTAATAAAAACGTTGTTGGGTCGCAGTGAGAACATGATGGTCGTAGTGAGGTTGCAGTAACGTCGCTATGAGATCGGACGGCAGTTTCTCCAACTAGAATCGCACTTTTTTCACGCTCTCGCTACGATGGGATATTTTAATAAAAAAAAAACCGAAATCAGTTAAAAATAAACACAACAAGTGAATTATTGTTTCTTTCGAATAGGAAAAGTTCCGAAAGAATAAAATATCATTAATAAATATTGATCTAATTAAAATCTATTGAAAGAAAAAGTAAAATCACAAAAATACTGAACAAGGAAAATTCAATCGGAAAGTCCCTAATCACATGGCAAAATCAAACATGTCAAATGACAAAACATATCAAATGATAAAACACATCAAACGAATGGATAACAACTGTCAGATTCCTGACTTGGTATAAATATAATGTTTGTTTTGTATATAAGATGAAAAAAAAAACAACATAAAAAAATTGTTGCACAGTGAATAACACGCGTAACGTTATGTTTTAAAGTGTAACATATTTTTTATATTATTTCGAATAGACAGAATAACACATTACAGTGTTGCCTCATAATGGAATTCTAAATTTTTAAGGTGTAAATTATAAAAAAAACATTGATGACGTCACAATCACATGACAAAATATGTTTATAAAATGATAGACAAAAAGCTTTCTTCAGCCAATGAGACGTGTTATATATATATACATTGCTATGTAACTTACAACTGGTATTCATAGTTTTCATTATATCGACAATTGAGTAACGTTTATTTTAACATTGTTTAAGCAATATGCTATTATGGCCCGTTAAAAAGGCGAATATCCAAAATTGTCAACACGAGAAGGTTATTTCAATGAGGGCGCAGCCCGAAGTGAATTAACTTTCATGGGTTGACAATTTTGGATATTCATTGATTCTTAGGGGCAACAATTGTTTTATTATACCGAACTAACAATGGAAGGGTCTTATGAACACATACAATATTTAACACACGCTGACGTTTGAAAATGCCTCAGGAAAGTACATGTGTTCTAGAATTTCTCGAGAGTACAACAAAACAAAATCTTTTTGTAAACTATTGATTGTTTATTGACCAAAACATGAGTGGAATATAGTATTATATAAACAGGTAAATAAAGATCGAAACACAAAATTCAAACGATCATGTTTGCTTAACGCTCATATTAAATCAAAGATAACAAAACTTGACCCCAAAAAATGGACAATGATTGACATCAAAACCCCATGAATATTCAGCATATCAATTAATTAGTCGTATATCCTATACACTGAAAATATTATGTAAATAACATATTTTTTTTCAAAATTCAAGATATATTTTAAACATTTATCATAAATACAGAATTCAGAACGAATTCACAAATATCAAAATATTCCTAAAATGGCTCTGCCACATCCTTCCTTGTGACTGCCTAGTCGTTTGGTCTTTCTCTCCTCTTTTGGAAACTTTCCACCCTCATCAGGCTGTTAGTATCATGAACTCAATAACAACATAATAGCTTTAGGCATTTCAATCTCTAGACCTCTAAATCGTCCTGTTTCTGTATGACTTTCTAACAAATGTACTTTTGTCATCTTGTACTGTTTAACTGTGGACTGTGTAGCTGTTCTGGTTTACTAGTTATCCGTCAGGCACTTCGGAGGATGTCTATTGATCTTGGGATTAGCTTCAGTGTTTGTTTCTGATGTGAAATGTTGTGGTGTTGGTGTCATGAAATTATCTTCGTCTTCTTTTATCAGCAATTGGTTGTATTGGTGGTGCTGCATCAACTATGAGTTCATTTAGAGATGGGTTCTCCGTCAACGCACTGCCTTTGTCTGTCTTTACTACACAAAAAATCGCTGCATGTTCAACATTTCCTTTTCCAGGTGTTGGTCCCCCTGTCTGGTACTTAACCATTATCATGGCTACTACCAAAATCATCATTATTGTCACTGGTGTTGATGATAGCTATATCCTCTTTCAACCATATTCTTGTTTTCAAGATGTATTTCTTACTGTCACTATCATCCAATACTCGTGATCCGACTTCTCATCTCATTCCAATGTAGTCATCTTTTCACTAGTGGTCCCAACAGACTTTGTCGGTGGCTGTTCAGAATATTTCGGCTTTATCTGTTGTATTTAGGCTTCAGATTGCGATTACTTGTCTTCTCTTTTACAGTTCCGTCCTCTTTCTCCCCAACATACACATATAACTCTGAGTAATGCTGATTAAGAATCTGGTGTGGATCTTTTTCCAACTTGTCTCCTTAATTGTTTTTCCGTCGACGGCTAAGATCTTTACTAGGACTCTTTTGCAAGGTTACTCCCCTAGCTTTCTTGTCATAATGGAAATTCTGTTTGTATTTCTCTGTTCTGGAGTTCTAGTGTTCTGTTGCCAATTAGTTTGCCTCTTTCAGTTTTCTCTCCAGTACGGTTTCTATGTAAGTCGTCCATGGTTGCTTTTGTTCACGATCAGAATATCAGGCGGTTGAAGATCATCGTACTAGTGAAATTAGAAATATTACACATATACAGCCATGTTCAGTTCTTCTTAAAGACATTTTGGTTTTTGATGACTCAGAACAACACTCGCATTTCGAAACGTAAGACCAAAGGCTGCAAAACGTATGGAATTTTAATAACAGATATACTGAATTCAATAGCTATTTAACTAAGAAGTCATATTTTACCACTAGGTACGATGATCTGATTAATGTCGTCTACGAATTAGAGTGCAACATTTGCGGATTGGTATACGTCGGTGAAACGAAAGGAAAGGAAGGCTAAACAAACGTACATGTATGTGCTTTCATAGATCAGACATTTACCTCAATCAGCCCGATCATTCCATCGTTTTTATGACAGTTCGCATTATCGAAAAAATATACCATAGTTCTAACAATCCTAATCTTGCAACGCGTCTAGATCTCCGTAGACAAAAAGAGGACTACTGGAGTAGACAAATGGGAACTGCAACACCATATGGTTACAATGACAAAATTGATGGTGTAGGTATTCTATCTAGTCCTTCGTGTAGCTCGGTGAATGTGATGAATATTTTCAACTCAACTCCTCGACGTAGACGCAGTCATGGTCATGGTCATTATACATCACCTACTCTGCATGATGTCTCTATTAATGACTTGCTGTCATTTATACAAAAGCCGTTAGGTATTCATCAAATTCGTAAGAAACTTTATTCATTACCCCTTTCAAAACGTCATTCTCTGTTCAATTTATGTTTGGAAATCAATGTTACAAACCCTCATTCAAACCAATATAAACTTACAGCTATAATTTCGGATATTGCAAGTCACAGACTTTTCAAGCCAGTCCGCATTGGAAAAGATGAAAAAGAGAAAAGATCTTTCCTTAAGCTTTCCTTTGCCAACAAAGGTCTCGATGGCGTCAATTATGGCAATATCCTTCATCATAAATTAGTTCAATCGAAAATACCTCCTTACATGTATTTCAAAGACCAGTTTGTACCAATCATTTCTTATACCTATACCAAACCTATTTCCACTAAAATTTTCAATACCAATGAAATTGAGAATGGAAATGGGGAATGTTTCAAAGAGACAACAACCCGACCATAGAAAAACAACAGCAGAAGGTCACCAACAGGTCTTCAATGTAGCGAGAATTCCCGCACCCGGAGGCGTCCTTCAGCTGGCCCCTAAACAAATATATACTAATTCAGTGATAAAGAAAACACGTTTTGCAGGATTTCAGTATTGACGACTTTTAGTCTAAACCTCCTGATTGCACTTTTGCTAGTTCCCAATTCACAAATATAATCCGGATGGCCATGTTATTACCGTTGATCTCAACATTGTTAATAACACTTCCCTAGGAAATGTGTTATCGAAAGGTGCAAATTATCGTGAGCCGAAATCCATCAATTAGAAATACAACGTTAAAATTTTGATGGATTCAGTCGAGGAATATGCCAGGCAATTGGCTAAGCGTGAGAAGGAAGACGTATACACTCTTTTCGAATGGATAAAGGCAGTGAGGTTGTTGATACAAATCAGAATTAGGAAACTGAATGGGTTTATCAATGCCCATGCTACGTCAATCAAGACCCTAATGTTGCAAAAAACTTATCCTATCTTCATGACAAATATGTCATTGTCCTCGCAGATAAAGCCCCAAACAACATCGTTTTTGTATGTAAAACTCATTACATTAACTGCCTGATCAACGAAATTAGGTATTGACAATTCACTTTGAAACCCAACATATATCTTTACGACACTTAACAAAGAAGAAATCCTGGATAATCATAGGTCTGTTCTATGTTCTTTTGGAATTTCAACCAAAGATGATGAACTGGATCTTCCATCACTGTATTGGATACCTAAACTGCATATTAAGTAAAGTTTCTAAAATTATTAACATCTATTTTATCAGCAATCAAAGACGGGCTTCACAGTTATTGTAAAACTGCCTATTCTAGAGGTGGCGTGAATCAGATGTGGGTACTTAAAAATTCCAAAGATCTTTTAGAATACATTCACTCTAACTCTCTTTCATCTTGTAATAGTATTAAAACATTTGACTTTTCTAAACTTTATTTTAATAAAAATAAAAAAGAATGGCCAACGAAGATACAAGTATCTTGTCTTAGGAAGGGATAAATAAAATTGAGAATGGAAATGGGGAATGTGTCAAAGAGACAACAACCCGAACAAATAAAAAACAACAGCAGAGGGTCACCAACAGGTCTTCAATGTAGCGAGAAATTCCCGCACACGGAGGCGTCCTTCAGCTGGCCCCTAAACAAATATATACTAGTCCAGTGATAATGAACGCCATACTAATTTCCAAATTGTACACAAGAAACCAAAATTAAAATAATACAAGACTAACAAAGGCCAGAGGCTCCTGACTTGGGACAGGCGCAAAAATGCGGCGGGGTTAAACATGTTTGTGAGATCTCAACCCTCCCACTATACCTCTAACCAATGTAGAAAAGTAAACGCATAACAATACGCACATTAAAATTCAGTTCAAGAGAAGTCCGAGTCTGATGTCAGAAGATGTAACCAAAGAAAATAAACAAAATGACAATAATACATAAATAACAACAGACTATTAGCAGTTAACTGACATGCCAGCTCCAGACTTCAATTAAACTGACTGAAAGATTATGATTTCATCATATGAACATCAGGCACAATCCTTCCCGTTATGGGTTTAGTATCATACCATCATAACATATATGAGAAGAACATAACCCGTGTCATGCCAACAACTGTTTTTAGAATAAATGTGTTTAGTTCTGATGCAAAGACCTTATCAGTGACTCAATATTAACGTCAAAATATGCAATCTTTAATGACTTGACAACAGTATCGTAATTATATCCCTTCTTAATAAGTCTATTCAAAGGTTTTGTAAGTTTCTGAGGTGAATACTGACACCTTTGTGCTTTATAAAGAATATTTCCATAAAAAATTGGATGTGAAATACCTGAACGTACATGTATTAGAAGTCTGCATGTTGAGCTATATTTACGAATGATGTCTTTATACCGATGATAAAATTTAGTAAATGTTTTGACTAGTTTGTGATATCGAAAACCCTGGTGTAATAATTTTTCAGTAATACATAAATTTCTCTCGTTAAAATCTAAAACATTGTTACATACACGAGCGAATCGTACAAGTTGAGATATATAAACACCGTAAGATGGTGACAAGGGAACGTCACCATCTAAAAACGGATAATTAACGATAGGAAATGAAAAATTTTATCATAAATTTTAGTATTCAGCTTTCCATTAGTGATATAGATATCAAGATCGAGAAAAGGGCAGTGGTCATTGTTAGTATTGGCTTTATTTAAAGTAAGTTCAACAGGATAAATTTCATTAATATACATACTGAAGTCGTCATTATTGAGAGCCAAAATATCATCCAAATATCTAAAAGTATTATTAAATTTGTTTATCAGATGTTGTTTCAATGGGTCTTTGCTTATTTTTGTCATACATTGTAACTCATAACAATTCAAAAACAGGTCCGCAATAAGTGGTGCACAGTTAGTCCCCATTGGAATTCCGATAATCTGACGATATACGGAATCCCCAAAGCGAACAAAAATGTTATCTAGTAAAAATTCAAGGGCATATATAGTATCAAAGCATGTCCAATTAACATAGTTTTTTTTGTTTATTGCAACTAAAAAATGACCTAAAAGAGTTTGAACATATATATTCACATTCTGATTTTTTGAATGCCCATTTAATTTGGTGTGTGAATTTTTTCTTAATGAGAATATGAGGCAATGTGGTATACAGGGTAGAAAAATCAAAACTTTGAACAGATTCAAAATCACCAATATAAGCATGCAATTTATCAAGTACTTCCAACGAGTTCTTGACACTCCAAAAGTAATTTATTCCACTATTTTCGAAGGCCTTATTTATCCTACTTTGTAAAGGATCACTCTGATTTAAAAAAAAACATATTCTCTGAAACTAACATTATCAAGATGCTTGCTTGATTTCTTGATTGACAACATATTTGTTACTTTCGGAGGAAGTGTTTTTCAACAGACTATCGGCATTCCAATGGGAACGAATTGTGCGCCTCTTCTTGTCGACTTGTTTCTTTTATCATTATGAGGCCGACTTCATCATGTTCATACAGGAACTTCTCAGGAAGTAAGATAAGAAGTTAGCAATATCCTTTAACTCTTCTTTACGCTATATAGATGATGTTATATCACTAAATAATTAAAAATTTGGTGGCTATGTCGAACGCATCTATCCCATTGAACTAGAGATAAAGGATACAACAAATACAGTTAAGTCGGCCTCATATCTTGACTTACATCTAAAAATTGAGGGTCGGTTGAAAACAAAACTTTACGACAAACGAGATGCTTTCAGCTTTCCATTTGTGAACTTTAGATTTCTAAGTAGCAACATTCCAGCAGCACCTGTATACGATGTATTTATCTACCAATTGATACGATATTCCCTTGCTTGCATTTCCTATCATGATTTTAATGATAGAGGGTTGTTGCTCACAAGGAAGCTATTAAATCAAGAGTTCCAAAATCATCTCTTCGTAAATTTTACGGACGTCATCACGAGTTGGTTGACCGTTATGGAATAACCTTTTCACAAATTATATCGGATATGTTCCTTTCGTCGTAACTATAATCCCCTTCCCTTTAATAAATGTGACTTACCGAATTAGACTATTTACCGGATATGTTATCTCATAAGCAACACGACGGGTGGCACATGTGGAGCAGGATCTGCTTATCCTTCCGGAGCACCTGAGAACACCCCTAGTTTTTGGTTGGATTCGTGTTGTTTATTCTTTATTTTCCTATGTTACTATTGTTTGTCTGTTTGTCCTTTTTTTTTTAGCCGTAACGTTGTCAGTTTATTTTCAATTTATGAGTTTGACTGTCCCTCTGGTATCTTTTGTCTCTCTTTTGTAATCTTAGCTCTCGGCATTTTACATACTGTGATTCCGAGGCCTTTTATTGCTGTTTATGCGATATGGGGGTTGTTAATTGTTGAAGACTATATGGTGACATATAGCTGTATATGTCTGTGTCATTTGGTCTCTTGTTAATTAGTGTTGTCTCATTGGCAAACATACCACATCTTTTTTATATTTTGTAGTATCTTTTCTGTCTATTTTTCTAAAGGAATTTCCATGGCATATCTGGGATAGTGATCATTGATGATAAAAATATTGTCATAACCCCCATTTAATCTTTCAAGTGAAAAACAATACATGCATGAAAGTTCAAACGGTTGGTGTGCTTCGAACTAGTGGTTCCCGTTCATTAGCTTGCGTGTTTCGTCCGAAACATCCATAACGTTACATTGCATCTTCAACTAATTTACATCTCTAGTCATCCAATGCACTGAAAATCTATTGATAAAGCGAGTATGTTTTGTATCGTCTTTGGAGGTCAATGTCATCGTGAAGTGCCTTGAGTAAATTTGGAACGCAAGTCTCTAAGAAGCTGTTTGACTTGTTAAAATTCAGACATGGTTTCGATGAAGAGCACTCAATAATTAAGCTTCAACTTGTCGGAGTTATTAAAGGACCATGTAATGTCTGGTGCTTTCTCCAATGGTTCTAACAGTAACTCAATGCTTTCAATTCTTTCATGCTGTTATAATTCTTGATTACTGAAATGATTTACAATAATTTTGAAATTTTGAAATTATAAAGAAACTAAGGTTTCTACTTCCGGAGGCAAATATTGATAATGAATCAGTATCGGCTTTTTTTTAAACCTGGTCTGTATATGGTATTAGTGCCGAAATGCGATGGTGACCTGTTGCGTTTAATATGGGTGATTTTAGCATGTATGTTGGAAAAATTACTGTCTGTAAGCCCTGTAAACGTATTCCCCAAAAAGTATTTGTGACATATCTCGGTGACAACTCATTTTAATGCCACACATCCTCTTCAATCTAGTGTACTGGTCGGTTTTACTGTGACCTCTACTGGTGTAAGCTTTTACAAGCTTTGTTTGTCTTATTGCTAATATGATATATCTTCAAGATATTGCATAGATGCATCAGTGTATAACTCAAGTTATTGATTGTATCGTGGAAAACTAATTATGAAGGACAGCTATTTTGAAAGCCGTTTCCTACAGATAACCCCCTATTAAGGATTGACCGTCTGGAGTCGTAGATTGCATTTCTATGATGACATGTTCGATGGAGGCATTGCATCGGTGTATGGTCTGGCTATTTTTGGAAGATATTTAACAAGCTTCTGGTAGTATCCCACAATGACAAGAAAGTGACGGACTTATTCGTGTGTTGTCGGTTTTTGTCTGTTTGATCGTCAAAAGCTTTGTCCAAGTAGGATCTACGTCTATGGCTATAGCGATTTTGTTCTCTTGTCCATACTGTTCCTTGATAAGATTGGTAGTAGTAGACTGGTTGGGTAAGAATACCAACTTGAAACATTTAAAAGCATGACAAGTACAACATTTTCATTTACCGCTAGAGTTGTGGTGTGGAAAGCACTGAGACAAACAAAATATCTACTAAAGATATAATTAAAATTTCTGAAATAAAGAGCAAAGCTAAACAGTTATTAAAGCAGTAAAGTTTTTCTATTTTTTTATTTCAAATTTCAACATATTTTACACAGTTATAAATAACGTTGCTGATTGTAAAAGCAATGTAAAGATCGAGATAATTATTCACCAATGATATACATAAATTAGTCTAAGTTATGCACAATTA
This sequence comes from Mytilus edulis, assembly GCA_019925275.1. Taxonomy (NCBI): domain Eukaryota; kingdom Metazoa; phylum Mollusca; class Bivalvia; order Mytilida; family Mytilidae; genus Mytilus; species Mytilus edulis. The sequence continues at coordinate 41,045,110 of CM034352.1, forward strand.
ACTCAATCACCAAATTAAATTTCAATGACAGTTTACAAAAAATGTACATCGACGCTATCATTTACAGTTTTTATTACAAAATGATTATTTAAATGTAAGATCAAACAAAAAATAAGATTTTTTTATTAAAACATCTTGTCAATTTCAAATGACACCAAGCCAATTGGAGTCAAGAAAAACATATTTTATTCATATAGAATTCAAATCAAGTTATCTTCACTTTAACTCACTGGCTAAAATTCACCAAATTCAAAGTACAAATGTATTACTCAATAACTACAGTATAGAATACGTTACAATCAGTAACTTCCTAAATACGCAATATCAGATCAAAGTCAATCCACTACTCAAAACTACACTTCTGGTTTAATGTGTCCTGGACAAGTTAGGGTAAATAAAATTTTCAAAGCGTACGAATCACTAAGCTATTACGTTAGAACTAACTGTGTATAAATTTGACTTTTATTCAAAAAATAAAAACCCTTTTACTTAAACAAATTATATTGACACAATGTTGCATTAACAAATAACAACTGTTTATATCTAAATAATACCATTATCTTATAATTCTAACCAAGACAATACAAGTCTTAATCATACTAAAATAATCGCTAAAAATCCAAGTAATCATAATAAATGCTTGAGTTTGATAATAAAAAACAATACTTAAGTCTAAAATACAATTACCACCAATCCCCAGGAAAATATATAAAAACACAGCATAAATACATATTCAGAAATATGAAATACTAAACTAAACGTGATCACATGCACGCTTAAGTGAATGCACAAAAGCAAATTGTTGTTAAATAAAAAGTCCTGTGTTTCAAATTTTTAAAAACACTCACACATTTGATGAAATAAATTTGAAGTTCTTGTTGTGTATAATTATTACAACACAGTGCGCAGTTACTACATATTATATATAGAAGAGATAGTATCTGAGTTCCAATGAAACAGCTCTCCATCCAAGTCAAAATGTGTAAAGAGTAACTGATCACAGATCAGAGTACGGTCTTCACCACAAATGCCTGACTTACATCGAACACAAGCTATAAAGGGTCCTTGCATGACTTAAGTGTAAATCAATTCAAACAGGAAAACAAACGGTCAAACCTATTTAAAACAGAGAAACGAAAAACACTTATGAATCCAACCGAAACACGACAACCACTGAACACCAGGCTCCTGACTGTGGACAGGTGAATACAAATACAGTTGGTTTAAACGATTTAGTAGGCGCAAATCTACACCATAAACTGAAACATAAGTGTAACATTTACACCATACAATACAACACTATAAAATATCAATTGAAATTCCTCATCCAATAATTGGAAGGATAAAAATTATCAGTGGAACTATCAGCCTTTTTATACATGTAAAAGATTCGTTGATTCGTTGAATTCAAGAGCTTTGTCTGCATCGTCTTGCTTTGTTTTATTTTTGAATCCAAAAATGGCCAATTCGTCTTTTTTTTCCTTATTTTTAACAAGAACGCAAAACGTATTTTTTTCGAAGTGACATGCAATATATCGAGGAGATTCAATTTCACTAGCTTGTAAAACTTCGTTTTTGCCCTCTTTTTTTTCCAATGTATAGATTGCATTAAATCGTCTACTTGAGAGAATTATGCTGTCACCGAATTGGTGTTTTTTTGGCACAATTATTAAACTTCTTGGGCTTGGCATGGATACTTCCCACACTCCGTTACCTTCTAAATCAATACAAGAAACCATCTTATTGCTCATGGTGGACATATATAGTCTTCCTTGTGGTCTGTTGTTCATGTGTTTACCGTCTATAGCTAGTGCTAGCCGTATTGTGTGTCCAGTGAAGTATGCAAATTTCCATTGAATCGTCTCTGGAAAGTTATATGTTTTATTATTGTTATTGTCAACAATAACAATCTTTCCGTCTTCTCCTTCTCCAACCTCAACAGCAAAAAAATCCTTGTTAAATGTTATACTAAACGGTTTTAAAATATGAAGATCAAGATTACTCATTTTGATGACTTTTGTGATTTCACATGTAGCAGTATCATTTTTTGAGTTCCAATAAATTGCATAAATTTTTATATGCTGAATACACGGAAATGTGACAGCAATGTCATTTCCAGCCATTGCAGTCATTGCGCGTGGTTCATTTTCAAGAGGTTCGAACTGTTGTTTAAAGTCTGCTGTGAACAAAATTATTTGTTTATTGTTTTTGTCAATTGCAACAAGAGTTCCATCTGCTAAAAATTCAATACCGTAAATGCGAACTGGATATTTATCTTTTTGGATTGGGATGGTGCGAAGAAGCTTTAAATTGTCTTGTTCAGTAGTCTGTGGTATTGGGGATTCTGGCGTCGTTGTTTGGTGAATACGTATTATTTCCTTTTTATCACATTTGTCACCGTGATCTTTAGAAACGCATGACACACAACGTTGTACCCAGCAACTTATACAGACTCGTTCGGCTTTTTTTTTACATTTTGTGATATCACATTTTGTTATTTCTTGACTGGTTGCAACATGTTGGATTTGATACACTTTATGTAACCTGTTTTTGTCGAATTTTAAGTGTTTATCACAGCAGGGATCACAGAAACCCTGCTTGCATTCTATGCATATTGCACATGTAGTCAGGTTTTCGCAAACTCTACATTTTTTCTTAAACAGAACATGATCTGAAAGATAAAACTAATGATAAATCAATTTCATTTTTTTTATTTCATAAAATCATTTCCATTTAAACACAAATGTGCTACACATATACATGCAAAAAAGGATTTCAACCCATATCAATCTCATAAAAACGTTATTTGTCAAATGGACAAATTTAGCTGACAAAATCAAAGTTTGTATATTTCATGATATCTGTTATTGAAAAAGCATTACCATCTCCCTGTTTACTTCCAAAATGTTACATAAATTATGTTCTTATTGTTATTGCGTAGCTTGACCTCATTTATCAGTCAGGAGCATTACTTAAACAAGTAACATTTAAAATTACCTATACAAATAATTTTGAAAACGAGGCTATTTTAAATATTACTTATATAAGTAACTTTTCTAAATATTATTTTTATAGGTGTCCAACTATAAGGGTTTAATAGCTTTAGCAAATTTTCACGGTCAACTGGTTATTTTTCCCATGAAATATAAAATCTAATCTTTCTGAAACACTAATTGCCTTTCTGACGCACTTATCTTTCATATCGACGCTTTTGGGTCAAAGATTGGTCTCTTGGGACTATTAAAATATCATTTTCTTCAAAAATCTTGAAGGTAGACAGATATAAATAGATAAAAACTTAAGAGATAATAAAGACTTAATGTTTTTTTATAATTTGTAACCCAAAAACAATTACATGTGTTCCTTAAATAAGTCTTATTACTAATTCTTTCAAAGATGTATAAAATAACTTATTCAAGTAATATTTTTGTCATTATTTTTAAAGTAACCCTTTATCTCTATACTCCTCCTAGATCTAATAAATTCTTCATTTTATGATATTAAATATGGTAAAAATTCAAGAAAACTACATTTAGTCCACGCTTCTATTGAAATTTAAAATTATTTTATTGAGTATTTTTTTTAAACAAAAATTACCTATATATTAAGTAACTAAAAAAAATTACTTGTTTAAGTAATGCCCCTGACTGTTTATAAGCGAACCCTAAAATGATGAGTTTAATAGTCTTTTTGTATCTCAAACAGCTTATAGACTAACAAAATTTATTTCCCTTATTGTGAGGCAACATGACATTGACAATTTCTAACTCCCGATCTTTTATATATTGCAGTTAATATACGTAATTTAGTATTAAATTTCAGATACAGTATAATTGATTAGCTTACCTACAACTATATGAGATATAATGGAGTGACAGATCAAGGAAAGGGTGCTCATTTTACGACTTTAATGGACCGGCATACCTGCAGGCTAAAAATGATTTTTTTTTGCAAATCCAATACCTAACGCTTACTTTTTGGCCCGGTCGTAGAAATTTCATGCGGTGCAGTTTTTTATAAAATGGAAAGAAAAAAGACATTTTGATTTTTTTTCAAATTTCAAGATTCGTTAAACGGGGACTAGAAAGATCTTTGACGTTGAATGATTTAAATACCAATCTTATGGAATGTTTACTTTTCGACAAGCCAACAGAACGCTATGGACCTCCTCGTTATTCTAATGTTTATTGGAAGATTGTGTCTTGTTTCATCGAAAACCAAGATATATCTCCTGTCTTTGGTATTTCTGCGACTTCTTTCGAGACAAAACTTAGATTCGAGTACGTTTTCTTCAGAAAGCACTGAAAAAATTGTTCCATTTTGAACCGGTTCTCACAAAAGGCTAAATCTGAAATTTCGTCTGTAGTATATATGCTCCGATTATAGATGCCAAGCCTCGACATGGAAATAATATTTATAACTGTGAAACAATGTTTAGATATGTCAAAACGTGTTGGTCATTAATATGCTGTGCAAACATTGGACCGGTAATCGTATGCTGTTGCCCAAATGTAAAATTGTCTATTCAAGACGTGTTCTAGAATGAACTTTGGTATATGAGGCTAGCTCTCGTGGCTCTCTTGCTTAATTTAAAGCATTGTTGTTAAGACAAAAATCGTTTAATTAATATTGAACCAAATGTATGCCACAGTTCATTTGCTGAAAAACCTAAAAGCGATGAAGGTATTGCACAGTGTTTTTTATGCCCCACCTACGATAGTAGAGGGGCATTATGTTTTCTGGTCTGTGCCTCCGTTCGTTCGTTCGTCCGTCTGTCTGTGCGTCCGTCTGTGTGTCCGTTCGCTTCAGGTTAAAGTTTTTGGTCAAGGTAGTTTTTGAAGAAGTTGAAGTCCAATCAACTTGAAACTTAGTACACATGTTCCCCATGATATGATCTTTCTAATTTTAATACCAAATTATAGTTTTGACCCCCATATTTCATGGTCCACTGAACATAGAAAATGATAGTGCAAAGTTCAGGTTAAAGTTTTTGGTCAAGGTAGTTTTTGATAAAGTTAAAGTTACATCAACTTGAAACTTAGTACACATGTTCCCTGTGATATGATCTTTGTAATTATAATTCCAAATTATAAGTTTGACACAAAATTCACGGTCCACTGAACATAGAAAATGATAGTGCGAGTGGGGCATCCGTGTACTATGGACACATTCTTGTTTTTCTTCTAATTTTAAAGAACATATAATGCCATTGTTTGAAGAATTCAGAACTATCACCAACCTTCGCATTTTGGGATAATTATGTTTCCTCGTGCAGTTAAGATATTGGTACATTAGGGCTGAACGGAATGGGTAGTGGCTTTTGCATTGCAAACGGTAGTTGCAATGTTGTGGTGCTTTATCATTACCAATCGGACGAACTATGCTAGGTGGACTCCAGCCTACATATTGGATATGTTGAATCTGTCTGAATCGGTAAAATCTGTCTTTATGTCAGGTGAGTTTTCAATCAGACATAACCATGGAGTCTTAACTAGTATCTGGAGTGATATGGCTACAGAGAAAACTATAATTAAAAGATTCTAAAAGTTGTAGAGGCATCATAGGACTAACAAGGAAAACCGTTGTACTTCGATGGATGCTTACAAGACACATCCTTGCGCATTTTAGTTCTTAAATGAGATCAAGATCGGGATTAGCCACAGATGCAGAAATTGAACACGAAGAAAACAAGCCCACTGCAATGACACGAGACAAGAAGAATGTCTCTGATTTGATAGGGTATATGCATTTAAATATGACCGATCATCCTTAGTCATTTATAAATATTTCTACATGATTCTCTTCTTAAATATCACGAAAGTGGCAACCAGATGGTTAAATCTTTTGTTGAAGGCTGCTCTAATGAAACTGAAACCTATGTCTTCTACAGTTCTATGTTGAGGCCTCCTCTCAATATTTTCAATGATACGACCAAGACCTAAAACTCAAGTGTAAATAAGGTGACTTTGTTAAGGCACATATAAACCCAGTAAAAATAGTTCGTCGTGCTTTAGTTCTTGCTAATGTTCATGAGAATGAGACTGGTGTCAGGATATTGGCATCTCTATTGGTCCAATACCTTCAGCTCTGTTCCATGATGATGGTACCATGTGGAAATGTCGTAAATCTGATATAATTCATCTCCTTGAAGAGGAAATTTACTCCTCTATCGATCTTCGAAGTTGTGATAATATTTATCAAAGGTACCAGGCTTATAATTTGATACGTCAGACGCTCGTTTCGTCTACATAAGACTCATCAGTGACGCTCAGATAAAAAAAAATGTTAGAAAGCCAAACGAGTATAATGTTGAAGAGCATTGAGGACAAAAATTCCAAAAAGTTGTGCCAAATCTGGTAAGTTTTCAAACGGGAGATTTGGAATCGCCGTTACCATTGGAAGTGCATTTATCGCCCCATTGTATGATCTGAAGGGAAAGTTCAGGTATCTTCATGATGATCTAAACAAGCTAAGAATGGAGTTTGTCGCCACAAAGGATTCCAGTCTTGTGAAAATTCTCCCATGTGAAAACACGTTTTCACAGCACATCCCACGTGCAATGCTTCAAACACAAGATGCTATAAACTCTCATATTGCTAAACCAGCGATCATACTTTCCAAAGACTCTGGTTGGTAAGAGGGTAAAAACGGTTTGCTCTCGGTTTTCCCTGAGTGACCTATGTCAGTAGATTTCCTTCAAGACCTTGTTTGTACGTATACGGACAAGGGAAATTAAAACAACTTGCAATAACAACTGTGTATGCAACCAACAGAAATCCGCGTATACCAATATTTGTTCATGTGAAGGGCTTGATGGTTGTAGAAATTATTTAACATACCGAGCAATAATGGAAGAAGACGACGATGAAAACGATGACTGATGTCAGGTTTTCGAAAGTTGTCGTGCCCTTTGTTTGTTAAAATACCCCATACAACCACTATTTCTAAGGGGTCAATGTGTGCTTTTATAAGGCAAAGGCACATAAAACATAAACAGTTCATACGCTGAAACTTTAGTCCATTATTAAACTCATTTGATTTAATTGACTTGTGAAATATTTGTGACTGGCAAAAAATATACATCAAAGCAAAACCAAATTGACTTCGATTCTCTTTAGAAAAGCCGAAAAATTCAGAAAAATAAATTATCTTTAGAAGTACATGCGATGTAAAAAAATGAATTAAGATTCGGTTGTTTCATCTTCTATTTGTTACTAGTCTGAATTCCCTTTAAAATGTACATTTTGGTGGTTTTTATATTTCAAATTAAGTTTAAAATGAAGTGTCACAGTTTATTTCATTATGAATTTCTTGTTTAGTAACAATTCAGATATTTTTGGAGACTTCTTGTAACCTCTTGTGAAAAAAATTGAAAATAGTGAAAAACTGAATCACTAACCTTTGACCTTATTTGAAAAAAAAATGCACCATATTTCAATTCTACGAACAGGCAAAAATTAAAGAAAAAACATTTCCCTTTCCAAAAAGTCATAATTTAGCCTGCAGGTACAAATGTAGGGTGGTCCATCAAAGTTGAAAAATTGCTGGCCTGGTCACTCAACTTATATCCTCATCGAATATGAAGCTTTGAGTTACTCAAAGCATGCTGGGTACATTTTACCAGAGGCTAAGGCAGCAACCATTTGATTTTCTGGGGGGGGCTATGGTTTTTTTTGGAAAAAAAAGTTTGTTTCCAGTTTTTGGAGAAAAAAATAATTTGTCTTTGATTCTGAGAAAAAAAAATTGTTTGTTTCACCCTCAGCTGCCACTATATGTAATGCTAAAATTGAAAGAAAAAAATTGTTTTCGACTTGTCGCGAAAAAAATAGATTGTTTTTCGCCGCAGGCGAAAAAAAAGTTTGTACAGAAAAAAAAACCATAGCCCCCCCCAGAAAATCAAATGGTTGCTGCCTAAAGAAGTCGAGTTTGTTTTCTCGTCTGAATTATTTTTACATTTGTCATTTTGGGTCTCTTAAAGCCTACATGGCGGTATGGGATTTGCTCCTTGTTCAAAGTCGCATGGTGACCTAGAGTTGTTAACTTACACGTCATTTGGTCTCCGGTGGAGAGTTGTCTCATTGACAATCATATCACATCATTTAATTTTCATATTGCCTAAAAATTGTTTGTCAAAGAAACATACTGAGATAAATTCAACCCCCGAAAAAATAGTTGCAACAATGAGTTACACTAAATATTTGGCAACAACACATCCTAACAATTAGCTGTATTATTTAACCAGGCTCAAGCTAGCAGCATATTCTTTAAGCATGTGTATATAATTAAAATTTTTAATACAACGGTAGCAACGGCAACTTGCTATACAATTGTATACCTTTTGAATAATATCAATACTACAATGATCTTGTTGACTGAAGCTGATCAAATGTGTGTCGTTTCAAAAAGTACAGATAACTTTCCAAAGATAAAATCAAGTACCGTGATTTCATTCATTCAGGACTACAAAGATTTTGCCACAATGTTACTTCTTGTGATAAATTTGAATTTGATTTTATTCCGATTTCTTAGCTGGAGTATAATATTTGAAGCTTTCTTACCTTAAATGAACGACAAACATGAAAACGCTATAATACTGAATACAACGTGATTTGACAGTGATGAACTTTTAAAATTAATTAAATTATACTTGGACCTTCCCTTCAATTTAAAGGTCTTAAAACAAGGACTTCAAATAAAAATACACAAGGTATCTACTATCAGAGTTTATACATTATATCGCCATGCTGCTAATATTAGATATAAGAGGGGAGAAGACTTCCATTTAAGGTCAAACTGTATATGTCATGACAATTTCTTACGAATATTTTGTCGCTAACTTGAAGGGTTTCTGAAGAGAAGCGATACAAATCAAAACACTGAACTTTAACCTTCAATTCATTTTCCTTTTGGTAGCCCAAGGACACTCAGATAAAAAAAAAACATAGGTCTCTATCATAGTTAAAAATATATATATATATCACTTATGCATGTATAAAATAAATAAGGGAGAATAACTGTCATATGAGTCTCCACAACGCTTCGGTCAAAATAACTCTCGACATCCTGAGAATATTACATGTACGAGCAATTAATTTTGAAAAGTCATTATAATGATTGTTCGTAACCTTTAACGATCGAAAGGAGATGTACATGCAAACACAATACAACCAATATTCGAGTAGATAATTCTAACACAGAAAATTGTACTGTGAACTGGTGTCAGTTTAATAAGCATATATATAAACTGTTTGATATCTTATATCAAATGTCTAGGCGACATCTTGCCACAAAACCAAAACCGCTCAAGAAAAGAAAATAGCCGAAAGAAAAAACATATTCAGAAAAAAATCAAAAGATCTTTACAAGTGGATCAGATTAAAATCAAAAGAGCGATCCGCGGAAAAGGGGGGAAACACCTAATTATTTTCCATATTCCGAGAGTAAAGTATTTTAATTACAATCATTTACAAAAAACAATTGTACCTTACCATTATTATAGGGCGGTGAATATCACTTTTCGTAGTTGAATGATTTTTATATTGTTTTATTCAAAATCGATTTTATTAAAAAAATAACCACCAAAATAAAACTTATGGTGTTTTAACTATAATTGTAATGTAATACCCTTTTCAACTTGTACTCCAAAAATACATTCTTTCGTTCTACCTAAAAAATAAAAAAGAGGAAATAGTAATTATAAGATATCACTTGCATAAACAAATAAATGCACAGACTGGTCAGCTCGATAAAATTGAAATCATAAATACCAACATTTAAAATGTAACAGTATAACACTTATAATAATTAATATCCAATTGTTCGCAAAAACCTAATTTCCAACGTTACATTATTGTGTGCAGAATATCCGAGTTCTGTCTTCTTCATATCTTATTTTTTTCTCTGATCATCGTAAAACTTAACAAGAATATTACTTTTGTTATATTTATTTGCATGTTAAAGCAAAATCAATAAAAATGAAGCCTTAAACCGAAAAAAAACCCAAAGAAAACAGTCTGAAAGATGTCCAAGTATATGCAAGGTAATTAAGCATACAACGGGTTCGTGCATTTACAAACTTTAAGAAGTATATCGGAAATAAAAAAGCTGAGAGAAAAGATGTTTATAATATAGAAAATTCATTACCTTTGTTTCTAGTTCATGATAATTCATTTCTAGAAACAGTGTAGTTGTTCCAGAACATATGAGTAACTGGACCATACGAGAATGGTTAGGACCATATGCATAATTATGTTCAAATGGTCCGACAAACTCGTTTATACCCATTAGCTTAATAACGGGCAGGACCTTAAGAGTATTTAGATCATAATTATATTTTTCGAATACATTCTTGATCATTCTTACTGTCTTCGCAAATATATACAGCTCGTTCCTCGGACCAAATTCGGAACATGTATTTACTTTTGCTAATCTTTGCGAATCTGTTATCTGGCCATCGCTAGAATCAAATTAAAGCGCCTTTATTCGTTTGATTTATTGATCTGTAATTGAAACATCAGAAGTTAAGGGCTTGAACCTTTTTGGCTACTTGATTGTAGATTTTGTCATGCTGATAATTTTTGTTATAAAAGTTTCTCTATAAAAATTAATACTATATATATTTCATTCTAATATGACGTGCTTCTTATGCTCTAAATCCAATAAAATTTGTTTGCACATGCGTTGGTTGACTACTGCATGAATTTTATCAAATTGGCATGCATTTAATATAATTCATTAACTTAAGGATGTACTTAAATGAGGTTTTGGAATTTGTGTCAAATGTTCGGACTCCTTGGTGTTTTTCCATACAATACAATGTAAAATATTTTGCCCCATAACACCCATTTATTTTTTCATATAAGATTTAATAGTCATGAAAGGTCATTTTCAAAAATTTTAGAAGATTCTTGATTTTCTTTGTTTTGTTTTGAGACCCAAATAATGCCAATGCAAATATAAGGTAAAAGTCTGAGTCAGCCTTTTCCCGCCATATTGTAAATCTCAAATATCTCGAAAAGGAGGTCCATGACCTATCAATATTTTTAGCTTATCTTTATCCTTAATTGATGCTCTACCAGCTTATAGCTATATATAGTATCAATTTTAATTTCTTAATTTCTTAAATTTTACCTAACCTCACCTAAGTACATCCTTAAAACACTTCCAAGCTCTTAAATGATGCACATGTTGTTACCAATTCATTAATCATGACTTTAATGTGTTGCAATTCGAAATTGACATATTTGACCTAGATACGACAACCGTTCATTCTAGCTGTTTAAAACTCTCCCCTCTAAAAAATTACATTTTTAGTCGTTTGCTTGTTTACAAACAAAAAGGGAGGTGCACGGAATAACCTACACAAACACTTTACATATCAGACATAGAAGTTACCTAAATTGTCCTAATCAGAATCGAAATAATTGATGCAAGATATACTTTATTGTAGTTTTAACATGGGTAGGCATTATATTCGTGTTATTTTAGCCCTCATTATCGCTCGGGCAAGAAAAATGTCTACCCCTGTGAACTACAAAAAAGCATGATAGCTTGCATCAATTATTTCGAAAATATAAAACGCAAACGTTAATCAAAGAGCTGATAGCTCTGAGGTGGAAGAAGGTGAATAAAAGGTAACTTGAATTACCATAAAAGCAGCCCACTAACCCAGCCTGCTTTGTTCCATTATCGTTATGACGTATTTTTTTCTTCTTCAAACAACAATGTGTCATAAGTACATGGATTTCCCATCCGTACAATCATTTTATATGTTCAGTGGACTGTGAAAATTAGGTAAAATCTTTAATTTGGCAGTAAAATTGGAAAGATCATATCATAAGGAACACACGTGTACTAAAAGAGGGACGAAAGATACCAAAGGGACAGTCAAACTCATAAATCTAAAACAAACTGACAACGCAATGGCTAAAAATGAAAAAGACAAACAAACAACAGCACACACGACACAACATAGAAAACTAAAGAATAAACAACACGAACCCCACCAAAAAAATAGGGGTAAGTTTCAAGTTGATTGAATTTCAACTTCATCAAAAACTACCTCGACCATAAACTTTAACCTGAAGCAGGACGGACGGACAGACCAGAAAACATAATGCCCATCACAAATGGGGCATAAAAATAGTAAGACTTGTTACATACCAGCCAACTTTTGAAAGTTCCCATGGTTTTTTTTTAGTGCGCGACAACAATTTTAAAGGTTACAATTTTTAGCGAAGTATTTTGCACGATCTGGATTGTCTAGAAAAAGTGTCATAAAATTATTTGTATGATGAACTTACATGCCTTTTTCTTAAGTCTGTTTGCATAATTCTAGTTATTAAATCGGTAGAAAAGATGAACATGTAGCTAGCAGACCAGGATTTATTTTCTTGTGTAAGAATATTAGATGCTTGAAATTTCCAATTTTGAATTATGCACAAAGATGGACCTTTAACAGGTTGGGAACAACACTCCAAATGAGGAGTAACCCTCATTGGAAGAACATTACAACCCACTGTAAAAAATGAGCACCTTTATATTAATATTATTTGATGAAACTTTTCCCCAAGAACTATGCATCTATCAAGTATTAAATGGTCAAAAAATGGTTAAATGGTCAAAACATGTCAAAAGAATATAGGGATGTTTCTAAACTTGAGTTAAAAATCTTAAAAAAAGAATGGAATTTTTTTAAATCAATCGGGTCCAGGACCAAACCAGTCTATCTTATCACAAAAAGATTGTGAATTTCTAGAAAAATATGGAAATAAATGCAGAAGAATGTATTCCATTACCGGAAATATTTATCATACACTGAGTTTATCAGCCCTTAATTACTTTAAATGTATGCACATAGGAAATTGATTTAAAAACGAAGGATTATGATAAGACATACTGGATTGGTCCTGGACCCGATTGATTTTAACATACTTTATAGTAGATACGATATAATCCATTCATCGGCGCTTTATTGCATGATGTTAGAATCAAGTAAAACACTACATGTCCCTGTTAACAGTAGTTTTTTACCTTCATAATTTGTCATCAAAAGGCTTTTCGGATCATCTTTTTCGCGTATTGCATAGAGCATTATGTCTTACAATGTATGTTTGAATAAAACAAACAAGAAAGATATTTAAGGGCAGCTTTTGAATAAAAAGCCAAACTGCGTTCCACTATTGATTTGTATTTGAAGTCAAATTGGCTGTATAAAAGATTGAATAATAAAACTGCACCATAAGACTTTTTGATGACCAATCTAAAATTCAAGTTAAATCATTTTTCTATGACTGTGCCAACTTTAAGCCGTGTACCATGAAGTGAAATTAAACTTTTTTAATAATCGACTTTTTCCTAATCCGTCACCGCACTATTTTATGTTCTATTTTATTTTACATGGCGGCCATCTTGGCTAGTTGGATGGGTCATTGGACACATTATTTTAACCAAATACCCCAGGTAGTTTCAGAGGAGAAGATTTTTGTAAAAGTTAAATACGACGACGACAGACGACGGACGCTTTAAGTGATGAGAAAAGCTCACTTGGCCCTTTGAACCAGGTTAGCTAAAAAAAAAAGTCTGATTTACCTAGGATAAAATTAAATTAACACAACTGTATATCAAGAGTGAAAAACTATAAATTGAGCAATATTAAGCATAAAAATACAAATTTTTGATACAGCTTGCAATAACAGTGGCAATTGTTTCTCCCATTAATCCCATATTTGTTTTGGGGATAATTTCCGACTTGGCGTAAGTAGTAATCTACAAATCATGCCGAGCTTGTGGTGAACTTTCACATTCATTGTACATGAACTTTCTATTCACGTAATATTAAGTTATTCTTACACATTATTCCAATGTATCAATTTTTCATAACTTTGGTCTCAGATCACCGTGACATATTTTATAGACGTTCTTTGTAGAGACAGAGAGATAGAGAGAAAGAGAGGAAGAGTATTGCTATATTAACACTGGACACTTTTAATTTGCAAAACACTCATTTGCAAATCCGCCGCCGCCTCAAACAAGAGCTACAATATCATGTATATAACCAAAATGTGCAGAATTACATGGGATTCAATAATTTCATTGGTTTTCTACAGTTACTTTCATATTTATTTTGCAATTTGAATTATAAAAACATGGGATTTTCAATATCCCATGGGACAGGGCAAAATCCCATGGGATTTACCATTATCCCATGGGATTTTGGTTAAATCCCATGGGATTTTTTTTTGTCCCATGGGATTATTGTAGTCCCATGGGACAAAAAAAATCCCATGGGATTTTTATTATCCCATGGGATTTTTAATATCCCATGGGACAAATTAAAATCCTATGGGATTCTAATTGTAAATATATAGATATAAATAAACAGTAATGTGTATGTTACAATGTTTTCTATTTGGTAGTAAATTATTATAAGATGAATCTTTTTAATTGAATATCTTTTTTTCTTGGGAAATGTTAATTTAGCATATTGTTCTTTAACTGTTCAAAACTAAACTTTTAAACAACAAAGCAGATAATGTAAGTATCAATATATGTTTATTCATGAATTATAGAATACTTTCTTGAAACACAATTATTTGCCATTTGAAATCAATAAAAACTCTATTGTTAGGCTTAACATACTAGTAGCTATTTAAGTAAATCTATTTTTTTCACAATATCCCTCAACACAAAACATTAATAGTTTCTTATCATCCAGCATTGTTTGATGGTATAGTCCACTTTTTGGACATTCAGCACAGAACTTTGACATTATTGTGGTTTCAATATTTTTTTGAATTTAAAAGAACTTCAAATCATTGACTGAGTGATGAAAATAATAACTGATCCAACTTTTGTCTTTGAATTTATTCTGGTCTTGTTTCTATGTTTTCTCCATTTATTCTAGGTGGTGAATTTCAATCCTTCTGAAAAAGAACCAATAAAATCTAAAGTAATAGATTATACAAAATTGTTTTCATACATGTAGCAATAATATGATTTTCAATAAAAATAGCTATGCGATATGGATTTTACTGATTGTTAAAGGTTGTCCAGTGTCATCAGTTGCTAACGACCTACATCCTTTGGTCTCTGATGGAGGGTTGTCAAATTAGCAATATACCACATCTTCCTATTCTAATACCTTATAACAATCAATTAATTTATTCTTCTTTATAACATTTGGGTATTTTCCCAAGTTATATACATAATATATATATATACTGTAAATTCGGAATTAATGCGAGTTTTTTTTTATTGCGAAAAATGCAATGGAGTTGTAAACGCAATAATTTAAACTCGCATTATGAAATATTTTATATGGATTAAACAGGATTTTTCTCAAAATCGTAAAATTTAAAATCTCATTTAAGTCTAAAATGACAGAATCGCAATAATAAATGCACGCAATAATTTATGAATTTACAGTATAAAGATCAATGTTAAAACTTTAGACAACTATAATAACATTCCACTATTCACAAGAATTTGCAATATATTATACAAAATGCAGACAACAGAAACAATATTTCTTTAAGCTTTTGAAGTTCAGACAGATTTCAATTTGTGTTTTATTTCAATGAAAAAATACCTTGAACATATTGGAAATTATAACATTGATACAAAAAAAATATGTATGTTTTATCCTTATTTTTTGTGTTGTTGGCTTGCTGTCTCATTTTAATATACATTTAAACATACATCAATAATCTTCTTCTTTATTAAAAGTAAAAATGGGATATTTTTGATTTTGATATCCCAAAACATTATAGTTCTATCAAACACCAATGTGTTTGATATTAATTTTAAGACATGTATAAATGTTCCAGACCATATCAGTATTCGGATGTTACTTTTACGGTCCAGAACTTACAGTCCCACCATATGTGTACAGTCAGACCATTTAAGTATATTTGTACTGTCTGGTACCAGCTCGACCAAACCTGTGTTTTTATTTTAACTGCAATTAAACTTTTTGTATTAATCTATTAAAGATTTCAGTTATGTTGATCTGTACTGTACATTTGTTTGTAATAAACTTGACCAACTTCTTAAAATTGGGCAAGCGTACAGTCCAAATACTTGTTTGTTCTGGAACATAAACATGATTAACAAGCATTTGGCAGGATGTCATGCTAAAATCCCATTAATATTAGTACTAAATTTTGAGTATATACATGTAAATCCACAAGTTACTTACTGAAATTCATGGTGAACACTCACCAAAAACTTACAATTTAGAGGAAAGACTGGAAAGATGAATGCACTAACACTATCAAAACAGAGCATAAAACTTACCGAAAAACAAGATGTTTTACATTTATCCAGGAGCCGGATAATTGAAAAGTTGTTTTTTTCTTTCTCTGCTGTCCATCATATAACCTTTGATTTCATTCATGCAAAATATGAAAATCTGCAAAGGTAAGACCTAGAACCTCAACTTATCCACATTTTGAATTTTGAACTGCATACTTGTCCTTTTCATCTTGCTGACAACCTAAACATAAAAAAATGATAAAAACATAATTCTAGATTGACTTTGTGTTTTTATTTTTGTTGGTACATGTACAAACAATTTTCCCAACTTTAAACGAAAACATCATCACCAAAGAGGAGGTCATACTAACCTCCGAAATATTTAAACAAACCGAAATTATTACTTGATTAAGATCTTGTCGTAAATTAATGGCATAGATACTCTTATTTTTGAAAACTTGATGTCTATTGCATACTTATATTCCTTTGTACGAGAGTATGCATATTAAGATGGACTCCATGGACTTTAATGTTAGCAGGATTAATTTTACAGTCACTGACAGTTTTTCAGCTCTATGTGTACATTTTGAGAGAATCTTGCAATACTGTATATTCTGATATTCAGAACTTATTGTGAGGTTTTTATTAATACAACTGAAAGCTGTATCTCGTTTTCATTTCTGATACATATTTATGAGCTGAAGACCAGTGCCGAATTTTTCTCACTGCATTGAAGACCCATAGGTAACCTTCGGCCGTTGTCTGCTCTTTGATTGGGTTGTTGTCTCTTTGTCAAATTCCCAGTTTCCACTTCCCATTTTATATCATGTATGCTGATTTTTCTTAAATTACAATATTCAATCATGCAATTTTGTCCATTATTGAAAATACGATAAGCAAAAATAAATGCACAAAAAATTTAACATTGTTATATATGTAAAAGACTTTTTTTCAAATTCAAAACAGTTGCCTACACTGTTAATTTCCTTGTTTGATTTCATATTTTTAAAGCCTTTATAGCTAGCTAGATGGTATGCCGGGGCGGATCCAGCCATTTTAAAAAGGGGGGTTCCCAACCCAAGACAAAGGGGATGATCCTATATTCATTTGATTTGTTTTATTGTCTCATACAAGAATATATATGGTTTGACGGTGGGGATCAGGGATCCTGAAATTTTTTCACCTAACCACTGGATTACAGGGGATCTCAACCATTTAAAAGTTTCTCAAACATGTGGGGGTGGGGGGGAACCCCATGGACTCTCCCTATATTTCCTTTTATTTGTTTTATTGTTCTATACAAGAATATATAAATATGGTTTAGGGGTGGGGATCTTGACCGTTTACAAGTTTTCAAACTAGAGGGGGTGGGACTTCACTTTTATTTTATTTCATTATTAATTTTATTGTCCCCGACAATATATGGTTTAGGGGTGGGGATCTGGATCGTTCACAAGATAATAGCACATTCTCAAATTGAACAGAGTGGTGAAACCCCCAAATACCTCCTTTTAATTTCATTTGATTTGTTTTATCGTCCCATTCAAGAATATATATGGTTTAGGGATGGGGATCTGGACCGTTTACAAGATAATAGCATATTCTCAAATTGAAAGGGGTGGGGATTACCTCCCATGTACTCACCCTCCCTTCTTTCTTCCCCCCCCCCCCCCCGAAATACCTTTTAATAAGACCCAATGCACAGATAGTTCACAGTATTTTCCCTTGATTTACACTAAAGAATATACACTATACAGGTGTAATTTTTTTTTAAAAAGATAATACAACTGAAGACCACCCTGACCACAGTGGTGGATTCAGAATTTTTCATAAGTGGGGCCCACCGACTGCCTAAGAGGGGCCTGCTCCTGCCATGACTCAGTGATTCCATATATAATCAACCAATTCTTTTCCCAAACAGGGGGCCCTGAACTCCTGATCCCCCCTTTTTTTCCCTCATTTCAATCACCCTGATATAAATTTAGTTTTATCACTTACAATAGTAATGGTTTGAATTCCCCAATAATTCTTATATACCATTAATATCAACATATTTCATTTTTGATAAATGAAAGGCAAAAGTTTTCTATGGGTAGAAATGGATAGTGGGAAGCTTTCAGATTCACACCATGCCGGTGGCTGTGTTCAAAGTGCTGGGTTTTTATTACCCTCGTTGTTTGCGGACTAACTATTTAGGCCAGTGGTGGATAATAGTGTGCGTGCATTAATCTTCTATACCTTCTTAATCAATATATTCAAATACTGACGGCAAGTGTGTGTTGTAATGATGTATCAATGTCTTTTTGAAAATCACCGTGCTATTTACATGTGGGATCGAGAATGCAGGGGAAGGAAACTTGTCAATTATGTTTATTTCTAAGCCAAAATAAAATGAGCCGCCGTAAAATTAACCTTGGGTTATAACAGTGCATGTAAGGCTCGTCTCGGAGGGGTGTCTTTTTTTCTGTCTTCTTTTTTTAGTTATATTTTTAATAACTTACACTTTTTTACATTATTCTCTTTCTTTCACTATTCTTTATTCCTTTTTTTTTCTTTGTCCTTTGTTCTCTATTCTGTTAATTCACATCCATACCCTCTTATGTGTATGTGGACTTACTGTAGTTTATTTTTTAGTTCTGGCAGAGATATTAGATACAATATATATGTCTCTGGTTCTGGTATTATACGATAAGTCAATTTCTTTTTCATGCAGTGTCATGAAATATAATGGTTTTATGCATATCAGCCAAGATTGTGCGCAACATTTTAATAAACAATTCAACACTATATACACGTTTAATGTGAATTTTATTAAAATCGATGAAGAACATGAATTTGGCAGCTAGTGCCCCTTAAACAGGTAAAGTTCAATTAACAAATTCTGATCTACTGGCATTCAACACCAAATTACTTACTTGCTGTATATGGATAAATGTGATTGTATATTGTCAATACCTCAACATCGAGAATACGTCATGTGAGGTGTTGGTCGCTACGTTTGATACGGGGTCAAAGGTTGCGGCTTCGAGACAGAGAAAAACATCCAGGTAAAAAGTGTAGAATTTTGTTTTTGAAAATTTGAGTTGTAAATTTTCCTAAAAAGTACTTAATTCCGTTCATCTAGTTGTAAATTTTCCTAAAAAAAAGTACTTATTTCCGTTCATCTATTATGGGTATAAACTAAACTGAACAAGAAAAGTATTAGTAAACAGACAGAAAGTCCGACGTTGAATTAATTATTTTACAATTAATTGTTTAAATATATGAGAGAATGTTTTAGGCGAATTTTTATATGAGAGAATGTTTTAGGCGAATTTTCTTTAATTACAGATAAATGTATTTTAGGTTCAGGAAATGATTTATTCTTCGGGTACGTCTAAACAACCGTTCAGGACCTCCTGAGTGCACTCAGGACATACAAAGTGCACTCAGGACCCATTACCGTAATCATATCTGCACACATGATGGATGTTTATATTCGTTATACGCTTCTTATTTTAGAGTTAAATTTTGGTAGAAGTTGAAATCGCAGGGGCGGATCCAGCCATTTTAAAAAGGGGGGGGTCCTAACCCAGGGCAAAAAAAAGGGGGGGGTTCAACTACATGTCCCCATTCAAATGCATTGATCGGCCAAAAACAGGGGGGTTCCAACCCCCCCCCCCCCGGAACCCCCTCCCCCCTCTGGATCCGCGCCTGAATCGAACTTAGATAGATATGTTAATTCGGGCGTATGACATTTGCGCCGATTTTGAAAATATTCATTCTTTCATTTGCGCCGATTTCATTTTTTCATTTGCGCCGATTTTATATTTGCTCCTAATTAGATTTACAGGTAAGTTAAGACTTGTACATGTACTATGTACTGTACTATACTATTGGTAAAGTCTGGTTATAAATGCTGTTCATTTATGTTAATTTTGATTCATATTGTTCTGAAACTCAGTTCATAGTAACATGATAGACATATTGCACACTGAAACGAGTCGAGCAGTCAATTCTTTAATCATCGAGGGCCATACATATCGGAAGATAAGTGTCCTGAAACACATTTTACTAATGTACCATAAAATCGTGTACAGCCAGAGTCACCACGGATTCTATTGTCAAAACACAGAACGAGCATAACAATGTGGTAGATGTCCGAAAGACAGCGGGTACAGTCAATGTAAAGTCTGGAGATGTATCTTGTAGGACTTCTTCCACTACCCGTGGTGAGCAGGGGACAACAGTTATATACAAGTTATGATTGATAATTCATTAAATTTGTACAAGTGGCTAACTGAGGAGGTCTATAATGATAAATGAAAAAGAACATGACTTGGATTGAGAGTTCATTCATTGGCACTCATACCACTTCTTCTAATATTTATTCACCTGTAATTTACCTGTAAAAACAAATCGGCGCAAATGAAAACAAAAATCGGCGCAAATGAAAGAAAAAATCGGCGCAAATGAAATGCAGATCGGCGCAAATGCAAAACGCCGGTTAATTCTTATAAAATAATGAGGGCACGTGTCACTGATTACACAACTACTGAGCCATGAATTATCCAATCAACAAAATTGATTGGATTATCTTTATTGTTTTTTAGGAATTGTATTGTTTAGTTCAGTTTTACCTTTAACATGAATTTGCATATAGAAAAAATAAAATATATATCTCATTCGATGTGCTTTTTCAGTTTATTTTTCATGATGACGGGTAAATTAATTTGTTGTGTTTTGCAGTTCACGAATAAAGAAAATTATTTTATAGTTTTTTTTTTCTGTAACAAGTTCGATTTTTGTTTTTCAGTGTGATTCTTTTCTCTCTCTCTATCTAAATCAAGTTTTTAAACAAACACAATGTTGACTGAATATCAAATTTTATTACATTTGTATATCTTTATTCTCAACAAACCATTATACAAGAGAAGACAATTATGTACAATATTCAGTTTAACCTTAACGGAAATCTGTGCACGAAGACTTAGTCGTGGTTTGAACGGATTTCGTGTCAACAAACTGTCTTCGAAATAGTCTTTCTTTGTTAATGTTTGTGTCATTTTGGTCTTTTGTGGATAGTTGTCTCATTAGCAATCATACCACATCTTCTTTTTTATAATTTCTCGCTACTACAATCTAACTTACATATTTTTTTAGAAATAATTATACCCAAAATATCATAATTTTTAAAAAACGGAGACGAAAACGGAGACAAGTTCATTTTCAGAATTTATTTTCGCATTGAAATTCGTTTCAGGCTTGTGAAACTGGACAAAACGACTTTAATTAGAGAAAAAAAACTTAATAAAAACGGATTTCTTAAAATATTCGTATAACTCAAAAATAAAATTCCTGGACAAGTTCGATAAAAATGAGAAATAACATCTAACTACATGTATATGAGTTTGATTGTTTGAAAAGTACGGCTTTTACCGTTTAGAACGGATTCCATATACAAAACTTTAATTAATATAAATTCTTTTAAAGTATGAACATTTATTTCCCTTTTCAAACTCGTGCAAAGAATTAATTACTGGGTCCAGGACATGATAATAAAATTAAGAATAAAATTTAAAAATTTATGGAACGAAATCTTAATAAAAGACGAAAATCTTAAAACATCGTGATATTCTTTCTAGACGTCACAATATTACTTCCCGCATGGTCACACTGTACTAACAACACAATGTATAAAACAACAATAAAGATAATCCAATTAATTTTGTTGATTGGATAATTCATGGCTCAGTAGTTGTGTAATCAGTGACACGTGCCCTTATTATTTTCTAAGAATTACAAATGTAACATATCTATCTAAGTTCGATTTCAAATTCTACCAAATTTAACTCTAAAATAAGAAGCGTATAAAGAATATATGCATCCATCCTGTGTGCGATGACTATAAAGGGTCCTGAGTGCACTTCGTATGTCATGAGTGCAATCAGGAGGTCCTTCAAGCGGTGTTTAGACGTACCGTTATTCTTCTGGAAGCTTCAATTTTTTTTTATCAATAACTTTTACACAAGGAGACATTTTTGTTTTTTGACAGCATGAACCCCAGTTAATGAGCAAAGACAAATTAAGAACGAAAATCGTTTACAATTAAATTTTATAGAAGGAAAAGGGGGGGGGGGGGGGTAATAAACAAATTTTATTTACGCTCACATACTTCTAAACAGATTTGCATATGTAAGCTCTCTATAGATAATAAATGTTAAATTATTTCAGGAGTTTTGAAAAAAAGAATATATACAGTTTAATTTCGACTAAAATAGTGATTCTTTTTATAGATTTGGTACCTCAGTTTCGACTCAACATTTCATTTTGAATTGTTAGATGGCAAACTCTTTAGGCGAATATTGTATCTGTTCTTTATTTAATTATGGTGATATTGGCGATAATATTCATTATAACAAGGCCTAATACAAATCCTTGATTATAGAATGTTTGGCAATTGAAAAAGACGAAAGTAGACAAACCCTAATTATGCAGGGTTTCACAAGTTGATCTCCAAGCGGCCCACATTTAACATATAATAAGATCTATATTTCTCAACGTTTTCAAAATGAAATAACTTGAATTGAAAATTTCCCAACTGTGAAAATTTGTTATTTCTAAACGTCTTTAATTATTATTTCGGGAAAAAAAAATATTTAGCATATTCATATATTTTCATAATTTTTTCCGAGGAAACCTTTTTTTTTGCAAAGTTTACTTCTATGTGTTTTTAACCATCACCAGCGACTTATTCTCTGCCATCACCAATTAGTCCTAATTATTAAAGATCAATTGACCAAATTCAAATGATGATTGGTATATCGTATTGAATATGATCATCGGTCATCCGTGACGTATCCCAAATAACGACGCATGCCGATAGATAGATCATAGTTTATTAATTAGCGTCTCGCAATTTAAATTTCATCAAGGGGACTTAATTAAACCAGTTACTATACAAATCTTGAAAAAACGATGTACATGTACTTTTTAATATTTTTTAAAACAAATTACGAAAACGTTTAGTGTAAAAATCACCGAATATAAATGTTTCTTTCTTGCAGGTTTTGGCATTTGTAAATAACATTAACGTTTTGGAATTCTAATGCAAAAGACAGTCGATTCAAACTGAAATAACTTCTTTAAAGATGATTTAATTTTTCAGAGACACACATATATATATGTCTCAATACATGTATTATATGTCTCTGATTTTATCAAAACAAAAATAACAAAATTATAAAATATGTTAGTTATCGAATGTATATCCTGAACTCTTACTATTATATATATATGTCCTAAGTTACTTAATGTCCTGTGTGCAACCAGGAGATCCTGAACGATTTTTAAACGTACCATTATTTTATATGCATATATTCAAAGCTGTTCTTAATTATATGCATACTAGGTATCAGTGGCGGATCCAGGGGGAGGGTTTCGGGGGTTGGAACCTTCCCTTTTTTTGAACGATCAATGCATTTGAATGGGGACATATGGTTGGAACCACCCCCTCCCCCTTTTGTCCTGGGTTGAGACCCCCCTCCTTTTCAAATGGCTGGCTCCGCCGCAGAGGTATATTTATATATATATGTGTGTACCAGCCCCCTCCTAAATCTTTGGAAACAAATGGTAGATTATATAGGGAATCACGGAAGCATGACTGGACGTGAACACTCTAAGGCAGTCAATGAGTCCCCACTTATGAAAATTTCTGGATCAACCATTGCTTAGTTCTAGTTATCTTAGGTCCTAGTGTGAAATAATGCCAATAGGTCTTTTAAAACACATCTTTATTCATACATGTATATATACGTTTTCTCACGGATTTGTTCATGCAATATTGGAATTATGTTTACTCAATGCGCAATTACTGAAGTTTATATTTGCTACTTTTCTTCTTAATTTCATATAAATTTTTTTTTGATTTTTTTTCTTCGAAAAATTAGTGGTGTTGAAATAGGGAATGGACACAGATACCTTATCACATTTAACCAAAGAAATGTTGTATAATGTCATCAATCTGTATTACACGTAGACAGGATGTTCTCTAGAAAACTATACGTTATACACACCCGAGAATACACGCACTGTCGAAATGGAAAATTACTGTATGTTATAGTTACCTGTAATCAGCTTTGCAACACCATGTCATGACAGTTCAAAAAGATTTTCTTCAAATCAAAATGGAATATTCATTTTTTCTGTAAAATTTAAAACTTTAAAAAGTAGACTTTGACAAAATTATGAAATAGAAAGAATTGAACAATTTAAAATCGTATTTTAACAAAGATTTAGATATAATTTTACAACGATCCTTAAAAAATAACCAAACAAACGTTGAATCAAACGATATGAACCTACGCAGTTTTATATTAAAATACTGACACACACCAGTTTGCCATCTCAGTATGCAAGGCAAGGGTGCTTGGTGAGGTGCTGGAACTTGATGTACATGTATCATTAAGTTAATACAGTTCTGTTAGGATTGACTGCCTTTTTACAGAGACTTCAAGTTCTATTCTTACTGTTATCAGTTAGTATAGACGGTTCCTGGCTTAGAATGATTCTCTGCTCAGCAAATGGTGCGTAATTAGCATTTGTATTAAATTTCTTGTAGAAGTAAAAAACACAAATTAATGTATTTGACAACTTTATTCAGGAGCACAGTCTATATTATCCGGCGTAAATAACTTCGAGATTTATGTGGAAGTTTACTCTGCTGCTCGATCTATGCTAATCGATGTTCCAGTATATTTCATATTTATATTTATTCGTGAGGCCTCGTAATCGTTTATATTCACTAAAAGCACAGTCGCCTAAATATTTTATATGGCGAAAAAATTGCGAAAATTGGGGGAAATAATATATTTTTAGTGAATGTAGGAAAAAAAGTCACAGGAAAAAAAGTCACGGAAAAAAAGTCACGGAAAAAAAGTCACAGGAAAAAAGGTCACAGGAAAAAAAGTCACAGGAAAAAAAGTCACAATATATATTTTTTGCATGAAATAGTCATAGGATCTGCACATGCATATTTTAACAGGATAAACATTCCCAATTTGTATTTTTTTATGGAAATGGTCATAAGGCCGCACATATATATGAATATATTGGGAAACATTCCCATTAGATATTTGTTTGGAAATAGACATTTTTTAATTCATTTTATACGACTAGCTTTGGAAATTTAGATATAAATTGCAAATCATTTAAATGGAACATGTACATGCTGGTGTACTAGATTGATACATGTTTTCAAGGATTTGTTGTAATTATTTTTGTTTTATATCTCTTAGAGATGTGAGTTTAACAGCAACAATTTCATTCAATTTGAATACAAGTTAGAAGTTCAGTATATAACTTGACCACATGTTTTTTTTACTTTTATAAAGATAAGTATTCCTTAATTTAGTGTTAAACAAACAACTCATTGTCATTAATAATAGCTTAGTATTTGTATACATATATATCTAGGGACTGTTGATATTGATGTGTGGCTTCTTATGGCACCTCCCCCCTTTGTAGACTTTCATTTCCTGTCTTCGTAGGAAGCCATATCAATGAAATACAACTTATGCTCAATATTAAATAAAAAGACACAACCAGTTTTCCCTGTTTGTTAAAAAGTCAATTTTGAAAAAAAGAGCATTATTTATTCCAATACACTTTTATTAGTATATATATAATTCCTTTATAATTTTTAAAAATTAACCACTGACATAACTAAAAGAGGTAATCTGATACAAATATATTATGACTTTTTTTCAATGCATTCAAAAACTCCAGTTTAATTATTTATTGCCATGTACATAGTGACCTTTTCACATGCATTCCAACATTATTTCGGACACATAAGTAGACTTAAACAAATTGTGACTTTTTTTCCTGTGACTTTTTTTCTTGTGACTTTTTTTCCTAGGGATATTGTGACTTTTTATCCTGTGACTTTTTTTCCTGTGACTTTTTTTTTACCATTTTTAGTAGCATTATTATTTTAAAATCTTAAGAGGTTGCTTGCAAATTTAACTCTAAAATGAGAAGTGTATGACGATCTATAACGAATATATACATCCATTATGTGTGCAGATACGACGGCGACTATATAGGGTCTAGCTGCCATGAGTGCACTTTGTATGTTCTCCTGAGCGGTGTTTAGACGTACCGGGAAAATCTTATCTGATTCAGGATCAATTCATCGGTTACACTCCCCTGTCACCAGTGATTCTTTTTTGCTGACATTCTGAAAAAGTATTGTGTAGTCCCTGTGTAAGTGTTGACTCTCAACTTGCACATGTGATTTTTTAACACTCCCCGGACTTCTGCAAAAAACAATTATTCAGTTCACTGATTTAGATGGAAGGTAAACGAACAGAAAGTCACAGGACATTCCGACAAAAAGTCACAGGACAAAAAGTCAAACACATGTCAAACTCAGGCATAAAGTAACAAAGTTGATAGGACAAAAAGTCACAAACAATTTGTTGACAATTGATTGAATATAAATGAAAAAAGATTTTGAAATATCTTCTTTTTATTACATATATTCATTTTTAATTTTTGGAAATTGTTCATAATATAAAAAAGAAGATGTGGTATGATTGCCAATGAGACAACTGTCCACAAGAGACCAAAATGACACAGACATTAACAACCATAGGTCACCAAACAGCCTTCAACAATGAGCAAAGCCCGAGGTAAAGCCCATACCGCATAGTCAGCTGTAAAAGGCAATCATACTATATCTTTTTTTTTATATTTACATGTTAAAAAATGCGTGCAAATGTAATCAAAAGCTGCACACAAACGTAATGATTTTTGTGTGCAAATGTAATGGTAATGTGCGCAAACCTAATGCACTGATTTATTTGTTTTTAATAAATTTTAATTTAAAAGTTGCTACATCATGTTCATGTATAAAACTTCAAGAAAAATACAAAAAGAGTGTTTTCTTGTTCAAAGAAAAATAATCTCAAAACTAAATTGTGACTTTTTGTCCTGTGACAGTGTGTGACTTTTTGACTGTGACTTTCTGTCCTGCATTCAGATTGAATAGGGGAGTTTGGTTGACCCCGCCTCCCTCTATCTGAGACTACTATCTCAGTGATGAGCTTTGTGTTTCATGTACAAATGTATTGTGCTTTAATTTATGTACAAAAAAATTGAAAAACAGATATGTTACACATAAACAAACGACAATCACTGAATTATAGGATCCTGACTTGGAACAGGCACAACCATAACAAATTGGCAGGGTATAAGGAACTTTGAAAATATTTAGTTTTTGTGGTTTGGTCTATTTTCCGGATACTGTAAGCAATAAGGCCCCTTTATTTAGTGAATGAAATAATTGTAAGATGCACTTAGCTGTCTGTCATATTTTATATGAACTTGACCTCATTTTCATGCATGGTTCATTGGTCAATGAAACACTGCATTGTTTTGTCAGTTTATCATATGTTTAAAGTTACAGGTAGATTATATTTGGTAGATATGAAACAATTGTAAGGTGTGCATGTCTGAATGGCAGATTCATATATAAACCATGACCGCATTTTATTGTTCTTTGGTCAATGATAAGTTTTCTTGGTTTTGTCATTTTATCAGGCCACATTTAAAAGAATGTCTGTTTCCCCTCCCCCGGGTCTACCCTTTGTAAACAGACCAGGAAGGCAGGTTTTTTTTAGCTCACCTGACCTGAAAGGTCAAGTGAGCTTTTCTCATCACTTGGCGTTCGTCGTCTGTCGTCCTGCGTCCGTCGTCCGTAAACTTTTACAAAAATCTTCTCCTCTGAAACTACTTGGCCAAATTCTACCAAACTTGGCCACAATCATCCTTGGGGTATCTAGTTTAAAAAATGTGTGGCGTGACCTGTCAGACCAACCAAGATGGCCGCCATGGCTAAAAATAGAACATAGGGGTAAAATGCAGTTTTTGGCTTATAACTCAAAAACCAAAGCATTTAGAGCAAATCTGACGGGGTAAAATTGTTGATCAGGTCAAGATCTATCTGCCCTGAAATTTTCAGACGAATCGGACAACCTGTTGATGGGTTGCTGCCTGTGAAATGGTTATTTTAAGGAAATTTTGCAGTTTTTGGTTATTATCTTGAATACTATTATAGATAGAGATAAACTGTAAAAGCAATAATGTTCAGCAAAGTAAGACCTACAAATAAGTCAACATGACCAAAATTGTCAGTCGACCCCTTAAGGAGTTATTGCCCTTTATAGTCAATTTTTAACAACTTTTCATCATTTTTTGTAACTTTTTTAAAAATCTTCTTCTCTGAAACTACTTTGCCAAATTTAACCAAACTTGGCCACAATTATCATTGTGGTTTGTAGTTTAAAAAATGTGTCCGCTGACCCAGCCTACCAAACAAAATGGCCGACATGGCTAAAATTAGAACATAGTGGTAAAATGCAGGTTTTGCTTTATATCTTTGAAACTAAGACATTTAGGGCAAATCTTTCAAGATTTAAATGTCCATCAGAATAAGATATATCCCCTCACAAATTTTCAGTTGAATTGGACAACCTGTTGTTGGGTTGCTGCCCTAAAATTGGTGATTTTAAGGTAATTTTGCAGTTTTTGGTTATTATCTTGAATACTATTATAGATAGAGATAAACTGTAGACAGCAATAATGTTCAGCAAAGTAAGATCTACAAATAAGTCAGCATGATCAAAATTGTTAGAGGACCCCTTAAGGAGTTATTGCCCTTTATAGTCAATATTGAACAACTTTTCGTCATTTTTGTAACTTGTATAAAAATCATTTCTAAAACTACTTGGCCAAATTTAACCAAACTTGGCCACAATCATAATACTAGGGTATCTATTTTAAAAAAAAGTGTCTAATGACCCCGCCTACCAACGAAGATGGCCGACATCAGTAAACACATTAACAGGTGAGCGACACAGGCTCTTGAGAGCCTCTAGTTTTTTTTAACTGGATGTGATTGTCATAGCATGGTCACATGAATGGTTTGACTTGTCCAGTCCAGGCCACTTATCAGTTGGTTGTGCTCAATTTGAGTGTATTTATTTAGATTATCAATCCTTCTGCTTTCAAGCACTTTCCAAAAATGGAAACAAATTATTTTCAGGAAAAAAATAATTTCGATTTTTTTGTGGAAAATAATTTTTTGACCCGGGCGCTTATTTTTGACCCGTGTGGGGGAGGGGAAACAAACATATTTTTAATTTTGGCCTTAGATTTTTTAAGCATAGGTCTACTTGTTGTATGGAATGACTACAAGGTATCAAATAAAAAAAGATGTCTGCCTGCCAAGGTTAATTTTACTGTGACCTCATATTCATAGAATAATGATAATATTCATGATATTGAACAGCAAGAATGATGAGTAAGTTGATGTTATATACAAATAAGACAAAATTTTCAGTTGCCTACTAATTATGTAATACATGTAGTAGTTATTTTTGTCATTAAATGATGTTTACCCTTTTATGTGTAGGGCAAGAACATGAAAGATAAAGGGGAAACTATAAACAGAAGAAATTATCAACAAAATAAGATTTACAGAGGTCAACAAACATGACAAAGCCTAAATGGTAAGTCCACTGTAGTTATAAAAATTTTTGTCCTTGAATAATAATTAAATATTTATTAAAATAAGATGTGGTATGATTAAAGAGAAAACTATCCATCAGAGTTTAATTTAGTGGATGTAAGCATTGTAATTACTTATTAGAGGCCATTGATGACCTGTAAGTAATGAGAAAACCCATACCCTATACATGTTATAGTAATCTATAAAAGTCAACACTAACCAAATTTGAAACAGAGCATCAATTCAAACGTCAAATATACCAGACTAATTTATAAAAACAAAAAATTATGAAAAATAAAAATGACGGGTATGAACCAACATCAACCACTGAACTATGTACAAGCTCCTGATATTAGACAGGTATAATATGGCTGGGTTGATATAAAAATAAGAAACACTTAGCAGTCTGATTTCCAATGAGACATTTCTCCAATAGAGATCAAATGACACTTAAGGAGGCTCTAGGGTATAACAATTTCAGAAAAATGTTTTAATATTTTTTTTTCATAACTCAATTTATTTATATCTTTATCATATGGTACACCAAATCATTCAAAACAATCAATTCGGTTTGGCCCCAGATGACTTTTAAAATGCATATATCATTGAAAAAGCTCCAAATTATCTCCCTTTGGTGCAAAAATGCCATTTTTTGGCATTAAAAATGTAATATCTTATTTAACTCAACGGTGGCCTATATTTTTTATTATAATTTTAAATAAGCTGTACTTTAACTAAACTATTATAAAATTTAAGCGATTTCTGTAATTTAGTACTTGAATATTTAAATGAAAGTTTATCATATTAATCATAAACATGATAAAATAGCCATTTTATTGATCTCTTCACTGATAATTTTTGAGTTTGTGTATTTGTAGGTCAGAAATCTGGATTTTCATGGTCATCATTCACAGATCAATACTGAACGGAAAACTTAAAGCTGATATTTTTCTCCATAGTGCGACTTTTTTATTAATTTGAAATGGAACATGTTTTTTCCTACATTTATTTGAAAGAGGAAATTTCAACATGATGACTATAAACAAAAAGGAGTCATATCATCACGATCATTGATGCACAAGAACTTGATCATATAAATACAACAATGTAATTATCAATTGAAAGATGGAACGAATGAACAAGATATTAGAATGTTGTTGTCCAAATAAACTTGCTTTGTCTTCTCATTTGAATCTCTCGATTCAATAAATATGTACAGAGGAAGATCTTTGAAGAACAGATTGAAAAAATGTTTTGTCTAAGAATTGCAGGAATATTCTAGTGAATGAAATTATTTATTGACTTCACTCTTATATAGTGGACTGAATAATTGTACATAGCAAGTTGTGAATAAAGAAAGCAAAAACTTTAACAAAAAGTGTTTATATTATAAATTTGCAAATATAAGCATACTATTATGTACACCACAAAGTTATATATTATAATTCAAATCGTTTGCCTATACAAGTATTGCAATGAACCTATAACAAAGAAAATCTTACCTCATGAAAAGAGTGAACTATTCAGTCAGAATATGAAATATTTTTTCAGTTCTATTTTTCATAATAGAATAAACAAGACAAAGATTTCAAAACAATATTTTTTCATTTATTTAGAAATTTCATCATTTTGTTTCAGTGAAAGGACTTTATTCTTTGACTGTAAAATATTATTATTATACATTCCAAAATAAGAATAATCTTTATTGTCATATAAACAAATAAAAAACATGTTTGTGACAAAATTAAAAAAAAATTATATATATGTATATATAAAAAATATAAAAAAAACTCGTATACATTTAAAACATTTTACTACCAAACAGCATTCATTGTAACATACACATAACTTTATATTTATATATATATATATTTATAATTTTAATCCCATAGGATTTTATTTTGTCCCATGGGATATTAAAAATCCCATGGGATAATTATAGTCCCATGGGATTTTTTTTGTCCCATGGGACAACAAATATCCCATGGGACTACAATAATCCCATGGGACCAAAAGAAATCCCATGGGATTTAACCAAAATCCCATGGGATAATGGTAAATCCCATGGGATTTTGCCCTGTCCCATGGGATATTGAAAATCCCATGTTTTTATAATTCAAATTGCAAAATAAATATGAAAGTAACAGTATAAAACCAATGAAATTATTGAATCCCATGTAATTCCGCACATTTTGGTTATATACATGATATTGTAGCTCTTGTTTGAGGCGGCGGCGGATTTGCAAATGAGTGTTTTGCAAATTAAAAGTGTCCAGTGTTTATTATTTGGTTCTCTTATAGTTGGTTCTATCTATCAATTGCAAATGTAATCTGTCATGTAGGTGTAATTACTATAATTACCCTTTGTCAGTAGATTGGTTTGGGTTTGCTCATCGCCCTTTAACCTCATCAGCACAAAGATTGCGACAGTCGATATTATAAAATTGTTATAAAAGGTGTACGTGAAAAAAAAATTGATAGAAAGAAAAAAAAAATATGATCCATACGTATTGTTGATATGGTTGACTTATATATCGGCATTGCAAAAGGCATGCGTTTCTCGGACTATTTGTAATAATTTAATTTTGGATGTAACGCGTCTTATGATTGACTGACGTCGTTTTGTTTATCAGCTTATAGACATAGTTTTGTCATGTGACAGTGACGTCATCAACGTTTTTCATGATTTACTCCGGTTCAATTAATTTATAAGAAATTATCGATACTTGAGTCTGGGTAAACATGGTTTATTTGAGCGGACACAAACATGTTTAACCCTGCCATTTGGTTTATTTCCATGTCTCAAGTCTGTAGAATGAAGTTCAGCATTGTTCAGAGCTCAAGGTTATCATTGGTTCTTGTCTGTCATATTTGTTTTTCGTATTTCTTTTTTCAAAGTAAGACTGTCGGTTTTCTATTTCTACAAATATTTCACATTTTTTTTTGCAGGGCCTTTTATAGCCGACTATTCGGTATGGAATTTTTTTCATTGTTGAAGGTCTAATGGTGGCCTTTAATTGCTTAATTGTTGGGTACTTGTCACATTGGCAATCATACAGCATCTCTTTATTTTATTTTGATAAAGAAAATACCTACCAGGAATGTCGGGAAACAACCAAATAAATATAGAAATGACAATTACAGCAGTCAGAGACATCGTAGGGACAACTATTGTAGCCACTTCTGTATTTACCGGACAGTAATCTGTATAATAAAAAGTAACACGTAAATGTTATTGAGAGAGAAATTTCAGAAAATATCATAATCCCCTAATATTTTTTAAGTTAGAATGTGATGTTGATGAAAAATCTTTTATTATTCAATTCATGATTCACTGATTTCTGAACTCGTGATCATTTATAGCCAAACATATTGTAGACACATATCAAATATTGATGAATGATACTGCAGTCCCACTAAACCACAATCGCACTAGGATCTGTAAACAAATATTAAAAATGACGATCGTAGTGTGATTGCGCAGTAAGGTCGTAGTACGGTAGTGGTATGGTCTTCATGATCGTGATCAACCTGGCCAAAATTGAACATGTTCAAAACAATCGTGGTGCGGTCGTGGTGAAATAAGATCGCAGTTCAAGCGTGGTAAGAGCGCAGTAAGATCGAGGTATGATCGCAAAGTTCGCTGTACCATCGTAATGACATCGTAGCGAAAGCGCGATTCTATAATCGGAGAGAATGCGTTACGATCTCACAGCGACTTTACTACGACCTCACTACGACCATCACGTTCTTGCCGCGACCCAAACACGCTGCCACTTAGACTATACCATGTTTATACCACGCTGTTCAAGATCATACTAGGGCAAAAATGCCACACATGTGTCACGCATGTACCTAAAAACGCATGTGTCACAGGTGTTACATGCGTAATACACATGTTTCTTGCCACGCATTGGAATCATGCGTGGTACACATGCGTTCACATGCGTAACACACGCATGTGAATCACATGTGTCAGAAATACACCTGTGTCACGCATGTGCTGGATAACGCATGTGACACATATTATATTTGCATGTGTAACACATGTATAGTCAAATGCATGTGTAATGAATGTATAAATAACACAGGCAAATTTTGTTGACATGAATTTGAATTAAATTTTTCACATGATTTTTACGTTAAATTATTCACCTGAAATTCACATGAAAAAAAATTAATTAAAAATTAAAAATATTTTTTTTTTATTAACATCTTATACCTTGCAAGACATGTATTCCATTGAAAATCTTAATTTACTTTAAGGATGTTAAAAACAATCTAAATTCAGTGAAATTCATGTGAATAGTTCACACTAAATTCATTTGACCAATTCACAATAACAAAATTCATGTAAAGAAGTTATATTTAATGTTATCTGAATTAAAACATGGAATTCATTAGAGAAATTTAACATTCTCTTAGAGTTCAATTTTTGTAACATACATGTATGAGATACAAATTCACCTGAATTTTATGTATTCCAATATTTATTCCATTTTCTATTTGAAGAATTTAATCATTAAAGCTGTTCACCTTTGTCTGAAGATTTCCATAAAAGGGGCACATATAATCATCAAAAGATTAATACTGATCTTTTTATTTGGCATAAATTATCTCCCTTGATAGTGGATTAGATTTATATAGTTTTATATTTATCTATTGGTGAGTCATAAGGGTGGAATTTGTACATATATATGTGTGTATACATCTTTGATTTCAAATTCCTAGATACCTAGATTAATTTGAAGGACTAATATTGCTTTATCAGTAATAATCTCAATGATTCTAGGATTAAACATTTTTTCTAGAGGTTATTGATGTATAAACCAGGGCGATTAACTCACTAGCTGAATTTAAGTTCTTTAGTAATGTTTGTGAGTAAGAGCCCCAGTTTAAAAAATGTGTTTAATCCTTATAATTCTTAAACCAAATCTGAGAATACTAATTGTAATTGTAATAAGTTTATTGCAAATCAGCATATAATATAATGCTATAGCATCAACAACATATATAATATAGTAAGCGACATAATATAAATGAAAACAGAAAGCAAAATAATAACACAAAAAAACACAAAAAAAACAACACCACATATTAAACAGATAGTACCATATATAATCTACTTTATCAGTTGTGACCGTAGTTTCCAGTTTTCATTTAACAAACAACAAAGTTTTAATACCAAAGTCCTTGAACTTGTTTGAATAAGTGATAAACATTTTGACATATTAGGCCAAGAACAATAATATTTAGGCAAAAATCTTAAACGCAGATGTCTATAGGCTGGACAAATCATTACAAAATGATATTCATTTTCAATAGCTTTCATGGGTTTTTTTCTCTGTACAAACTTTTTTTCGCGACAAGTCGAAAACAATTTTTCTCTTTCAATTTTATCATTACATATAGTGGCAGCTAAGGGTGAAACAAACATTTTTTTTTCTCAGAATCAAAAACAAATTATTTTTTTCTCCAAAAACTGGAAACAAACTTTTTTTTCCAAAAAAAAACCATAGCCCCCCCCCCCCCCCCCTCCAGAAAATCAAATGGTTGCTGCCTAATGATTACGTAGAACCGAATTCAAATTTTCACACAACTTTTCTAGCAGTTAGGGAACGACCAGTTGGCTAAAAAAATG
Organism: Mytilus edulis; assembly: GCA_019925275.1. Classification (NCBI taxonomy): domain Eukaryota; kingdom Metazoa; phylum Mollusca; class Bivalvia; order Mytilida; family Mytilidae; genus Mytilus; species Mytilus edulis. Next base: position 41,080,557 of record CM034352.1, read on the forward strand.
GGAGGGGGGGATGGATTTTCCCACAATTTGATTAAAAAACAAATCGGGTCATACAGATGATCAGAATGAACATATATTCTGAATCCAAAGTTTCCCTATACATTATAGTGTTAAATATTGAATTGGTACCATCGAAAAAAAACCTAAATATAAATTTTCGCGCGAAAAAAAATTCTGACTCAGAATGCCCCCATTTTTTAAAAGTAAAGTGGATGCTCCTTTAAGACAGTCATTTTGGATAATTTGCAGTACTTTAAAGATGTCTCGATTATGCATTAAAACGTAGACTGCATCCGCGTGCTTACAGACGAAGAAAAAGAATAGGATCACTACATTTCTATCTTTTCTCTTTGTTTCAAATGGTATTTTTTCTCCAAGGAGTATTTGGCAAAGGGAGGGGGTAATGTTTTTTTTTTTGTATTTCTAATTGTATTTTAACGGGTCTGAGATACTACACAAAAAAACAATTAACCTCAATTTTTTTCAGTAATGCATTTATGAGTGAATCGTTGTTTGAGTAAATATCAGTGGCAAATATTTCTGTCAGTGTGTACGTCCAGTCGATTCGGGAAGACCTTTTTAATTGAATTATGTGTTCGGTAATGATGTAATCTAATTAAAAACCGATCTCTCATCGCTCCTGTTTCTGATATGTCGCGTGGGAGATCTAACGAAACTGGCTTTGAGGTCACATGTGTACCCTTTTGTCTTTTTGACATGATAATAAATGAGTTCTTGAAGTATTCAAGCTGAATGAACTATCCATATAAACGTTTACTGACTCCATTTTGGTTTTAATTGGTCTTACTAGGTAAAACTTAAATTTATTCCGCGTTCCAGAAAGAGACATAAAAAGCTTCTCTTTAGCGAATAATTTGTTGTTGCTCCTTCAAAAATACTTTACGCTCAGTTTCGAAATAAATAACTATTTATAGGACTAGTATAAATTGATAGGGGATTAATTGAGGAATCAAAAAAGAAAAACAAATATAGGGGTCAATGGGCTTGTATTCGAGATATTGTCCATTGAAATTTTTGCGGCAAAATGTACTCTCTTGATTTTTCATAGCTTTATCATTGACCAGTTAAAGTTCTCAAAAACTATTACAAAATAAATAAACTTTTATAAAACTTTTACAAATGGCGTAAAATTATATATAAATGTAAAAGATTTATGAAAAGAAAAATGGGGGTTCATTGGCAAATTTTTTTAAGGCATTCAAATGGATAAAACCAGAGGATTTCGATAATCTGACAAAAAACCAAAACATGACAAGCAAACATCCTTAAATTCATTAACTAAAATCTATTTATTTATTAAACTATTACTTAGACAAAGTTTTCTATCATAGCATAAATAAGGTAAAAGGTATTAAGATAAACCTCCCCAAAACACTGAGTATGGCTTGTTCTGTCCACTAATATTCATGGTAGAGTCATATCTCAAGGTAATTGTCTCATAATATATGTTTTTGAGACTCAATTCACTCAGAATATTTGATTTTTGTAATATTTCACGCAAATAAAATGAATTTTAACAAATGAGAGTACACATAAAGTCAAAGGTGCACGTACAGCTTCCCACCCATAATAGGTGTAATACATGTACCACCATTATTGTTCCCTTATTAGTTATTACAAATGTTGTCTTAAAAAAAAGTTTGTTAACATAACATTTCATTGCTTATAAAAAAAAACAATAGCCATTACCGGAATTAACCAATCAAATGTGCTCCCCTTTTTTCCCGTGTACAAGCTTCAGTAACCATGTAGCTTAAGGTTTCCAAAATATTCTTTAGAAACACTAAAGAAAAAAATAATAATTCTTTAAACACCCAAGAAACCTGTTAATGACTCACAACTTTTATTCTGCCATGAACTGTAAGATCAATTTTCTACAACTGTCAAATTCAATGGAATTTTTTTTATCGACGCAACCGAATGTGACGTACTATGATAATTAATTTTGATGGTATTACATCCAAACGTATAATATGGTATATCAACAACTTAAAAGCCTGATATCTTTGAAGAAAACTTATTTATTGGTGTCCTGAAATTAGTTTAGAGATTTGGATTAAGGGATAATAAAAAGTGAATGTACTTTTTCACATAACAAATACGTACTACTATTTAGTGGTTTGTAGTCAAGTTTTCTAGAGAATCTCTTTTTCTGTGCCATATTCGCCATTATCGCCTTGATTCGAGTCGCGTACAGAAACAAGACTAAGAGAGCCGTCGTTAACTATGCTATTACATCAAATAAGAGTTGTTTTAGTCCCTTTTGAGGTACATTTGAAATATTTGGAGACTTATAGTTTGTATAAATACTAGTTTGATGTTGCACGCGTTGGTCGTAATCGGACTACCGTGGCATAAGGTTACCTAACCAAAAGCCCAATAAATAGAACTTATTTTTGTCACTGTAATTATTGTGAACTTGCATATTAAAAGGTTGGTAAATATTTTCCGATAATTTTTTTTTCTAAAGGATAGACTTATAAGTATTTGCATTTATAAAATTCTCTAAAAATTAGTTTCATGGTTTAGTTTATTCATTTGGGTTCTTCATATAATTACACGTGTGTACAGTACTTGACCAGGGTTACCACTTGCTTGTATAATTATCAAATTAGTACTTAGGAATGCCATATGGATGTTGATCTCTTATTTAATAATATAAGTCTTTATAGACTTCACTGACATTGTAGAGTAAATCTCAATAAATATTATTTGATTAAATTACCAATTTCATACGAATTGATCTTTTGAGCTTAATAGAACACGTCTATAGTATATATAACTCTTCGACTAACTTACACAACAAGGTTGAATTTATCCAATGGGCCACTTTAAAAAATATCCAGTATATACAAATCTTCCTTGGCGGGTTGCACTATGTTACTGGTTGGTTGAATAGTTTCACTTAAGGATAACGGAAACGCTAACACAAAAATTCATTTGCGCATTTTTCGATGCTGAAAGCTTGAAGAAACAATACAATAACAATGAACATTTTAATTCTCAAAATCGACACCATAACTGTTACTTTCTTTTTCGTCTTTCCGATATAAAATAGACGTCCTATTCTGTTTCAGTGATCGAAAAATCGTTCAATCAAAGTACTGACGTACTGTCAACTAGGATGAACTCAAGATCTGACGAATGAACCATAAAGACATCCATCTGCCTGTAGACAGCTTCATGTCGAAGTAACTTGCAGTTGCTTTTCTTACCTCGAGCGTTTACTATTTTTGCAAAATCGAAGACGGTAACATATTTCAAGTTAATCGATAGGATAAGTCTGGTGGGCAAAAAGGGTTGAAAGGGACAACTGAAAAAAGTGAAATGTGTTTTACACTGTCTGAAAGCTGGGTAATGCATTAAATGAATGTTTGCATTGTGAGCAGACGCTGGTTGTCCTGTTCCCTTTAAAAATCAATACGTATAAAAAAGAAGATGTGGTATGATTGCCAATAAGACAATTTCCATAGTAGACAAAATGACACAGAAATTAACAACTATATGTCACCGTACGGCCTTTAACAATGAACAAAGCTCCATATCGCATATTCAGCTATAAAAGGCCCCGAAATGACAATGTAAAACAATTCAAACGAGCATCTCGTTATATTTGTTTCGATTATGGCCGTTACATTGTATGGAAAATATTTGTGCATTTGTGTATATGGGGTGTCTAAATTATAATCCATAGATTTTTTTAATAATTTGCCAAAATGTAGTTTATATCATGCTTTTTAACTTACAAAACTTTTCAGGTATTTGGAGGGTATAATATGTCTCAATCGACTTTTACTACTTATTAATTACCGTTATCCTGTCTGTATATGGTAGTTCTAGTAACCATAGTTGACCTCGAGTCGAATCCATGAACACAAATGTACCGACCAAACATGCTTGTCAGATTTTTATAGTAAATTTCTAGAGTTGTGGTTTTTGTGGCAATGTCTTGGATGATATTGCATTTAGATGCAGACAGTGTGTTACACGAACAATTGAAATTCCTTGTTGAAGGTCTTGGCGCTTTGCAGTATGCATGTCCTATATTTTTTGGAAAATAGAAGTCTATCCTTGACGTAAATTCATCGGGAGTACAGCTCAATTTGATCATTTCGTCGTTTACATTTTTTTCAAACCATAAGACATGTCTAGTTACCATGATTGATTTTTTATAGGATCCATGGGCGTCACTGGTGAGTCTTGTGTGGGCAAGGCGCGTTTTTGGCGTATTGAATTTTAAACCTGATGCTTTTTGTTATCTATTAATCATGTTTTTCTGTGTCTAATATGTTCTCCTATTTATTTGTATTGTAGTCCTGTAATATTATGTTGTCATTTCAATGTTATATTTAACTTTGCCATTAAAGTGCGAGGTTTGGCATGCCTTAAAACCAGGTTCAACCCACCACTTTTATTCCCCTTTAAAAGTGTCCTGTACCAAGTCAGGAAGATGGTCATTGTTATATATTGTTCGTTTCTCTTTGTGTTGCATTTTAACGTTGAGTCGTTTGTGTTTTCTCTTATTTTTGAGATATTGAGATAAGACGTGGCACGGTACTTGTCTATCCCAAATTCATGTATTTGGTTTTCATGTTACATTTGTTATTCTCGTGGTGTTTTGTCTGATGATTGGTCTGTTTCTGTGTGTGTTGCGTTTCGATGTTGTGTCGTTGTTCTCCTCTTATATTTAATGCGTTTCGCTCGGTTTTGGTTTGTTACCCCGATTTTGTTTTTTGTCCATGGATTTATGAGTTTTGAACAGCGGTATACTACTGTTGCCTTTATTGTATACCATCCAAACATGTCGGTCAAATTAGTGCCCCAGATCTGAAGACTTGTGATGTTAGTCGATATGTCCTGGGTGATACTACAGTTACATGCAGGCGTAGAGTTACACGAACAGTCACAAAGTGTATCTTCAAGTACTGGGACAACACAATATGCTTGACCACGTCTGTCATTAGGATACGTGAAGACTATACCATAGTCCAAATTATCGACAGTACAGTTCAAACTGATTAGTGTGTCATTCGCCTCTTTGTCCAGGCATGTAATATTCGCCCCAACAAACACTGAAAGAATAAAAGCAATAAGGTAGAGATGCTGGAAATTTACTCCATCCATTATTTGTTTCTGAAAGTTAAAGTTATCAAACGGAATAATAATACAATAATCATAGATTTTGACAGGTCGTGTTTAGATTGTATTTTTCTTCACTGTAAGGAAAAACGACATGTTGAGACGTCAATGCATCACAAAGATACCGAAATGACAAATGGAAAAATCCAACCACGATTTCAACAAAAACAATTTCGAATCATATCGTTACTTTCTCAAATGAAAATTTAAATGACTAGCAAATAATATTATATGATAAACAGTTCATATAAATATCTGAACGATACTAAAATCAATCACAACAAGTATTTTGGCGGTTGACTACTAGTCTGCGAAATTTTTTATAATAATAAGTCAATGCACACAATTTTGCGGATAGTTTATTAGAATATACGTAGTCTTGTATATGACACAGTGAATTCGTAGAATTAGGGATTAAGTATAATTTTTGACATGTTCAGAAATTGTGTACATATACGGGTATAATCGAAACAAATATAACGAGATGCTTTACTTTTTGGATAACAAAAATATGTTGGATTGAATGTAATTGCCTACTTTCTCCCTATTTTTAAAATTCAAATTAATTGGAAGACAAATCCTTTACAGAAGGAAATACATTTTTTTTTAATTTAAAAATTGTTTATGCAAAAGAAAAAAAATTGCGATCCCTTGCCACACTCGCAGTTCCTTTGCCCTTTGCTTCAAGCAGGCACTGTATTTCAATTCTGCAATCAAGTAAACCAAACAGTGTTTCCGATAGACTAAATTTTCAATCTCGCAAATGTATATGCGTGTTCATCTCATGTGTAATTTGCAGACCTGCTGATTTGTACTAAACATCTCTGTTCCAAATAATATTATTTTATTTCAACCTATTAAAGTCATAAGAAACCTCAAATTAAAAAAAATAATGCATATGTTTTCATTATAAAACTTATGTACATATACTTTTTTCTGAAGAAAATTCTTTACTTTGTTCATATTTAGAAGTTAACTTTATCTTAATTTCTTCAAGGAAGCAATTCCCCGACATATTTTCCGTATGCAAAGTGACCTACGTGTTACCCATCTCGTAAAAATCCGATGATCACAATACGCATGGATGTCCTTAAAATAAACTATGATATGATTGTGCATGTTAAACACGTGCTCAATATCCATGCTTTGTTGTTGATTGTTGACAAACAAGTGACAATCGTTAAACTTTGGCTTCAAAACACAAACTTTAAATACCTGCCATATTTTCACAACAACACTGACCGATTGAGAAAAAAAAATTGACGATTATACGAAATTTATGCGAAAAAAATGATAAAATCGTGCGTAGAAGACTAAGTTTATGATGTTTGTGTGCATTGGTTCAAGAATTGGAATAACAATATTGTTCACCGGTCACTCGTTTCATATGACTTTAAGAAAAGAGAAAATGTCCAAAACTTCAGGTATATTGAAATAAATATATGACCTTTATTATGAAAATATAAAAGAAAACCGAAATAAATGTTAACATATCTTTAAAAAACGGGGCGAAAGATACCAAAGGCACATTCAACTCATGGATAAAAAAATAAATTGACAACGCAATGGCTAAAAAAACTTTTGCTGATAAGTCTAAGTATTCAATACAGTGATGGTCGATCCAGTTCTTCACCTTTTCTTGAAATTCCACTGGAACATAAAACATGATTATCCAGGGTATTCTTCTTTGCTAATTGACTTGGGGTTATATGCAGGCTAGCCAGCGGTGGTATAAGAGTATATGACTCCAACCCACATTAGACGCATACATATTTCTGTGGCACTGCTTCCAAACCATGTGGTTGGCTATACCGGTATTATCAATAATGTGTGTTGGTGACTGTGCAACAGGACTGCGTATGCGTCTAGTGTCGGTTGAAGCCGTAGACTCTTATACCATCACTTGCTAGCCTGCTTTGAAGGTGAAACAAGGTGAGTGAGTAAGTCTGTTTATCAGTACATAGCCTCCACACTATATAAGACTTCTACAATGACTCATCTCGACAACACACGTTAACTAGGGTCCAGCATCCTAGGCATAATTGTAGAGGATCTCGGAGCAGCAAGGACCCTACAAATGCAGTGTGTAGTCCTAATGACGCGTGGATATGCCCTTACACTCATCAACCTTGACCCAGCTATGGGAAATTAGCCGGATATATGAGAGTCGTAAGCCAAGAAAGGCAACGCATCTAGGAGAAGGAGCAACTCCAAAATTAAACCGAGTAGATTACTATCTCGTCTTGTAAAAACAGTTACAGAATCATGGACGAACAGAAATACATTTACCAACTCGGTAGAGAGGGTCTCTTCAACAACAAGAGACATGACGCTTTGCAGGGAAAGCGGAAATGAAACTGAAAAGACGATTCACCCTCCGACACCTAAGTCAACCTCCATACGTTGGACCTGGAATGTAAGAACCATGTACCAAAGTGGCAGAGCATAGCCAATGATATGAAAAAGTACAAAATAGAAATACTGGGTTTTAGAGACTCGATGGATTTAAACTGGTAAGACAATGTTGCTGGTAGTCCACATACAGAAGTATTTGCCATGATAATGTCAAAGGAAGACAATAGGGCACTTATATCTCGGGAACCCATCAGATCAAGAATAATGACAACAAAATTTCGAACAAAGCACAAGAGAATAAGAGCAAACTTACTATAAATACTGTGATATTCACCAACAAATAATGCCGATGAAAATGACAAGGACAATTTTTATAACACCTTAAAAGGAATTATAAACCAACAAAAAGACAAAGATATAACACTACTGATGAGAGATTTCATTGCCAAAATCGGAAACAGCAATATTGGGTATGAACAATCAATGGGAAATCATGTACTTGGTCAAATGAATGAAAATGGAGAAAGATATGCAGAACTATACTCCCACACAAACACATTCACAAGGCAACATGGTAATCACCAGACCATTTCACAGAAAACCAATTTGAAATTGACCACTTCCAAACGAGTACTAGTAGCTATCATATTAGAAATGTCCAATGACCAGTGACGCTCAGATCAAAATAGTTATTTAGCCAAACAAGTACAAAGTTGAAGAACATTGAGGACCCAAAATTTCAAAAAGTTGTGCCAAATACGGCTAATTTAATCTATTCCTGGGATACGAAAATCCTTTATTGTTCGAAAATTTCAAAGTTTTGTAACAGGAAATTTATAAAAATGACCTTATAATTGATATTCATGCCAACACCGAAGTGCTAACTACTGGGCTGGTGATACCCTCGGGGAAGAAACGTCTACTAGCAGTGTCATCGACCCAGTGGTGTAAATGGTTATCAAATGTACCAGGATTATAACTACATACACTATATCTCTTCGTGTGGTAAATATAGTTCATGCAACAACCATCAGAGAATGTATGTTTAATTGTTAAAAGCCCTTTCAATGTGATTATGTTACGAGTATTATAATATTATAAACTATTACCTTGTCTGAAAACTAATACCAGACAAAACAATAACATCATAGCAGTGTCCATTTTTTACAAAACAATCTGAAATGAAATACGAGCTATAAATACTACAATTCATAAACTATTCAATGCGAACGCATATAGATGTATTTCCAGACTATCAGACATACTATGTTGTCGACATTGGGGAAACTGTTTAAATCATTAAAAAGGTAACTAAAATTCATTTCCCTAGTTAATCTATTCGTTAAGTTGTATAAATTGTGGCTTTTTTAATGTTGTTGTTTTTCTAGAAAAAAATGAACGCATTTTGTTAAAGTGAAATGTTCATCTTTGAAACAAGTTTATACAATGTTTATTTTCATGTCATTTTATGATTCAATGCATTATGGCTTTTATGTCATTTTAAAACTAACTAACAAATCGGTAAATATTACATCATTGATAAGAAGTGCTTTAATTGTCTACTTCATTTCTTGGTTTCTTTTTCTTTTGTGAACCAGGAATTGATTTGATGCAGAAATATGGTCATCCATAATCTTTTCTTAAAGCCAGTAAAATCTATAAATAAAACAAAGTCCGTCCAGATGGATGAACACTCGGCCTCGTAAAGTCAAATTAACCAATTACATTAAATCCGTAAAGCCAGAGTGCCACGCCATTGACATTTTTGGGTTACTACTGAACTTTAACACAAAGAAAAGAAGAATTCGTTCATTATTTTATATATATAACCAAGGTATTTTATCTATGATTTGTTTTAAAGAAATTATAAGGTACATGTAGTGCCGTTTTCAAAGCTGTCACGAAACGTGTAAGAATGAGTAACTGTGGTCAATCATTGTGAGTTGGTCGTGAATGCGACTATATAAATTTTTTAGGTTGATAATAAAAAAAAAACTTGCATGGTCTCAACTCACAAGGACTTTAAACCCTTGCATTTAAAAAAAAAACCGCAATCAATATTTAACAATAATCTTAGAATTAATAACTAAATTACTACGTTGCTTATTTTATACTGTGATCAAACATATATTGTAAAGTGGAAAGTTAGACTTTACGAAGAGATTGATTTGATAAAAAAAAATGTCCATCAGTTAATACTTGACGTTTGAATTTATTGATATAATATTCTAACATTTAAGAAAAAATCATTTACAGGAATGTATGTTCATCATTACGTTTCAATTATTTTCGTTTTTGTTTTAAATAGTTCAACCTTAAAGCATTTAAAATCTCTGCAATATGGTACGAGTTCGAAATTTTTTTTCATTGTGATGACCAGCTATCATACACGTCTTGGTTCATTAACATTACATATTACCCTGTTCACACAACAATATTGGGTTGCGTTCTCACAAATTCAATCTTAAATGGCAATGAATCCTGAGTCACAGATACAAAAAAGTAAAATCACAAAAATACTGAACTCCGAGGAAAATTCAAAACGGAAAGTCCCTAATACAATTTATCAAGTTTATTCAAATATACCAATGTTGATCCTCTTTCTGGTTTAGCTACTTCCAAATAATTTTAAGAACCATTTGAAACCAAAATATACATCGTTTTTTTTCTGATAATAGTTATTAAGTCATTTGACAAAATATTATTACAAAACATATGTATTTCCTTATATAATATGTGCAAAGCGAGAATTCGATGTATTTTGTTAAGAATATTTTTACCCTTTTTGAATAGTGATATTTTTTACTTGTTATAACATGTACAAATACTTACCTTAAACTGATACCTGAATAATACAGCTGTAAAAACGTCTCCACTTTGTAAACAACCTATATTTAACATTTAAATATAAAGGTTATTGTACCTTACAACTAACTTAATATTCAGTCAATTAAAAAAATAGATTAAATGTATAGATTATCTTTATTAATTTTACAAAGTATAATATTGAATTTGCAGAAGACTACAATGTTTTTGTTCAATAAAATTCGGCTTGATTAATTCGTGGTGTATGACAAGAATATTTTTATATCACCCACTAAACTTATTAAAGTATTTTATCAAGATTATGATTGTTTATTATTCGTTTAAACATTTACGTGTGCAATAGACTACCTTTTTAGATTCATAGTGTTTTTATTGTCAATTTAAACAATAACAGCATGCATATCAACAGTACTGAAACATTATCATAACATGTACTAACATATCGCCTACATGTAAATGAAGTTCCATGTTTATAATTGTCTTTGTAAAAATGTGTATTTTCGCTCCGGTTACACATTTACAGTTATTGTGGCTTAACTGAAATACACATATACATATATTTAACTCTTTAGGTTAAATTTCTTAATATGAATCAATTTTCTGCATAATAAGTATTGAAATCTACCTTTTCTATTAATAATAAATACGCGTTATTTTGAAATAAGACCTACTTCACAAACGTACATTTAAAAAAAAAGAAAAGTTTTGTATCAAATAAATGGAAAACAACACGTTTTATAATTTATTGCGTCCGAAGCGCTTTTCTGGATTTACCTTCATCAGGAACGCTCAAAGCCAAACATTTGAAATCCGAAGATGTATAAGTACCGAAAATCGTTGAAGAGCTTTATGTCAAAAAAAACTAAAATAAATATCCAAATTCATCTAAAACCAACATTGCCTGAGGGAGTTGAAACCTTAGTTTCATAATAATTTCAAAATTCATAAACAGACAATTTTAGTAAAATTTGTTAAATCATGTCAGTACCGAAGCACTGACTACTGAGCTGATGGTACCCTCGGGGACTGATAGTCCACCAGCAGAGGTAACGACCCAGTGATGTAAAAAATGGAAAACAACACGTTTTATAATTTATTGCGTCCGAAGCGCTTTTCTGGATTTACTTTCATCAGGAACGCCCAAAGCCAAACATTTGAAATCCGAAGATGTATAAGTACCGAAAATCGTTGAAGAGCTTTATGTCAAAAAAACCTAAAATAAATAGCCAAATTCATCTAAAGCCAACTTTGCCTGAGGGAGTTGAAACCTTAGTTTCATAATAATTTCAAAATTTATAAACAGACAATTTTAGTAAAGTTTGTTAAATCATGTCAGTACCGAAGCACTGACTACTGAGCTGATGATAACCTCGGGGACTGATAGTCCACCAGCAGAGGTATCGACCCAGTGATGTAAAAAATGGAAAACAACACGTTTATATCAACCTTTTCTTTGCACATCATACTGATAAAGGATGTATGTTATCCGAAATATTCATTGATACTTGTATGTACTTTTTATTTGACTCATTGTATGTTTTTGTTGTTTATTTTTAGGCAAATACTTATTTTATTATTGTGCAAAGTATCATTTTTCATAATAAAATAAACGGTACCAATTTTCTTGCACCAGATGCGCATTTCGACAATACATGTCTCTTCAGTGATGCTCGTGGCCAAAATATTTGAAATCCAAAGCTTATATAAAAGATGCTATAATCCAAGAGGTCCAAAAAGTATAGCCAAATCCTTGAAAGGAATCAGAGCTTTGCATGAGGGAGATACATTCCTTAATTTATAATAATTTCTATCATTTTGTAACAGTAAATTTTAATAACACAAAAAATCCGTATTTTCATGCCAGTACCGAAGTACTGGCTACTGGGGTGGTGATACCCTCGGGGACTAATAGTCCACCAGCAGAGGCATCGACCCACTGGTAGTAATAAAATTAACGGTACCAATAACAATCGAACACCCTTATGAGAATTATCGTTGACTATTATTTAGACATTTAGTACAACATGTACAATAAAATATATTATACCATTTATAAAGTATAAAGATTTGTGCAACGATACTGGAAATAGAAATATATAAGTATAAACGAACATGATGAAACGAAATCGTATTTGAAAAAAAAGTCATATTCCACTGTCCAGGTTAGGTAGAGGGTTGGGGTCCCGCTACCTTCTGTATGTATGTGCATGTCCCAAGTCAGGAGTTGTAATTCAGTGGTTGTCTTTTGTTATTGTTTTACATATTTGTTTTTCGTTCATTTTTTGTACATAAATTAGGTCGTTAATTTTTCTCTTAACAATAGTTTAATATTGTCATTTCGGTGCCTTTTATAGCTGACTATGCGGTATGAGCTTTGCTCATTGTTGAAGGCCGTACGGTGACCTAAAGTTGTTAATTTCTGTGTCATGTTGGTCTCCTGTGAAAAGTTGTCTCATTAGCAATCATACCACAGCTTTATTTTTTGTAATAACAAAAAATTTTGAACTCAAAGGAAAATTCAACTCGAAAAGTCCCGAATCAAATGGTAAAATCAAAAGCTCAAATATTTCACAGAAATCGAAAACAAAATCATATTCCTGACTTGATCCAGGTATTTCGTTAAGTAGAAAATGGTGGATAAAATCTTAAAGTCTTATACATGTACATATATGTAACCGACAGAAAATTGACGATATGAACTTTAACAATAATTCATAAAGTTTCGTTTTAAAAATGAATATTTTTTGTAATCTTAAATATAATGTTTTAGTTCTCTCAAATACCAAAATCGATTATAGATTTCAATTATTTACAACTTAATCCGATGGCGGTTAAAAGTGCGACATAATATATTCGTATCTTACGATCAACTGCAAAATGGACAACAACTGTCATATTCCTGGCTTGGTACAGGCAATTTCTTATGTAGAAAAAGTGGTGAATTTGTTAAATATTTTGCATTGTGGGAATTTGCATGTATATTATTCTGGGTAACAATTACTGATGATTTATTTCTTATCTCATTATTTTTATAATATTTATATCAGGAATGAAACATTAACAGCAGCATAAACCTTTTGTTTCACTAGAGATCGATCGGACACCTTTAATATATTTCGATGCAGTGTTTAAACCTTACAGTAGAAGTTAAACATCGATAAATATCATAAATAAATTGAGTGTTTAGATAATTTGAAAAATTTGTTATTGAATTTAAAACGTACAATATTTATTTCGTGCATAATAGCTTTGTTCAGTTTATAAAGAAAAACTGGCCTTTAACTCTGCGTTGTATGACATGGAATATCATATAAATATTGCCATATTTAGTTTATGAAGATTTAAAAATAGTTTTCTGTCTGTTTTCATAAATTATCCCCTTAACAAAAACGAGTTCAAACAAGCGATTATAGCTTGAATAGAAGGAAACAATACACACACAATTTCATTGTATCTTGTCCCGGGACATACCAATGTAGCATAATTATTATGTTTTACTGTTTTCTATTAAAGTTTAACTATCTAAAAGTTTGAATACTTGTCAATTAAGAAAATGGCTTCCAACTGGTATTGATCAAGTGTTATTTTCATTCAAAGCTGTTTGAATGAAATAAAATTAATAAACGAAGAGGTGTGGTATCCGTTATTGAGACTGCAACACAATGATACCGATACCCAAAATATATCTAGAGGTCAATTGCTAGGTGTTGTTATGAAATTGCAAAACAACAAATCAATTTATCAACATATGAGTACCTTTTAACACACACACATATATACTAAATACAGAATGCTTCGATTTCGTCGCAAAACACGAATTGCTCCGGGAAGAAGAAGAAACAACACTTCTTATCGTTCCATTGATAAACATTTAAATTCGAACAATGTTTTGAAATGAAAACTATTTCAATAATATAAAATAATGCTTTAGAAAAAAAACAAGAAAGACTTACCCAGTCTAAAGTCATAAACATATATAATTATGTCATTGTAATTCGAGACGTGTCTATTTAAAAAAACAAATATATATTTATCAGAGCATAAATCATAAATAAACTGGAAGATATAAAGTTTTGAACTGATGAATTAGGAGATTGAACCTCTCTTTACGTTAACATTGAAAATATTAAAAAAAACAACATGGAAACGATTTTTTGGTGTATGTTACTAAAAAAAATTATGACCTCCCCCCCCCCCCCCCCCCCCCACACCAATAAACAAACCAAAAAAATACCTGCTGTGACCAAGTAAGGTATACCATGCTTTAGTCACAAAAAAAGCGTATGCAAAATTATTCATAAAAATCTTGACAGTAGAAGAGTTCGCACCTCCAACTGCTGACACTGAAATGTTGACGACTTAAACGACGAAAAAAAAGAACAATACACATGATCCTAGTATATTTCATTTTTGTTATTCCTCCCATGTCCATAGATTTTACTAGAGTATGAAAATATGGTCAAATATACTTCTACCAATCGGAAGTTGACGAACGAAATGTTCATTTGGCTTCTTATCATATATTAATGATTTATTCGATTATGTGCGTGTTTGATTAATGTCACGCTGACTTAATGTAACAATATATTTGCGTGTCTGTTGGCTAGCTAGATTTAAATCCAGCTATAGACATTGTAGAATTTTTCTACTTAATTAAATATATGAACACTTGGTTTAAAACTAAATCGGGATTTTTCTTATAACTTAAGAATTATGAATATATAAACAAACAAAATGGCTGTGAAAGCTTAAAATGTACGCAAGTGTGATCATTCAGACTTCAACGTGATCTTAAAAATATCTTCATAAGATTATTTTGTTGCATTTGCTATAAGTTAAAAAAAAAAAATTTTTTTTTTATTTAAATCACTTAATGTACCCCCATGCATCAAATGTTTTCAAAAATATTTACGACTTGACATAATTGATAATTAATGACTTGAATTTATATAATTAGTTCTTGAGAATAGAATCGGGGCATGATCTTCGAAAGTACACTCTGACTGTATTTCCTATGCTTAAGTTATGACAGACTATACATAAATAAAAATCATACTACATCTTATTTTTTTTTATTTGTGACATTCAAATAACCATCATATGCTATATTTCTGAGAATGTAAACCATTGCTTTCTTTTGACAGTAAAATGCTGAGATAAGGAGACTAAATGAAGTAAATTATTAATTGTTTATATGTTGAATGTGTAAAATAATAGGATATAATAAAATTATATTTTATTATGCTTTTTGATATTTTGTGTCCATTATACATTATTAAATGAAATGGTATGTTGAAATGTTTGCCTGTCATAAATATTTTTTTATTTCTATCATGTTGTCGCAGGGCTTCTCAATAAGGTGAATTAAAGATTAAGATAATTCAAAAAATATTTTGTGTAATAAAAATCGATCGCATAGGTTTTGTTCATTGTTGCAGGTTGTACGGTCACCTTTAGTTCCTAATACAAACTTTGTTTTTACGGTGGAGTGGTCTCATGGGCGATCATTCTGCATCTCCTTAATACTAATCACAGATATAGATAATTCAAAAAAATCATATGTGGAATAAAATCGGCCGAAGGGGAAAAACAGTTATTGATGTATTGCAAAACGATACAAACTGCAGGCATTTGTAATATTGGCAGGTATGCGTTCTTCTGGTAACAGAAGTAACAAAAGTTCCTCAAAGGGAAATTATAGTGAACGAGGAGCACGACCCCACACTGACGCTAGGCCATAGCATCAACAACGCTTTCCCTGGTACTCGGAGGATAAAATAATTCAAAACTGGTAACAGTAATGAACTGGCCGCTCTAGTAAACAAGAGAAAACCATTTATAAAAAACACAACTTCCCTGTGGTACCACAGTAAAATTTTGCAGCATATGGTCTAACGTAGAATTATAGGGTCATGACCCCCTGTCATATGCCTCTGCACTTATACTGCGACAATTGTTTTATTAAAGATAATACTAACAAACAATAAAAAATATCAAAATGCATTTAAAAGAAATCCTTCTTTGGAAACGCATACATCTATATGTATGTACAATTAAATGCTAGAAATTGAAGTTGTTTCCTTTCTAAATTAGTTAAAGTCCACCATCAAAACTGACTAGAAGATGCATGAAAATTACCACTATCTGCTTCAAATCAGTATCAAGTATTGATATAAAATGTTCCATCCTCAATTTGAAAATATTCGGAAACACGTGTAATCGCAATTACAAAAAACTTTATAACGATTTAATTGAACACAACCACTGCAACATTTGTGTTATTTAAGACGAGTAGAAAAGATTATCCTCTTCAATAATTGCCATTTAGTCCGAAAAACAAGTATATCAAGCTTCCAGTTCAAGCGTTAGAAAATTTAGAAGTGACGTCACAATACGATAACGTTAAGTAACAGACACGGCCAAAGTTCAGAATTCAAAGAAAAAAGGGGAGGACTCGAGTATAAATACGGAATTATAACTTTTATTAAACCTGTTTTATCAGTAAACCGATAGAAATTATCAATTAAAAAAATTTCAACAACAAAAATCTGTATACTAGGCTTACTAAATACGAAAAATTGCCACCAAATGTAGTTCAAGAACTTCAATAATTTGTAAATGGCTGTAGCCTAAAAAGTTCGACATGTTTTGATAATATAACACTATACCTCATTTGTACATTAATAAAGATACATGCATGATAAACACCATTTTTCAAATTTACATACAACAATTTGGAAGCAGACCTTACACACAATTGGCACATACATGTCTTATTTCAAATGTTTCGATTAGTCAAATTTTCTATTATTTTGGAATACCAGAGGTTTTCACTCATCAAGCTAAAGCAATAACTCTTATTATATGTTCAAATTGTTTTTATAGTTATTCAGCTTTTGCATGACATGTATGAATTAAACGATAATTTCATGAAAATAACATTTATCACACTCTCAAAATATAATAACATGAATAAATATGTTAAAGCTTGCCGATTACAGGACTCAAATATAATTACAATATCTAGCACACAGCATGTGGTATGAAGCTAATAATAAAGAAATAAATTTTATATATAAAAAAAGACTGCTACGATTCTACCTAGAAACGAGAAATATTTTTCTCTCCATGATGGTTTTAATAACTTGACTACTATACTCATGATACTGAGACGTTTGATTATTTTCTGGCCAAAAGAAAGATAATTCGTTTATCAAAAAATAAAATACCAGTAGCAAAACTACCCAAAATTAAGCAACATTGAAACGTGAAAACCCTTTCTCATATGGCAAAATCAAAAGCTCCCACACATCAAACGAATAGAAAACACGTGTCATATTCCCGACATGGAACAGACACTTCCTTTTGTGGAACATACATTATAGTTTACCATGTACAAATTAAATACACGTAAAGGTAATGTTACATATCTCTCTAGTGATTATGTTAAAAGATATACATATGTAACTGAATCATAGTATTTTAAGTAGAGTTGCATGATATGTGTAAGTAGCGCGGTACGAATTGCTATCTGTCTTGTGCACGTCAATTCCAATTCGTTTGAAGGTCCTGTTCGTGTTATTAAATATTACGTTTTCTGTGATTTATTTAGTTTGTATGATCGTTTATTAACGGGTTTATAACGAAAAAGATTGATTGTCTGATAATGTCGAATGACCTTTCGATGCATTTGACTATAATTGCGTGTAAACTAAATGGTATCAAGTGTAAATACAATTTAAAACTAGTGATGGAACATTATCTATATCAGATTATCTCAAGATAACCAGAAAAATATACAAATTAGTTATATATTAACATTAAAGGATCATATACATGAACGTGAAATAGGTCGGCTACTCTATGATTTTAAAGTTTAGATTCGGTGTATGTTCTAACTGCTTTATTTAGTTACATAGTATATGTTGAACTAATAGGTGTGAAATCGGCGACAGATTGTTTGCATGTTCAAATTGTTATGTTATTGACAATTAGGTCATCGTTTCCCCATCCGGTTAAACAATTGAATACTTCTAAAAATAATTATGCATCGGAAATGTTAATTACCCGATTTTCAAATTAAATATTAATTTATTATTCATTCAAATTAACATCATTTCCTTTAAATGCATGTGTCATCGTAGAAAGCACTAGCCTTGTAAACACTTAGCTGGTTAGTCATGGAAGCAACTATCCTAACAATCATTTTAAGTTTTATTTTCCATGGTGAGTGTATTTTGTATATTTATTTGTTTATTTGTTGTATTGATTAATCTTGTTTACCAATAGGACAAAAGCAGAAATGTATCAAAGCGCAGAATGTGTAAGGACAATTATTTTGTTATCCTTTTTTTTAGAAAAAGTGTCTTTTTTTAATTTTTCATTTCAGGGGCTTAAACCTGTACTTTTACTTCTCGCGTCTATGACAACGCCGCCAAGCATTGTGTTAGAACTGTTATTATTATTATTATACATAATTATGTATACCGCTTTACATCTTATTTATCTTACAATATATAAACCTCTTCTTGACAATGGTATCGTTTGATACAAATTATATTTGCTGACTTTTTTTATATATTTCCTCAGTTGTAAAGTCAGTCACAGTTGTGCTTGCTGCAAAACCATATGTGCAAACAGGAGAAACAGTTAAACTTAATTGTTCTTCAGACTTTGTACCCATTGGGCATGTTGCTGAATTCCTGGTTAACAAAGTAACATTTACCAATATCCGAAAGCATCAATCTGCTTGTTTCAATTCAAAATTAAACAAAATATGTGTAAATGGTACGTGTAGTTGTGCTCAGAATAGACGATCTTACGTGGTGTTTTTCCAGCCGGATGTCAAAAGTAGACAAGTTTCGTTCAGTTGTACAATGAGATTTACTGGCAACGATGTGAAAGCTTCGAATGATGTGATCGTCAGAATTATAGGTAGTATCACTTATATTTGTGTCTACAATAAATACAGATGTATAAACATATAATTGACAAAGCATCATTTCTTTTTAAGCAATTTTAAGGGGAATAGTACCAAATGCAACAAGGGTCACATTATGCAAATAGTTGAAATCCAAACTTTAAATATCGTGTTGAATTAATTCAAGTTAAGAACTTCATTATCTTATTTTGACATTTACTGAGACAATTGTTACTTTTTAATACTATTTTGTTTATTCTACTTTATTTCATTCGTTCAGAACGAGGCACATGCTAAACTGAATTATCAACTAAGAGAAATACATCTACCTCATACTTCGTCTCCAGATGATACACTACTTTCAAGTCAATCTGTCTGCGTATCAACTTCATATGAAAGCTATTAATGTATAATATCTAAATTATACCCACGCAAAAAAAGCGTGAATATAGATACCGATCAACTTGTTTCGAATGATAAATCAAATACTACAGAATCTTAAATGATTTCAACTTAATTTGGAATATAGTCAAATATAATAAGAGGAATGCTTCTTTCGGTTCTGACTTCAGTACCTCTTTGGTCAAAGTGAATTCGCAATCAGTGCTAGGAATGAGTTTCGACCTAATTAATATCAAACGTATTTTAATGGGAATCCCTATTCATGTTGGTAGATATAGGAAGATGAGATATGAGACTATTCTGTGCAATATCAAAGTTGTCGCTTTGAAAATACACTTACATGAAAGGGATTTCTGAAAAAAAGATACATACAAGGACGCCTCCGGGTGCGGAAATGTCTCGCTACATTGAAGACCTGTTGGTGACCTTCTGCTGTTGTTTTTTTCTATGGTCGGGTTGTTGTCTCTTTGGCACATTCCCCATTTCCATTCTCAATTTTATGTAGTCATTATTTACCAACGTTATTATGTTTCAACAAATGCAAAGAGCTTATTCAAAAATAATTACAGCAAAACCTGCGGTAACACAGGAATGTGACCTTTGAAGAAAGGTAACCTTTTTAAGTAAGGTTCAAAATCCATAGGTATTTGGACATGAAAAGGTGATCCTTTTAACAGGTTTGACTAAACTAGTACAACACTAAAACATGTTCATTTACATAGTACGTGTATTCCTACTAATATTTCAAGTAATTTAGAATTTTAATACCATTATGTTGGTAGGCCTAGGACAACTATGGCTAAATACTTATTAGAAATGTCTGCAACATTCAAAAAAGTAAACCGCTTGTTAAAATGAATCGTCAATCTCCAAGTCCTTAATTGAAGTTCTCATTGAACTGTGCTAAATTAAAATAGATATATATCATGATCACAATATGTAGGTTCTTCCATTGTTAATAACACACAAAAGACATCACATGCAGTTCTAATTGTTCTGGTGCATTTACCAATAAATTTGTTCAGATAAATGACAGTGAATGATTGCAGTTTATGCTAGAGAGCGAAAGTGACGATACTAAATAGAAAATTAACAGTTGTGTGAACGTCCTGGCTCCTGGCCGTTTATTTTAACCTATCAAGAATGTCAATGAAGAGATTTACAATATGGTGCCAAATAAATTAGAAACGTGTCTTCGTGAGTTTTATATTAGTCTTTAAAAAAGAGATAAACAGCCTAGAGAATCAGATGAATCGCAACACAGTACATTTTGTGGTTAGCAGTCATTGATAATTGATATCTTAAACGAAATAACTATCCTGAAAAGATGCATGAACAAATGTGGTTTATATTGAACGCCTCAGTATCAAGAGTGATGGATCCAATTACAGAAAACTCACAAAGTTATATGCCCCACAATGAATGGCAAACTTGGAAAAAAAATATTATTTTACCACATATAAAGAGGTACAAAATGGTAATAGTACAAGACATATAAATCAAAGGTACATGTGCATGATGAATAAAACAAGAATAATAACATCCAATCTATAAACTATCAGGTGTAACGATAGCAATACATATTCCTCACCGCACTGGAAGTACCCAGTAACAGTAAGAATGTTTGCGCGTGCGGTGCTTGATTTTCACGATTTGCTACATCAGAAACCTCCGTGCTTTCCGTTATACACATAATAAAAAATGTAAATAGATAGAGGAAAAAAAATAATATATAAAATACAATAAAACGATTGAAGTGATAAATCAAGTATGCAAAGTTGGAAATAAAGGGACAGAAAATCAGATCCTTTTGATGAAAATATCTTTGAGGCATTTTATTTTTTAGATATACCTTCTCCATCAGTATACATAAACGGCGATGTTCCTGTCATATCTGGGACCACTGTGACATTCATTTGTACTGCAGCAAATACAAGTTCCAGATTTTATTTTATATGGAATTGTGGAACAATCAGAAATGTAAATGAAATGATGAGTAATGAAACAGTAGTGTGGACAACAGCGGAATTAAGGGTGAATTCATCATATGACGGTTCCCATTGTATCTGTAGTACACGGACCATGAACGTAGATTTTACCGTTTCTGATTATGTCACTTTGAAAGTTAAAAGTAAGTTAACTCAACTAATTGTGTAAGTAAACATCGTAACAGTACAAATGTCAAAGATAGCAAAAAAAAAAGCATTTAAAAAACACAAAACACTTTCCTTTATTGTAAATGAGGTTAGTCTCTCTGCAAAAAAAATTATTTTGACAAGTACACTGCTATTTTAATGTTATTTATTTCTTATGCTTATGTACCTTCAAAATGTGTCAGTATTGACCTAACTAACACAATTTTTTTTATTGTTTGATACCTTTTCCCCATTTTTCTCACTACCGAATTGGTTGTTTATTATTACAAAATACTACAAAGCTCTAGTAATTAAATAAAACAAACAAGACCATAAATAATGAAAGAAAATACAAGGATAGAAAACCTTAGTCGTGTTTGGTTTTATAAGTATTATGATATGAGCGTCACTGATAAGTCTTAATGTGTTAATTTTAATGTGCGTATTGTTATGCGTTTACTTTTCTACATTGGCTAGAGGTATAGTGGGAGGGTTGAGATCTCACAAACATGTTTAGCCCCGCCGCATTTTTGCGCCTGTCCCAAGTCAGGAGCCTCTGGCCTTTGTTAGTCTTGTATTATTTTAATTTAAGTTTCTTGTGTCAATTTGGAAATAAGTATTGCGTTCATTATCACTGAACTAGTATATATTTGTTTAGGGGCCAGCTGAGGGACGCCTCCGGGTTCGGGAATTTCTCGCTACATTGAAGACCTGTTGGTGACCTTCTGCTGTTGTTTTTTTCTATGGTCGGGTTGTTGCCTCTTTGGCACATTCCCCATTTCCATTCTCAATTTTATTTATTATGAAGACGAAATGCGCGTCTGGCGTACTTAATTATAATCCTGGTACCTTTGATAACTATTTACACCACTGGATCGATGCTACTGCTGGTGGACGTTTCGCCCCAAGGGTATGACAAGCCCAGTAGTCAACACCTCAGTGTTGACATGAATATCATTAACGTGGTCATCTGATACATTTCCTGTTTACAAAACTTCGAATTTTTCGAAAAACTAAAGGTTTTCTTATGCGAGTCATAGATTACCTTAGCCGTATTTGGCACAACTTTTTTGAATTTTGAATCCTCAATGCTCTTCAACTTTGTACTTGTTTGGCTAAATAAATATTTTGATATGAGCGTCACTGATGAGTCTTATGAAGACGAAACGCGCGTCTGGCGTACTTAATTATAATCCTGGTATTTTTGATAACTATGTACATCAATTCTGACAAAAGGAAAAAATCTCAGGATTGATGTTGTTATTCAAAAAAAGTATAACATATTTTAAGATGTTTAAAAATATAGAAATATTAAGACTGTAGAATCCTTGAATAGCATTTTATACGACAAAAATTAAAACTATTGCTTTACATTATACGACAAGATGCTGGTAAGCAAATTCCTTTTACACGTGCAAAATCTTGAATAGACAATGTTCATATGGTGTAAATAAAGGCAACACCAGGTGTAAAATGTCGTTAGGATTTCAAATGATTTTGATACCTATAAGAAAATGGAGAAACAGTAAATGTACGGAAATTTTCGTTTAATGTCTTCGTTCAATATTGAGTACTTGCCTTACAATACCATGAGGGACGAACCGTTCACAGCAGAGGCATTCAAGCAGTGGTTGTAAAATCTCATCACAACAACCAATACCAGAAATCAGTGTGGTAGACGTGTGTTCTTCTGCACGATATTCATTATCAATAATTACTATTGCTTGTATCAAACAATTTGAAAACCAAATAAATTGCAAAGTTGAAGAATATATTTAAAAAAATAAAATATTTCAAAACAAGTGTACCAAATTTTGTAAAGACTATATACATGTATGCCTGTCGGTATCTCGGCATTGGATGGTAAACAGAAATCAATCATAGTTCGATACTGAACAAATGTGCAAAACTAACATTATTGACAGTATAATACATGTCTCAAGAAAGCACCATCATGACAGAGAAGGAAGCAAATATGCAGACATCGAAACCAAACTAGAAGATATTACAATTTGTTACAGCGCAACCAAAAAAAATTCAACACCAGGTCGAATGCGATTTCTGTGAATCTATGACAAGGAAATCCCGCTTTATTCCAAAAGATTACGATTTAATAGTAAACAGTTCCCACAGTTTTTCAAATTGTTTCATGTCACTTTTTATGCCTCAATATTTACAAACTTTACGCATAACCTTTAAACAAAACTATGTTTTCATTAATTAAGTTGGCTTAACTAAACTGATGAAGGAAAATCTAGAAAAGCGCCAAATTGGAATTGATATTTGCTATTTTCCTTTCAGGTATCTTTTAATGCCACTTATTTTAATATAGAAC
The DNA here is from genome assembly GCA_019925275.1 of Mytilus edulis. Lineage (NCBI taxonomy): Eukaryota > Metazoa > Mollusca > Bivalvia > Mytilida > Mytilidae > Mytilus > Mytilus edulis. The sequence continues at coordinate 41,104,690 of CM034352.1, forward strand.
GCTCATTACGTGCTTCATGAACATATAAAATATGGTGTTATCTACAAAAATTGTCTTTACATTTCTTTACTATCATTTAATTGTTTTTCCAATATATATTTTTTTGTTATAACGTACAACATGTTTGAGTTTCTTAGATATGATATATCGTTTATGTTTTGGTTCTGTATATTCTTAAATCGATATTACAGACGTGCCAATTTTGAATTTAAATCAAGAGTTTTTCTGCAACATTTCGGAAACTGTAGCTCTAGTTTGTTCTGTTAGCGGGGAGCTTGCTATGTTTGGTTTCGAAAGATGGATACATAGTGTGGATGGCAAATACATTCGATCCTTGCATGGAATTCCTGGAAAAAACAATTCAGTTCTTGTCATTGATGACTGTACATATGAGGATGACGGGGACTATACATGTTCAGTATGGAACAAGAATGGGGAAAACATTTTATGGGCAAATAAAACATCTTCAATGCATTTTACTGGTAATGAGAATATTTACGGTTATTTGTAGATACATGTTGTTTATCGTATTAAGTTATTTACCCATGATACATTAAAAAACCAAACACTCTCTGTTTCACTCATTTAATACGCTAATTATTGTTTATCATAAAAATTTGAAAATCTGTCTGTCATCATACTCTACATGTCATAGTTTATTTTACTTTTTAACCAGTCATCGTATAGCCTGGAAAGCTCCTTTTTTTAACATTTGATAAAAAAAACATTTGATCAATCCGTAATGCATTGTTGGTTAGAATAGTAACTTCTATAACAAGAGAAGTACAAACATGGAATCTATCTCTGTAATGCAACTTTTCCCGACATAACTAACGGCTCTTAAGTAATTAACTTAGCGGTAACCTAAACATGTTGACTTCTTTACCATGTGTAATTGTAGCTCTGAAAATTTGACAAAAGAATTGTTCTAATTGGACATGTTGGATGATTTAATAGCAAACATAGTATTTTTTCACAAGCCCAAAATTTGCATGGGTTTTAGAGATGAGCAAACAAATAGTGACAAACACCACAATTGAAACAAAGGTACACGTAATTACATGAGCATTTATATCACTGTCAAAATAAATACTAGTTCACTGTCTATCTGTCTGGATTGCTAAAACAATACACAATGCAATAAAGTAAAACTAAGGCTGTCGGCTTATTGGTATTGAAAGGTGTTGGCTTTTCGTGTGGTTGAAAATAGTGCATTCATATTTATGTTGAAAGCATGTTAAGTGTGAACTCAAGTGTAGTACGACTAAGATATATTTTTGAAAACAACAGCAAAGGTATAAAAAGTCCACCAGTAGTCCTAGCACTGTAATGATTGAACCTGACCAGTACTACGCGCCGGAAAGGAAACGGTATGATACGGGTATTGCGTTGGTGTTGAAAATCAAAAAGTATTATATCAAATATATAAGATAACATCCTTCATTATTTCATTAGATGTTGGTTGTTTAGACATTAGTATTTTTATATTTTGATGTTGTCTTATTTGGCTTGACTGTATTATTTGTACTTTTGGGATTTTACCAGCTATTCAGATTTTGAATATGTTTTGTATTTTCAAATATTTTGGCCTCGACCATTACTGAAAATCCGCATCTTGTGTCGAAAAATAATGTACCTTTAATACGTTTTGATAATATGGCTTAAATTCCGTACATTTATGCAAACTACCTAAAGCTGCCATAACAGCCTCATTTTGAGATCTTGTCATTATCAATAAGATATGTATTTTTTCTTGTTAAAAAGAATATGAAACCCTTTTCTTAACATTAAGATTTTTTTCGCGATGCTAAATTGTTTCTTCTTTAATGTAATTTTAAATGAAAATATCTTAATGTATGTTCATGTATTAGACTCAAACTATCATGATAGATTATTACAAACTAAACGTATATCCAAATTACAAAAAGTCTAAATCAAACAGTTGACATACTTTTTCTTTTAAAAGCTGAAAACGCGTTAACTGACTGTCTATATTGACGCTATTTTTTTTAAATTTTTATCTATATCGCAGATGATTTCCTTTAAAGTTCTTATTCCTATGATAGAAGCAGGTAAAATGACTTAGATCACGTACATCTACAATTTGTGCCGTAAGATATTCAAGGGTGCCCAAAACTTAATTAAATATTATCACATTAATTTTAGGACCTCCAGTTGTCTTGAGCACGACAGTGGAAGAAATGGATACTGGTAAGCAAATTATAGCAGCATTCTACACGAGATCATCCTCGGTATCTGCAAAATGGCAATGCAATGGGGTATTACTCAATCATTCCATCATTAACCAGATACCCATGATGGTACAGATTTACAACAAAATGATATCACTGCTGGCATATACAACTTCCATTTCAGTAAGCGGAAAACAATGTGACAGAGATGATTATTACATCTGCTTGTCTAATGAGCATACAAGACACTGTGAGAAAGTCTATTTCAATAGAGGTAAACTTTATAAATTAACTGTTTACAAAACTTTTGAATTTTCGAAATACTTAGGCTATTCTACTTCATGGAATAGATTACTTTAGCTGTATTTGGCAAAACTTTTAGGAATTTTTTCCTCGGGGCTCTTAAAATTGTACTTTAGTTGGATTCGACCGTCACTGATGAGTCTTTTGAAGTCGAAACGCGCATCGGGAGTAAATACAAAATTTAATCCTGGTACCTATGATGAGTTTATTTGTACCAAATCGACACCTTGAACACAATATTTAATGGCTAGTTTACACTCAAGTTTTATGTTCAAATTTTGAATTTAAAAAATGATGCATACCGTTCTGAGGACTTGTACGCACTTCCTTATAACAGAACTTCAAAGTACACATAGCAATCTGAGATATTGGATGCATCAATATATAAGGAAAAAGCAAAAAAAAAGTATTAAGATTGAACAAATAAGGCAAATCAAAAACGAAAGTGAATGAAAAAGAATATGTTAGACTTAATGTTTACTGATACTGTAACTGAGGTTAAAGCATAATGAGTATCTCCCGTAAATTCAAGTATCTCCCGTAAATTGATCGTATCTTGGAAAAAATGAATAAAATTTAAAAAAAAAATCATAAACTTTAAGTAACCATGACACGTCTTGTTTATTACCCGTACATTCATATTAACATGAGTATACATGATTTCTTTTAAGGTGCGAATAGTTTCAACATATTCTGGGTAATGTGTGTCATAATACTGTGTATTGTAGCAGTCGGAATTTTATTAATGTTAGTAAAGATTCTGCGAACTCAATTTAACACAGGTAATTAGATGTTCTTTATAACTATTTCGGTGTTCATAAAATATTTCATCAGGTATGCTCATATACAAAAATTTAGTTTGACTAGCGAATATAATAAAATAAGGGAAAACTAAAAAAAAGACATTTAAACACCTTACTAGAAATAAGGCAGCCTTTTTTGAAATCAACTATTTTGGAATTAACAAATAAAAATGAAATAAACTGCATCAAAAATTTAATATAATCATTATATTCCAAACGCAATTGTCACAAAGCAACCAATTTCAACAGGATATGGCAATCTAACCAAAGATTATCAGACGGCCTTCAACAATGAGAAAAATTCGCATCGTTAGCCATTAGCATTAGATGCCCTGACATTAAAATGAGATACAATCCCCAAAAAATTAACGACGTACTTTACTAACAAACATTTAATGAATAACAAATATGACAGACAGACATAAAGCAAGAACAACCACAAACTCTAAACTTGGGACAAGCAGATACAGTTCGCCTCGTTCTATTTGACAACCTGATTAAATACATTATAGCCTTTGACTTGAAATATGCTTTGGATTGGATCATTGGTGTCGTGCCAATATATCTTCCTTTTTCATGAAACCAAGCCAATGTTAGATCATGAATAGGGATTTGCAACTATCAATATTTGTTGAATCATGTTTTAAATATAATAACACATTACCATTGAAAACTTTTTTTCCGAATTGTTTTCCAGCTTTAAATAAAATGAAAATTCAAATACACTTTTAATCATTACTCTGCCAATAGCTTCACAGTCTATCCAACTAGGAGAAATAAACAATTCTACAATTGACGGACGGTAAGTATTTAAATTAGATATAGTTAACGTGAAACATTCAAAGTTGTCCCAACATTTTTTAATATCGTAATTATGCTCATATATAACATGTATAACATGTATAAACCAAATAATAATGATAGATTTGTCGTTGATAGATAAACGAGCTTAAAATAATGCTCGATGACTTATCACTTTTATTATATTTTTGAACATGTATCATTATATACTACAATTAGGCAAAGTATGAACACATTCTATCATTTCTAACTTATACTCCAATACGACCTTTAGAAAATAGTTGAAGAACGTTCAGGATCCAAATTTCTGAAAGATTTTGTTAAATACATCTTGGGTTAATTCGAGTTGTTAGGAATTCTACCTGAATAGGTGAATAATTTAACGTATAGCGTTTCATTCGGATGTTGCTGTGTATTTATCTATCCCACACAATAACACGTCATTGCAGACCAAAGATATATGGTTTAGTATGTAAAAGACCAGACACAAGTTTCATCTACAAAGCAACGTAGGGTTTATAATACTGGGTGGTAGATAACGATGGATCGATTACCATAATTCTATATACCAGTCAACATTTTGGGTATACCAAAATTGCGATAACAAAACAACGGAAAACAGTTGAAAAAACTCTACCATGATTACTAGTACCTTTGGTGTTAAAGTGTGCATATGTTCAAAATCATTTTTTAAGAAGTTATCGCCCTTTTCAGGGTTTTTTTGCCTTTTCTATCTATCAAATTTTTCTCTCTTGTTCCAATTTTGTTTAACTTACCACTGACATGTTCATTAAAGTCAGACATGCTAATGTAATTAAGAGGTAAATTGTTCTGAAAACACTGGTGACTTCACAAATCTTATCTTTTAGCTTTGGTTCCTGATGCAATTTCTATACGAGCATTGTTATTAAACGATTAATAATTTTTTAGTTATCTACAAGTATACGAATCAGACCATATAGCCACTCATCAATATGACGCAGCTTCAATGCCATACATTGATCTTGTATCAAATAACTCAACTAGAGGTGATGAAATAGCTTTAGGGCCATACATTGATCCATTACCATGTCGCTCAGTTAGAGCTTATGAAATATCTGGTAGGCCATACAGTGAACTAGTACCATATCAGTCATCAAGAGGTTATGACATCACGTCACCTGAGTATCTTGATGTTCAACCGGATACGGACACAAACAGCTCACAGAGTGACCAATATGAGAAAGTTGACTGATTCATGTTTATAAAACAGAACATACATATTTAGTCTATAATATATTATTTTACATGAGTATTGATAGCATTGTATGTTATTTTTTTTATTTTATCTTTTTCATTGATTTGAGTTTAAGTGAAATGTAAGTTATATAACAGTGTTTTATGCTATTCAATCTAAATGTGTTTGAAACAAACATTGTATATGTACGTAACCCTTTGGTAAAATCTTCTCTGTAGTCACAGGTCGATATTTGTTTCATTGAAATGAATACCACTCCTTTTTTATTTATAAAGATATAGCTATGAGTTAGTACTTGAATTTTGCAGTAGGTGAAGTCGTATATAGGAAAGGTGTTAAAAGAGCACAATTATACTAGTCAAAGTCAATTCAACTTAAGAGTTAATGTAGAGGATCTGGAACTGTTTAAAAGGTGTTTTTTTACCATGCACTTAAATTTTAAAGCATTCCAAGTTGTTTGCTAATTTTTTGTTCATTTTTAGATAACTGAATTGGATCAGGTTTTTTCTGTCTTAGGAAGATAGAATTAAAAAATAGAAAAAAAAACATTAAATAAACAAATCAGGATTTAGTCGTTCCTGAACCCAATTTTTGCTCTCTCAAGACTGAATATATGACTGTGTATGTCCATGTATATATGTTTGAGTAATGTGTTTGATTAATTTGTACATTCACATATTACTCTTCTTGACAGCTACATTAAGCTGTGCTACTTCAAATTATATACATTCTTACTAGTCTCTATTTACTTGCATTTTTGTGAAGAAAATATTTTTATTCTTTATCTTTACATTCCTCTATGAAGATCATGTCCTCTCACTTAAAGTCATATGAAACCTCAAATTGAAAAAAAAAATAATGATGCATATGTTTTCATAACAAAATGGATAGTTTTCGTTATTAAACTTAATATGTACATATACTTTTTTTCTGAAGAAAATTCTTTAATTTGTCCACATTAAGAAGTTAATCTTTTTTTAATTGTTTGCTTCCAAGAAGCACTTCGTCGACATACTTTCCGTATGCAAAAGGATCTTTTAGTTAGATTGACCCTCCTCGTGAAAATCCGGTAATCGCAATACGTATGGATCTGTCACTGAAATAAACTTTTATTGGATTTTACTTGTTAAACACGAGCTCAATATCAATACTTCTTTGTTGATTGTTTACTATAAGGTGACAATCGGTAAACTTCGGCTTCAAAGCACGACAAGTAACGATCTACCATATTTTCACATCATAACAGACAGAGAGAAAAAAATGACGATTATACGATATGTTTGTGTAAAATATGATAAATCGTGCACAGGAGACTAAGTTTATGATACATACATGTATTGGTTCAAGAATTGGATATTAAACATTATTTTTCACTAGTAACTCGTTTCATACGACTTTAATACTTCTCAGTATTTGGTGATTATGTTGAACTTATCGATCCTATCAGACTTGAAATGAATGATACCTCAGATATACAGTCAGTACCATATTATAACTTAGAAATTATAATTGAGGATCCGCGCTGAAAACAATATTTTACAACAATTAAATCATGTCAGCTTTCGAATTCTCTAAGAAATATATTCCTATGTTGCAACATTATAGCTGAGTCTGCATATAAAATGTATGGGTTTATCTTTTTGATATTTTGTGAATTGTTGTGTGCCATCTCGTCGTTGTCTTTTATTTTATTATTTAAAGGATTTTGTCATTCTATTTATGCATTTTTATCGCCTGTTTCAATAATATTGATTGTACAACAAAGAATAATTGATAGCCCTTTTTAACTTCAAGTTAAATATACAAAGACAATGTCACATATAACTGTCTGTCAATGAATTTTGCAAGTGCAATAAATTCAAAACTGCTAATAACTTGACTAAATGAATAATATGTATATAAGCAAAGCAAATGTTTTTATGCCGACAGAAAATGCTTATTTTTTTTAATTGATAAGTCACTTTTAATTGCATTTATAGCATACTTGACCCTAGGATTGATTTTAGATTAAATTGTCATTTTGTACATTTTTCATACAATGGATATGCCAGAAACATAATTACATAAATGTAAATGATAAATGAGAAATAAATGTGATAGACATACCAATTCTGATTTATTTTGTCCCAAGTAATACAATTTTTATTTGCCTTATTCATATAAACATATTGAGATGTCCAGTGTTGATGTAAGTTCATGATACCGCAACCCTAAAACTTGATAAAACCATGAAGGACAAACAAATGTATCAGGCTTGTAATTGTGAACGTCAAAAGACTTAACCATTGACTCTCGGATAAAAATGCTTAAAGGACAAATCAAGTACGAATATGAAGATCATTGAGGACAAAATTCCTAAAAAGGTATCGCCAAATACAGCTACATGGTTATCTATTCATGTTATTTGAAATCCTTGGTGTATAAATATACCATTCAAATTTTAACAGTTACTTCATAACATTTGACCATATAAAAGACAACCCATGGCAATACAGACGTGCTGACTAATGGGCTGGTGATAACCTCGGAGTGGAGAAGTACACCAGCAGTGGTATTGACCAAGTGGTTGTTAAAAAACTCATCAGTGGTACCACATTTTTATTTTGTGCACGCTAGACTCATGTTTTGTCAATAACAATTAAAAGATTCATCAAGGACACTGGAAATAATAAAGAACGAAGTCGAGAAGCATTGAGGGCCAAATAAATCTATATATTATGTCTTTTTGTTTTAAAGCATTACTGCCATGCATGATATACTGGTGTGTAGTCATTAACAAAGTCAACACAACATATAAAACACATATTTCCCATCAAGTTTAATATACGACAGAAATTACAAATAAAGGAACGGCACTGTTATTTTAATTTTTGTCAACTTTTAGACATATAAGTAAAATTGAGAATGGGAATGGGGAATATGTCAAAGAGAAAACAACCCGACTAAAGAGCAGACACCAATCTAAAGTCACCTATGTGTCTTTAACGCAGCGAGAAAATCACGCTTCAGGAGGTGGTCCTTATTAAGCGCCTTATTGAATAATATAGTCACAATCATCATACATAGTCAAACGACTGATGAAGAGAAGGCATGCCCTTGAAAAAAATCATAATTAAATTCAATCACGCGTTCTATAATTAATGATACCAAATTTCTAAATGGTTTTGGTCATTTGATATTTGTTCAAATGTCAACTTTGTGATAGATGAAAGGCTAAAATATTTAACTATTGTATCACAAAGATAAAACTAAATGTTAGAACAAAGGTTTCGTGTCTAAATTAACATGCAATTTAAAATTTAATTTTCCTCGGTAATAATTTACATAAAAGTATAAATACTAGAATATGATTTATTTCAAACTTCATGCATGTACAACATCAGTAAAACCAAAACCAGTACAGTAAAGAATACTAGAGGACAGCATGAATGGAACTATGTGTGTGGTGTTTGCCGTCTTGGTAGCATACGTCCACTGTGGGACCCATTATATTCCACCGAAAGGTAATTAAAAGAGGCTTATGCGTTTTTAAAGTGATAATTTATTCATTAATTCAAGTACTCTTACTCGTGTCAGATAAATCGCATGACTGTTCTTGTTTAGACAATAATAGTATTTTTCAATATTGAAAACAAGTTTATTGAAACACATGTGTCAATTAATTTTTTTATTATCAAAAAAAAAAAAAAAAAAAATTTAAATTGAGAATTTATTTAGATTGATCATAGTTATTTTCTGCTTTATACATGAACACTGCTCTCCCACATAACGATGTCTTCTTTTTCCCTTTTCTTACAAACCTGCTCGTGCATTTTTCATTGTTATTCAACGCAAATTTATTTTCTAAGATACCTGGGACGATCTTATTTCACAAAGGATTTCTATTGTCTACTAATTGTACCTCGAACTTATTTACCCGATGTCGGTCTTTAAGTTGAGGTTCAATTCAATTTTAAAAAGTTAATCGGGCATGACTAATTAGATACGCCCTCTTAAAATCAGGGGGTCCGAAATAGGATTGGGAAAAAACACCCAGCAAAATACCTTAATTTACAATTTCAAGAATTTGTTTGATTCAAAGTGCTTTTGTTTGCTTAAATATCTTCGATCAATAATCAGGCGGTATCTTGTGGAAATAAATAACCTGTCCCGAACTGGGAGATGTTGGCTGCAATAGGAATTAATTTATAAAAAGTCCATATCTCATTTACTTATAGTGTCGGTTATTGATTGTAAATTCATGACGTTTTGTATATGGCATTCGTCTATCGTGGAGGAAAAAGAGGGAAGGAGGGCTTTACTTACGAGTTCGATCATTATGGTTCAAATCTATTCTATAACGGCATACGTTTTACCTCTAGCGAACGCTCTGCCTTATTGTAAAAAGTGCCACAGGCCCACTCTAAATTTGAAAACATTTGCTTCAAATTGATCCACTTTGATTCTAGTCGTGAATATGCATGACATATTTGCCACTGGACACAAATTTAAAGGAGCAATTACTTAATCAGCTTCATTTAGTGATTTATAATCATTTGTCCTCAGTTGATTATAGTTTCAAACAGTTTTCCAATTTTTATATATTTCATTTTTATTTACATTTGAATGTTTATGCGTAAATCTTAGTATTTCTTCCATCATTTTTCTCTTTGCATTTAATCTTTTTTTTATATTAAAAAAAACGTCGTAGTACATATCAGGGGTTACATTTACATTGTATAATTTCCAGTAAAACTAATAGGGGAGGGACTAGAACAGAAACACAATCTTCATTGAGTGGCAATAACTCATATATTGAAGCGTACAATGACGGCTCTCACGTCTAGGTGACAACATTTGCTGTTTCAAGTTTATTTATATCTCAGACTAGTATAATAGTTGTCATAAAAGCAACAACAAAAAAAGAATGATGAAAAAGGTTGACAACAATTTATAAAAAAGATTCAACTTATTTTGAGCGTTTCATTTTTTTATATTGTCTTGCTGATCGGTTTTGTTATATTTTTTTTTTCATCTACTATTGTTCTAGCAAAAGTCACACAAAATGTTGTGAATATCAGCCATGCGACTTATTTAAAAAGATTAAGCTGACCTTTCTTGTTGTTTAAACATTTCAATCATTTAACTCATGCGTAGATCGTCTTTCCCTCTAATGTTTTTTAAGGTAAAGATAGCGTGGAATTCTCACTGCACCAGGCATCTGATATATATTCCTATTATATTTTGATCGGACAAAGCTGTGTATTTATATAACCAATAAGCCAAACGAACGCACCCATTTAGCAAGGGTATACTGTGGGACGTAGAGGTCTAGAGATGTCAATATTTCTATACCCAAGCGAATCTTGGTTTTGAATAAAAGGAGATAAAGATATACATTAATGCGACAGCAACCCAAAGACACAGATAAATAAAAATATTTAGAGTCAACATTCGGTCTTTTTTTATAGAACATTCTGTATACAGAATAATAAGCTCAAACCCGACCCATGACTAAGTAATAGTTATACGGAGTTAATTCAATAATATTTTCCGTCAAATATTATATATCCGAAAAGGCACATTTGATTTAATATTATTTACCATCAAAGATAATAATCCCAACAGTCACAAGTGTTTGCCATTTTTTCATTTTGATTGGTGAAAATTTAAGAAGTTTTAATATATACGAGTAAAATAAAAACACTTCACTGTATAAGAAACCGGTAAAATAAATAATGATAATGGATGACGACCAGCGGCGAATAAAATTAATATTCAGGACGATTACGTGTAAATATAATAAGAGTATTAACACCGTTTTTTACTAGACTGACAAGCTGAGTCGGTTTTTTTTTATCGTGTAAGTTCACAAGATATTAGTTCGCAGGAGGAAAAGTCACCCGACCCGGACACATTTCCGACTCTGAGCAGGCCAGTCTGTGCTCTTACTCTATGATGCCACGTGTTAAGCGTTGAAATAGGATACCGATTTAATTAACGTCTTTTTTTTACCCGTTCGGGATTCGAACAAATTTAATGACCTCCCGCTCTCGAGGCGAGCGCCCCACACGAGACCAACCAGGAGAGCGGTAGTGATCGGTAATACAGAATATCATACCAAAAACTAAAGTACAATACACAATACAGTTTCACAGAATTCTCACAGTTACTAACGCGAGCTAAATGTACATGTATCTAACCTAAATTGGATGCGTGAAATGATATTGTAAACTACACGTAAACATGGATGATCGACTTCAGGGTAGATTTTATGGATCAAATTAAAAACTCTTGCACCTATTATTTGAGTGGTCCAAATATTGCCTGCTGTTTCAAGTCTTAATTTCTGTCCTTATTCAATATACCCTCATTTTCTAGTGGTATTTTAAAGTTTCACGTCCAACCTCACTGTCGACCTCCTTTTGTACGACCTACCTATTGTATTTAAAATTTATGTGTTATAGTCATTAACAGGCATGAAATATTTGCTACGTATACTGGACGTAAAGCAAACAACAATCAATCAATTTAATTAATTTCTCTGTTACAGTACTTAGCACACAAAGACACGATCTTGTAAAATGCTATAATTACAATTTCCATTTAAATTTTTATGTTGTTTTTTTTTTTTTGGGGGGGGGTCTCTTCAGTTTATCACATAACTGACTGCTTATTCAAAAGTTTTAAATATTTTTTTTAATTGTTCTTACCTAATGTTTAAATACGATTTATAACATATGATTTTTTTTTGTCAGGCAAGGATAAAACTAAGAAAGATAAAAGTTTTTTTCCAGGGGCCGGTTTCACGAAGCTATCCTAAGACATGTCATAAGACATATCTTAGGACATGTCTTATGATCCTCTTATGACTATCCTAGGACATATCTCAGACCTCGTCTCGAAGCTGTCTTAGGATCATCTTAGCTAAGACATCCTAAACCTGTCGCAAGTTCTTTAAATTTTCAAATATAAATATGATCTACGGGAAAAATCATGTAAATGTAGTATGTCTTAGGGAGCTACCATTTGATTTTTATGGGGGGGCTAGGATGAAATTTGAAAAAAATAGGCAGGACAGGAGTTTTGAGGGGAAAAAAAGGCAGGATGAGCAACTTGGTAAAAAAAAAAAAGGCAGGATGACAATTTGTGTAAAAAAAGTCAGGATAAACTAGTAAAAAAAAAAGGCAGGACCGAATAGAGTAAAAAATAAAAAGGCAGGACAGGGATTACAACTAAAAAAAAAAGCAGGACAAAATTTTTCATCCTAGCCCCCCTATAAAAATCAAATGGTAGCTCCCTTACCATAAATTATTCTAAACGTATTGATTAATATAATGACATAATTTGCAAAATAAATATAAAAATTAAAAGTAATTTATATATAAATTATCTTTAAACAATACATGAATATAAATATGAAATTTTCAATGCAAAATTAAGAAAAAAGAATATAAAATTATGACATTGTTTTGATACAAGTGAGTTGAATTCAATTTCGACTTTATTGGTTATAAAAGGTTAAGAGATAAAAACGTGCAATTTTTATATCAATACATCGAATTTTCATTGTTGACAAATCCTGATAATCCGTCAATGTATATATGTTTTAAGCAGGAACAGGAGAATAGATAATTAGGTAATAATAAGATTTTTTTTTCAAAATTAATATGAAAAATGAGTGTAATTTATATAAATAAACGTATAACTATCCAAAGACCATCATAAGACACCTCTCGCGTTGTCCTACTGTAACTTTATGACCAACTTTAAGAGATGTCCTAATTTAGGACCGCTTTGTGAAACCCACTTAGGACTAAGATATGTCGTAAGACCATCCTAAGACATGTCTTAGTCCTAAGACAGCTTTGTGAAACTGGGCCCTGTATATGGACTTGGCCAGCGCTCAAAATGCAGGCATTAACTAAAATAACTAAAATAGTGGGTATACTTGAGTTACCTAGTATGTTTATCATGGGATTGGCCAGCGCTCAGCATGTCACTTGTAGAGAGGTCGAATTTTTATGCAACACATTGTTCTTTGAGTTGTGCTTCGCGCTCTTTTAAAAGGCCCACTTTGCTATTACATGTAGGTCCACATCGTTTGCGGTTTCATTCAATACTCTACGCGTTATGTTTCTGTGTGATGTATACTACAGTGGCTTGTGACTTTCTCCTTAAGGAATATGGTCAAAGTTATTTAAAGCTGCGGTACTACATCTACACAGTTTTGAATCTACAATTACATGTATATATGAAGTGTGTGACAATGATATTAAAACCTGCATTTTAGTAGTTATGGTTAACAAGAAGACTGTTTGGTCAAGCAGGAATGGGAACTCTTCAAGAACACAAATGTCACGAGGACATCATTTTTTCTCCGTGTTAGATTGTATCTGATTGCTAAACCTGCGGGTTTTTTTAGTTTTGGGTTTTGTTGACAGTTTTTTGTCTGTGAACTTCCTATATAATATATAGTTCACATCTTTTTCAGTTTTTTCTATGACTGCCAGTGTTTCGATTCATCTTGGTATCTCCGTCCAGTTTTTATGATTATGTTTAATTCCTTCTATTTGTAGATTGTGTTTACAATGGTGCGGTCGTCAAAGATGGGGATCAATTTGATCGTATCGAGAATTGTGAAACCTGTCATTGCTATAAAGGAGGGATATCTTGTTATGGGTAAGTTTTACATGTACATATATATCTTATACATACTTAGCATTTTGATACGTGTTTTGTAAAGGCTCATACTACAAAACTGTTGGTGTAATTTTTAACTTGTCTTTCGTCTTGCAACTCTACATTACAGTAATTGATAAAATAGATCTCACCTCCCGGTACGGGTATTTCTCGCTACATTGAAGACCTGTTGGTGACCTTCTGCTGTTGTTTTTTCTATGGTCGGGTTGTTGTCTCTTTGACACATTCCCCATTTCCATTCTCAATTTTATATCATGCGTTTTCTGTTTTTAAAAAAGTATTTTAAAGTTCGTTCCGCAGAGAAGCTATACAATGTAGCTTTTAAAAATAGCATGAACAGAAAATACTAGTCGTAATATGAATATGAAATGATTAAGTCCATTAGCATACGTTCACACCGTAAATTAGAAGAGGCGCTTTTAACATGGATTGTTATTTTTAAGGTAGTTTAACACTTCAATATTAATTTAAAAAGTGTCTTAATATCTCGTTTAGTCTATAATTATTTGAATTTTTTAAATAGTTAAAATGCTACTTCAGACTTTTACCTTGGTGCAGTATCTTAAATATTAATTCATGTCCGCAGTTATTTTAAAATATCGTTTTCAGGTTTGGACAGCATATTGTGGATCACCGATATGATTGCAAGATTGTCAAGGTAGACAACTGTTGGGAGGAAGCAGTCTTAGCCTCAGAAGAAAGTACACCGTGTCCATCCTTTTCTGCTGTACCAATGGGGAGAAAATGATTAGTGCAATAGTATTGTTGATATTTGTACATTAAACTTTATGACGAAAATACTTGGTATTACCGTCAATCTATGGCAAACAATTAAAGACTAATTTTGAAATTAGAATTAAAAGTTGAAAAATTATTTGAACAATAATGGAATGAAAATGAGCGGATTGTTATATATTTGTAAACACCATGTTTTAAAACCCATTTTGGAAGGAATTTAGGGATGTTCTTAGGTGATCTTAGGTGAAATTAAATAAACCAAGAATTCAAAATTGATACTATAAGTCGAGAGTGTAAGGGGGCGACCATTTGATATTCGGGGGGGGGGGGGGGGGGGGGGGGGGCCGGAGGATTTGTTTTTGATCGGTTATTTATTTTCGTAAACTAAGAGGACAGATTATTCATTTTCTGCACTATTGAAGCAAGATTTTTCATTTTCATTAAAGCAAGGGACTGATTATTTATTTTCACAACTATATTTAAGATATTCGAAAACATACAATTTTTAAATGATTTGTTTATTATAAATAATACATGTATAGTCAAGTAATTATATGACTTTTTTGTACTATTTAATCAGAATTAATCATCATCCTCTGCAGAAATGAATCTTTTATATTTCGAACTGCATATACATAGTATTAAAGTTTGATTGTAACTAGGCTCTTTTAAAAGTCTTGGCAAACATATTTCTCCGAGCGGAACGAGGCAAATTTTTTTTGAAGGGTTTTAGAGCCACTGAAGGCCCAAGAAGCTATAGAACAAATGATACAAAATCATGCTTTCTTGGTGTTCCGAAGACCCTTTTATAATCTGAAAATGCTATTTTTTTAATTTTTTTTGACAATATTTTGGTCTCAAAGCAAAATGTATAAATTCAGTGTAAGACTTAAGTTTCTAGGGACAACATCAAAAGACCAATGTGCATGATAAAGCAAAAATGGAATTCACATAGTTACATGTAAGTCTGTGGCTGCTCATGATCAAGTTTATAACAAAATTACTAGATTACAAAAGGAATGCAACACTAACAGAATACAGAAGAGCAATCAATGAACAAAAGACAAATAAGAAACATTTATCCCGAAAAATCAGGGCTACGTCTGAGGGAAAACAGAACTTGCTTCTTGCAAGGCACTCGCCGTGAACACAATTTGATATGGAGACAAGCGTTTGGTTTTGAAAATCCCTACATGAGGCATTTGCCTCAATGTAGTTACGGCCCTTTTAAAATAAAAGTGAGGTAAGGTTTCCTGAGACAATATACCTCAAGTTAATGAAACCAATTTTCAAACATTTCAAGTATATTTAAATAATATAGGTTGGCTCTGACCTTTACTTTATATTTGCATTGGTATTATTTGGGTCTCAATTCAAAAGAAAGTAAAATCGAGAATCTGACAAATGAACTTTTATGAGCTATCAAGTCTAATATTAAAAGATAAATAGGTGTTATGGGGCAAAATATTTTACCTTGTATCTTATGGAAAAAACACCAAAGAGTCCGAACATCTGATGCAAATTCAAAAACATGACAAGCGAACTTCCTTTAGACATTCTGTGATATATAACCCCTTTTAAAAAGATGCCCAATTCGAAAACATCACACCGTATCGAGACTTTCCTTTAGTAACACGAAGAATTCCACACAGCCGACAAGTATTTATTTCATTTGGTACACATTACGATTTTTGTTTCTAAACAATAAAATAAATCTTTAAAAATGAATGCAACACAAAGAAGGATAAAGATAGAGAAAAGAACTGTAACACGTTTGACCAATATGTTTCAAAACTTGTATTTTTGTATTCAACTACATGTACAGAGAATCGAGTCATTTAAAAATCCCATTCGCAATATATTTGTTCAAAGAACAAGTTTATCACATCCCGTCTATTTAATATGTCCAAGAGACTAGAGTTGTCTAAAAACTGTTTACACGATTGTTGCTACATGCATATGCGATTTTGGAATTAGTAACATTTGTAATAAAGCTTTTCTGCACCATAATGCACCGGTCAAAGCAAAATTTTTAAATTTGTATTTACGGCTTCTTGTCCTAGCCCGCTACATTTAGGAGTATGAAAAACAAACTGGGCAGGTCGGAGTTACCATGAGATGTCCAGGTCGAGTGACACATTTCCAAGTAAACAAGAACGTAAAATATCTGGTTTGACGTGTTGGTCTTATTCATATTTCATATTCATATTCTGAATCAGTTCATATTCATGTTGAATTTACAAGTTCTCGTCCTAAATATGTTATTTATTTGTCACTGGACGTTAAACAATCGTCCGTCGTAATGCACACAAGAATTGGCTTTTTTTATATTCTAGTTCTTCATTAAAATAATTACAGTATAAACTAAGGCGTAGTGATATGATTGCAGTTGAGATCAGCGAATAGTCTCCAATGGTGTTAGTAAAGTCTAAAATTGTACTTGTCTTGTAATTAAAAACTTATCATATTTTAACATGCAAAACATAACTAGTAAATGGTGACTGCGTTATTGAAAATAGGGAAATTGATCTTTTGGATTCAAAAGTCACTGTGACTTTGCAAACAGCATTTGAAGGCCGTACGATGACCGAAAGTGTTAATTTCTGTTTCATTTTGTCACTTGTGGAGAGTTGTCTCATTGGTAATCCTAGTTTTTTTTACCATATCTTCTTTTTAATATTTTGGTGTTGTTTTTCTCTTGTGCATGTTCGAATTTTATGCACTATTCTGATTTTTATTACATCAAGATGACCGTGAGGTTATTCCGATGTATCGCTATCGCCTAATGCTCAAATATTCTGAGCCATAAAGCAGTACAAATTTGACATTGCTCATGTAAATTTTAAGTTTTGTGTTTCTGGCAAAGGATGACGATTTCGAAATTGGCCTGAGTCGACAGAAGGATGTTCTAGCTTTACTTTGATGGTACCATTATCAATGCTTTATTACACTGCCTAGGTATGTAAACCCTTCTATTTCCTCGATGTTTAAGGTTATAATCTTTATTGCATTTTATTTGATTGGTCGTTGATTGACATGACTTTCGTTTTCTCGCGTTTATTTTGAGCCCAAGTTTGTTTGACATAGTATTCAGTCTTGAAGTTACTTTTGCAATTGTGTTCTGTTGCTGGATAGTAATCAAATGTCATTTGCAAAGTCTAAATCTTCAAGAAAGGAGTTGAGTGTCCATCTTAATCCAGTGTTTCCATCCCATCAGGTTGATCTCATACACCAGTCAACAACTATTAAGAAAGGAAGAGGAGATATAATGCATCCTTGTCTGACGCCTGTATCCACTGAAAACCAATCAGAAAGCTGTTCATTGTGTAATACACTACATTCATACTTGTAGAATATCTTTATCAGCTTGACTATTTTTTATGGTACTCATGGGCTCTTAGTATGTCCTAGATATATTCTCTTATTACACTGGCAAATGCTCTCTGGAAGTCAATACAGTTTGGTACTATTTTGTTCTGCCACTCTATGATTGCTCTATGATGTTTCGGAGGGTAAATTGATGGTCAATGCAGCCTCTGTTATTTATTAAACATGCCTGTTCTTCACGCAGCTTACTGCTGATAGAATCAGTAATTCTATTTTTTAAGAATCTGAGGAATACTTTACTCCTAGTTGTTGGTTGGGTTCGTGTTGTATATTCTTTAGTTTTCTATGTTGTGTTATGTGTACTATTGTTTGTCTGTTTGTCCTTTTCAATTTTAGCCATGGCGTTGTCAGTTTATTGTCAATTTATGAGTTTGACTGTCCCTCTGGTATCGTTCGTCCCTCTTTTACTAGGGATTGAAAGTAGTGATATTCCTCGCCCGTTTTTGCAAAGTTTTACATGTTTTAGGTCTCCCTTCTATTGCAGTTTTATAATAATGCATTTGTCCCATTCAGTTAGTATAACGTCATCTATCCGTATGTTGGTAAGTAAATAATGTAGTATCTCGCGATCGCTTGTTGACTCTATGTCTGATTTTATTAATTCTGCACTGATGTTAACTATACCTGGTGCCTTATCATGGTTTTAAAAGGGTGTAATTCTATAAAATTTAAAAAAATATCACCGAGTGTAGCAAGACTTAAAACAATTTATACTGATTAAATTCTAAAACATGATATGTTTCTAATCAAAGGGTGTGTCATAACATATTTTATGTACTATGCAAAAATCTGACAATCAGTGTTTCACAGTTAAACCAGATAATTATTATTTTTTTTGTAAATTCTGTCAAAAAAGAAATGTTTTTTTAGAATATCAAAACAAAAATTTGATTTTGGATAAGTTTCGTGCTCAATGGAACTTATTACGACTATTAAGCTATTAAAAGAGGGACGAAAAATACAAGATGGACAGTCAAACTCATCAATCGAAAATAAACTGACTACGCAATGGCTAAAAATGAAAAAGAGAAACAGACAAATTAAAGTACACAACTCGTGATGGCGTCCGTAAAATTTACGCAGGGATGATTTCAACTTCACTATTTAGAACTCTTGGTTTAATAGCTTCCTTGTGAGCAGTAACCCTCTATCAAGAAAATCTTGATAGGAAATACAAGTACGGGAATATCATATCAATTGGAAGACATATTATACCCCGTATGCAGGTGCTGCTGGAATGTTGCTACTTATAAATGGAAAGTTCACAATTGGAAAGTAAAGTTTTGTTTTCAACCGACCCTCATTGTCAATTTCTAGACTTAGATGTGTATGCCTTTTTAGTGACTATTTTGTGCTCTATGAACGTATAAAACGCATCCATTGCGCATGAAAAAACGTATTCTGACATTAAAAGAAACTTGCTCTGACATTAATAGTGGCATATGTCCGTAAAGAAGACCAAGTGTATCGAGAAGTAGTTCAAACACCCCATAATTACATCGAAAACACGGATAATCGTCCCAGGTACGACAGGGAAACGTCTCAAATACATTAAAGGGACGCTTTTCTTTCGAAGCATGCATTTTATCTGTGTTAGACAGACGCCAGACATACGCCAACATACGTTTATTCAACGACCGATAAACGCTTATGCACGCTTCTCGTACGCCCTTTCCACGTTTTGCACACGATACAGGTATGATTGACAGGTTGGACTGCGTCTAAATTACTTGCGTATTATCAGCGTACATGGTTTTTGATCACACCCGACGAACGTCGGTGCTATACGCCGATGTGTGACGCCAGTAGTAGCTATTTTTCATGTGTATAAAGTGTTAATGTCGTATTCCAATGCAATTATTTTGTTTTAATGGTTCTGATTGGATGATATTTAGCGTAAAATTCTCTATCTCATTGTCTGTAACTAAGGAAGCCGACGTTTTGAATTGCTGAATGAATTGACATGTGATTTCTACAATAATAAGCCATAAAACTCACATGTTGAACCTAAAAATCTTCCTTTTTTCAAATTTAATTACATTCTGAAGCGGCACAGAAGCCAGAAAACGTCTGGTCTTTATGTTTGACGCCGGAAGCATACCTATGACGTCACCTAGTGTAGGGACAAAAGAAGTTAACATCTATTTTTGCGGAATTATCTTTAATGAAGATTTAACACAGAAATAATGATTGAAATTTAATTATGAACTTGTTTTGCATTATAATAGAAATAACTGTATTGTATTTGAAGCTTTGCGGACGTCCATCGGTAGTTTTACTGTCGCTAATACCCGTCTACGCGTCGCCAGGTAAACTAAATTTGCGACAGTGAAACTACAGTTATCTCTTAAGTTGAATCGTAGCAAGGTCGTGGTATGAACGTGAAAAATTGGAAATACTGAATATTCAAGCCGACCATACCACGATCTCACCGCGATCATGTTTATTTTTACAGATCGAAGTGGTATCATGAAAGTCTTGGTCTACTATGATAGGGGCTTTAAGTAGACTATTTACAAATCCATATTGTCTATCATACATGTACAATTTATTTACAATTGGTTTAGTCTGATGGGTGCTTAAGGGGGCTCGAAGGTACAAAAATTTCAGCAAAAAATTGAACATTTTTTTTCATTACAAATTTTATTTATTACTTTATTAGTTGTTACTCTATCAAATGGTACAAACATCAACCACAAAATCAATTCGTGTTGGCCCAAGATGATTTTTAAAATGTATATGTCATTGAAAAAGCTCCAAAGTATCTCCCTTTGGTGCAAAAATGCCATTTTTTGCATTAAAATTGAAATGTCTTTTTTTAACTCATCGGTGACCTATATTTTTTATTACTGTTTTCAAATACATGTAAGCTGTACTCAAACTAAATTATTGTAAAATTTAAGCGATTTCGGTAATTTAGTTCTTTTTTTATTTAGATATTATCTCTATTTCTCCTATTAGTTCCACAGAAAAAAAGTACCTGTACAAAAATGTATGCTTCTTTCGAAGGCAGATTGTGAGCTTAAATGAACAGTGACCCCTTTTTTAATTCGTTTTTTTTTCAATTAAGTATATGATAAAGTTCATTATTTTATAGAAAAATATAGCGAAATCCTATATTTAAGAAAAAATATGTATACCCGCGAGCGCCCTTAAGGTAGACTATTTAGAAATACATATTGTTTATCATGTATTTTAATCAAAATTGCGTGAAGCAGTTAGTCAAACAATCAACAAAAAACTGTTTGTTCCAGTAAACATTGTGAATACATTTTCTGAACATTTCAAATCGGAACTATTCAAATGTTTCATTTTATATTTGAACAAACGGAGTTTAGTGTTAGTTTCATTGGATTAAACATTTGTTCATCCAGCCAACTTCCTGATTATTTGTATATGACTCAAATGTTGTTCCCCTATCTGTTTCCCCGCTTGATTCATTGATCAATTCTTCATGGGTTTTCGAATAAGTATTTTCAGAATCTTCGTCTCTGTCATTTTTGTGAACAACAACTGTTTCTTCATCCTGCATGTCTGTGAATGGTTCATTTTCAGAATCAAAGGTTTTTTCCCTGTATGTTTCTCCGCTTGATTCATTTGTCAGTTCTTCAACAGTTTTCGGATTAGTATTTTCGGGATCTTCGTCTCTGTCATGTTTGTGAAAAACTGCTGTTTCCCCATCCTGTATATCTGTGAATGATTCATTTGCAGAATCAAATGTTGTTTCCTTGTCTGTTTCTCCACTTGATTCAATTGTTGGTTCTTCAAACACTATCGCACTAGTATTTTCATGATCTTCATCCCTGTCGTTTTTGTGAAAAACTACCATTTCCACGTTTGTATTTCCAATCGTTACATTTGTAACACTAACGACAGTGCCTATATCTGTAACACTGTTTGTTTTGATTTCAGGGATTTTTATCACTTTTGTCTCATCGGTTTTTACATTTTTATAACTAACAATCGTTTTAAAGTTTGTTTGTTTCATTGTATTACTCGATTGCACCTCCACCCTAACCCTTCTGGTATACGTATTTTCGTTTATTTCAGTAGAAGTAGTGTTCAGCGTTGAACTTTCGCTTGATCCATTTATACGATATTCCATTCCCAATCTTTTAAAATGCCCTTCCATTTCTTCTTCACCAAATTTTTTTTTCACTTCAGTTTCCTCTTTCCCTGTGTCTTTTTCCCTGGCATCATCGATATCGTTCTCTATGCTTTCGTCCTCTTTTTCACATTGTGGATCACAACAGCAAACTACATAAGGCACACTCTTTAAACTTCCGATTAATGTATCGCAAAGATTTATACATTGATAACATTTATAACATTTATTTTTGTAATTGTTTCGATTTTGGTCTTTCTTACTTGTAGGATTTAATATATGAAACTGATCTATGTGAGCTTCGATATCTCTTTTATGTTCATTGACATTTTGCTTTGAATCGTTTTCGAAGCATTTTAAAACAATATGTGGAGCAACAATTATCATAATCAGCTCAAATATATTGGTTAATTTCGATGAAGTATCCAATAAATTACTATCCAAAAGAATCCCCATAGATGCGATAAAGAACAAAATTGTAACTATTGACTTAAATAAAACAAAAAAATATTCTTCTCGGACAGATAGAGAATGGTCTATCACATAGTGAAAACACTCTTCTGTTATAAACATTTTTGTTTCAACACTTGAAGTATTTTTGGTTTGTGTTTCATCTTTTGCATTCGTATTATAATCTGTTCGGTTTTGCTGCTCAAATTCTTTCTGATCAAATATTGTCTTTAAAATTGTTGCGTATTTATCCATAAATCTGTTTAAAAATGTGCCTAAGTAACCAGCACAGGAAATAACGGCTATTACAATTCTTGTAAGATGATCATAATTTGTGACAACAATCAAAATTGTATACATGGCTGATCGGACTATAAGCACTACGATACTTAGTTGGAGATATAGCAAAATTACAACTGGTAAATCGACAAGTATAAAACAAATCAATGCATTGTTTTTGTTGCACGATTTGCTACTCTGTGGAGTGCTTTCCAAAAGCCGTTGTTTTTCTTTTTTGCTGCTATCTATTTCATCTGACACATTAGGAGGTCTTCCGTTTTGTATTACATGTCCTGTTTCGTCTTGCGATGTTGCTGGAGATCCCTTTTTATCATTTTCTGATGAGAAAACGTCCCTCAAACGAAATGTTAATGTGAATACCATGAGCCAAAGTGATGGAAATGCACAAGTCATAAATATAACAATACAATTTAAAGGAAATAAGATACTTATACCCACAATACTTCTACTGGAATATTTGTTATTGTCTTTT
The DNA here is from genome assembly GCA_019925275.1 of Mytilus edulis. NCBI lineage: Eukaryota > Metazoa > Mollusca > Bivalvia > Mytilida > Mytilidae > Mytilus > Mytilus edulis. Next base: position 41,128,160 of record CM034352.1, read on the forward strand.
TTGCATACTTTGCAGTTACATCGTTTGCAAAAGCAACTGCATACGTTTGGTAAATCAGTCGATTGGGTCCATACGTGAACCCAAAAGTCTTTGGAAAGAAGTAAATTAAATCGCTTAATGAATTTAGAATAATAATGTAAAGTTTCAAATTTGTCAATAAATTCAATCATTTTCTTTGCATGTATATTATGTATATTTCCTTCATCCTCTTTTGGAGCATCTGTGCTTTGGTTTTTTTCGGTTTTAACAACATTGTTTGAATTGCTTTTTTCGATAGATCCTTTAATGTTATTGATGATATCCTCAACATCTTCAGTTATTGTCAAACTAGAGAAACACTTACATTTGCTTTTCCACTTGAGATAGATTAAGAAATCCGGGGATTCTGATAGGCATTTATATGACCAGAAATTAGCAACACAAATAAACGGAACTAAACATAACGAAATGATTAGTTGTGGTCTGTAAGACTTTCTTTTTTGTTCTGTAAAATTGAAAACCGGAAATCCTAATTTATAAATGGTATTAAAATCTTCTAGTTCTTCTATATCTTTATTTATTTCCAATATCATCGGTAAAAGCACATAAGTAATAAAAAAAAACAGAAGATAAAGTTTAGTCTATGCATCGGCAGAAATTTGGAAATGCCAGTTTTGCCATTTGCTTTTAATTTTGACACGAAAAAGTATTTCAATACCATTCTTCGGTAACCGAATGGTGAGTCACCTTCAAAATAATCAGTAAATTCCATTCCATCACTTAAGTTTTGTTTTATTGTTTTTAAATGGTTTCTCATTGTTTTACTCTCAATTATCTTGTTGACTAACGGGTAATATAATGAAATATAAAAACAAATCATCGGAATAAGTATTGTAGCAGAAGCTTTAGTTTTTTCACTGTATGCTTTATCAACATCTGGAGCTTTACAAAATAAATCATATCCTATCCAAACAGTGGTAATATAAAAAAATGTCTTTTTCCATTCTTGTTTATGAAAATATCTATTGCATAATAATGATTCGCTTTTGTTCGACAATACATCTGACCACAATATATTTCTGATCTGCTCAATGCCAGCTTCGTTAATGAAACAACAGTCTGCATTAGGTGTTTTGATGTCGAGTCGAATCCTGGATTCACCAACATATGTGAGATGAAATGAAGAATAATCAAGATCAATAGGAAGTCCTAAATACCAAAAATTTTCTGTAAGTGCCCACTGCCATTCAAGAAATTGATTTTGCTGTTTCTGATCCTCTGGTTGGAGTGTGAAGTTTATCGTATTAATGTTCAAATATAAAAGCATGGCCTTATTTAACTTCATAAATTTTTGAAAACTTTCTTGAGCAGAAATAAGTGAATTAGAAGTGATTACAAACGTGCAGTTTTCTGAGCAACGGGAAAAAGATTTAATAGGCATTTCTACGATTGATGTATTTCACGCATTTTGTTATTATCAAAACTCACTGTAAACCCTTCTAACAACGATGTTTGTAATAAGTAAACGAACGCTAATGGTAAAAACAGCTTCATCTGCAAATTTAAAATAAATATTATGTATAGTTTAACAATAATAGTCAAAATACAAATGCTTATTGTCACTAACATAATGTGGAATTTTAAGATAAGATGACTATGGAACGCCATAGCTGTCTTATGTGTCTTTTTTATAGCTTTTTTATTATAAGATGGTGGTTTTCTATATTATAAGATGGTGGTTTTCTATTATAAGATGGTGGTTTTCTACGAAGGTGCTTTTCTATTATAGGATGGTGCTTTTCTATTATAAGATGGTGATTTTCTATTATATGAAGGTGGTTTTCTATTATAAGATGGTGGTTTTCTATTATAAGATGGTGGTTTTCTATTATACGAAGGTGCTTTTCTATTATAAGATGGTGCTTTTCTACTATAAGATGGTGGTTTTCTCTTATAAGGTGCTTTTTTATTATACGATGGTGCTTTTCTATTATACGATGGTGGTTCCCGTGATTAACCGGAAGTGTGGAGTTTATTTGAAAAAAGGGACGGACCAATTGCTATTATTGAAATATGAAGAAAAAAAATATCAAGAAAACCAATTAAGTCTTTAAAAGTTTTTAGGGATCAGACTGTGCTAGTCGAAGCACTTTGTTTGTATTGTATCTACTTTCATTGCATCGGAGTTTGATTAAAGTTAATGACAGTTGAATAAGAGCTACTTGTTGTATTGAAAAATATGTTGTTCAAATATTAAAATGAAATAGTTAGTTCAACATTTTAAGTAGATTTTGTATCGCTTAATGGAGTCAAAAAGCGAGACATAGGTATGCTGTTTCCGGCGGCGTCAACAATGTATTAGTTTGTGATTAGGTCAGTTTATGGGGAACCACTGATGGTAAGTTAATGATAATAAGTATGCAGTTGTATAAGAATTGGTATATGTCATTTCCATGGAGATTACTTGGCCCCGCCCCCTCAGTCATGGTCCGTTGACTTTGAATTTTTTGCTTAATTTCAATGTATTTGTTTGTGATTAGGTCAGTTTATGGGGAACCACTAGTGGTAAGTTAATGACAATTGGTATGCAGTTGTATAAGAATTGGTATATGTCATTTCCATGGAGATTATTTGGCCCCGCCTCTCAGTCATTGTCTATTCACTTAAACTTTTGCTTAGTTTACATGTATTAGTTTGTGTTTAAGTTTGTTTAAAGGGAATTATGATAAGTCAATGGTCTTTGGTATTAGCATTCATTGGCACATCTCATTTCCATGGAGATTGTTTAGCCATGTGTACCTACAGTCGTGGTTCATTGACTTTGAATATTTGCAAAACTTGCATGCATTATAAAAATTACCAAAAAAGGGAGCCATATCTCTATGATAACAGTTTAAGTTTTAAAAAGGTATCTGGGGGGGGGGGGGGGCATGCAAATTTAGCTCAAGTTCAAGATAGGTGATACTCGTATATAGCCAAATGTAATCACGTGAAAGCATTTTCGCAAATATTAGCATTGATTTCATTACATTAAAAATGCTTTTAACCCAAGATTAATAGTAAAAATATGTACATTCAGCTACATACTATATATATAGCTAGTACCTCGGACAGTTTTGCAAAGTACATTTTTTTTAAACAATGGACGTGTGTACTCCCGCAATACTTGTGACACAGTAAAACCTGTCTAAACTGAACCGATTACAGTTAGTTGAAGTAGAGACATATAAAACAAGAGAGTGAAAACTCTGAATATTATACAATAGAAAATTGAAGAGGTTTCGGTCTGGAACATTTTATGACAAAATGAAGTTATCATATTATCATGCCAATATTTTGAAACTTACTAAATAACAAAGTATTTTGATACTTCTTTTACAACTTCTGTGATATATTTAGATATCTTGTTAAGTTTTTGAAAAATTAAGGAATATTTCTAAAAACTTAACTACTTTCTTTCTTAATATATATATATATGATTTATACATGTTATATTCTTATCAAAGCATGACTTTTGTGGCTGCGATATTTCTCTAGATTTCACAAAGTTGCTTATCTCTAGTATAATATGTCTCTGGTTGAAGTACTTTTTAATTTGGCAAATTGTAAGACCAATGACATAATATTCAGGACACAATGATTTTCAGTTCAAACAAAAACATTTAAATATGTGTTCATTATCGATCAAATTCCTTTAATGCATGTAAAAGTCACGGTTACATAAGTTTTCATTTAAAGCATTATCGAAGAATTTCATTTAGCTGAACCATGTAGCCAACCTTTATCTATAAAAAATACAGATAAAACAGGGAATGGGAATAATTCGATATAAAACCTCAAACAGCACCAACACCACCAATCAAGCCATCAAAATAGAGACATACAGCGACAACACAAAAAGGAAAATGTACATAAGGAAGAGAGAAATCCTGACTTGATACAGGCACTCTGGCAAAACTTGGCAGAGTGGTGGGGTTGAACCATGTTTATGGGTACACTAACCTTGCCCCTCAATCTACTCGACTTCCTATCAAAATTCGAAAGACGTGCAGCAAAAAGACTTGCACAATTCAATTGCCAACTCAGCGTTATTGGTTATAATGTTTTTTACTTTTCTACATTGGCTAGAGGTATAGGGGGAGGGTTGAGATCTCACAAACATGTTTAACCCCGCCGCATTTTTGCGCCTGTTCCAAGTCAGGAGCCTCTGGCCTTTGTTAGTCTTGTTTTATTTTATTTTAGTTTCTTGTGAACAATTTGGAAATTACTATGGCGTTCATTATCACTGAACTAGTATATATTTGTTTAGGGGCCAGCTGAAGGACGCCTTCTGGTGCGGGAATTTCTCGCTACATTGAAGACCTGTTGGTGACCTGACCTTCTGCTGTTGTTTTTTTCTATTGTCGGGTTGTTGTCTTTTTGACATATTCCCCATTTCCATTCTCAATTTTATAATAAATACTAAAATAGTTAGAGGATCTACAGATCTGTACGTTGTTCGTGTACTACCTCTACACAAAATGATACAGTTATATATAACCAATATACCACTTTAAAGCTTAAAGCTGTTGAAAGTCATGGGGTTTTATAAGATTAGGTATATAAAGAAGTTATGCAGTTATCCATTTACGTTCAAGATATGAAGGCAATTTAGTAAATTACAAATAAGTTTTAATAACCAGTTTAGTTATTTCTTTCAATGACTTCCAAACATTCAAGATAATAATCTGTTCCAAAGTTAGTATTACTTCTTATCAATTGTTGAGTTAAATCCAGCCTGCATTGATCCCTTATCATGTGTGCAAGGGGTCCAAATATTGGTCTCTCGGCGATTTCTACATCATTTTGATCCACATAGCCTTCAATTCCATAGTCTTGCAAATTTGCTTCTCCTTCGGTAATTCCTACGGCATTTTGAAGTTGACCTGAAGTCCACAAGCTCAATGGAGATGAATTAACAGTGCGTAGCCCATGCCTTTGTCCAAAATTGCAGCTTCCTGTTTATTTCGTCCATGAAAACAAAGTGGAGAGCAGCTAAGTTTGTCAGTTTTAGTGGGTCTAGATAACCTTCATCTTCCATGAAATAAAATAAGTTGTAAAAGTAACTAAGCACACCTTCATACACATCTCTCCATAGTCTTTCAATCCGTTGATTATGAGTGCTTTTTCCCGTTACCATACTGTTTGGGTCTTTTTGAATCAACATGTAGTTTGCCACAGAAACATTTTCCAATCCTTTGTCAGACCTAACTTTATTGGGTATCCCATACTTTGCAACACCGGAGAAGAAACAATCCAAAACTGTTCTTGATGTGTTGTTGTCGGTACATTTTTAAAATGTTATCAATCGACTAAACCCGTCAATGCCACCTACAATTACAAATCTCCACCGGACTAGTTTATGGTTTGTATCTATGTGCCAGAGGTGATTTGGACCCATTACATTGTAAACACGCCTATGAGGCCTACCCGTACGTCTCGCCTGTACACCGGCGGTATCTAATCGATGCATGCACTCCCTCAGTCTCCATCTATGTACTCTTATGCCTTTTAATAGAAGCATCTGTTGCAATAGTGTTTCGCCACACAATGGAAACTCTTTTACTATTTGTCCAAGTGTCAAGTCTAAATCACTGTCATCAATTTGTGTAAAATTCATTTTGCTTAATCCGAACTGTGACATTCTTCGGTAAATGGTGCTTTCAGACACGGACAACAATTTAGAAATGTCGGATATTTTAAATCCATTTTCCAGAACACTTTTTAGAACAGACTTTGGAATATCAAATTTCGGAGGGCCGCATTCAGAGTTTATTTTATTAGGGGCGGACGTTCCATATTTTACACATTCAGTTCTTAACTTCATCATATCTGCCCTACTAGATACACCTAATATTTCCATTTCATGTGTCGAAAGCCTACATACAATGTCTGGAGTGATTTTCTCTCTCTCAAAGTTTGGAAATGCTTGCTGCAAGTTTTATTTCTGTAAAACATTTAACATTTTATTCTCTTATGGTTGGGGCCTGTTATCTAACTCCCACCTGAATAGATATTTTTCGTATCACACCGTACGGAGTGTGATATGAAAAAGTGATATCAAAATTACGTTAATTTGATTGGTTTATCTCGTAAATTTCCAATATTTTCATTGGCCGTTGATCAGGTCATTACTCACTGGAAAAAGACATGCCGGGACTACTTTTTTTCTTGACAACTGATTGTTTACTTCCGGTTTTCGCGATTTTCATCTGCTTTATCGTCTGCATTATCTAATATAAATCTTATCATGGACGAAGAAATAAAGAAAGGAACCCGTGCACTCGTTATGAAACCTATAAAAATATAACAAAAAGATATATCTGGGAGTCAATTGAACAATATACAGATCAGTACGCGTTGCAAAGAAAAACGGCCGTAGCAACACAACTCGCAACAAATAGGCCGCGCACATACAACTTTTTGCCATAAGAGAAATAGGTTTAACAATTTGTGAGAATTAGATATCGCTTGATATCAACTCTCGTTATTTAATTTCAATAATAATAAACTCGCCATAGGCTCCTTTATTATTATTGAAATTAAATAACTCGAGTTGATATCAATCGATATCTAATTCTCACAAATAGGCTCGTTTATTATTATTGAAATTAAATAACGAGAGTTGATATCAAGCGATATCTATTCTCCCTCGTTATGAAACCTATAAGTATTCACAGCCATGGCCGCCATGTTGGTTCGGTGAGATTCAAAAACACGCCACGCTTCCGGTTAATCACGGGAACCACCATCGTATAATAGAAAAGCACCATCGTATAATAAAAAAGCACCTTATAATAAAAAGCACCTTATAATAAAAAAGCACCTTATAATAAAAAAGCACCTTATAATAGAAAACCACCATCTTATAATAGAAAACTACCATCTTATACTAGAAAAGCACCTTCATATAATAGAAAACCACCATCTTATAATAGAAAAGCACCATCTTATAATAGAAAAGCACCTTCGTATAATAGAAAAGCACCATCTTATAATAGAAAACCACCATCTTATAATAAAAAAGCAATAAAAAAGACACATAAGACAGCTATGGCGTTCCATAGATGACGGTAAGTATGATACTATATATATTTCATTCACATCAACACGAAAATAGAAAAACACGACACAAACACATGTTAAGTGATTTTTACCATTCTAGTCAACAAGGTTACACGATAAGGGTCACATGTCACATTGAAGAAAAAAGTATGTCGTAATAACGATATATCCCCTGTCGTAATAACGACCACTTCTCTCATAATAATGCCAGCATATGGTGCCATCATAATGCATATTAACGACATCGTATGTCAAATCCAGAAATCAACGCCACTTTGCTTATTTGAATATTATATTAAAGAAATCGGATACGGGTCACGGAAATTACATTAAAATGATAGGGATTTTTGAAAAAATGTCTGTTTTAATTTTAATTTAAATGATAAACAGGTTGCCGGGGCAGAAAATGAATATACACAACAATATACACCATTTAAACGAAACATAATGACTGTTGTTGCAAAAATACAGGTTCCTGAGCTATTTTAAAAATCGAAGCGAGAGGCTTTTAACATTGCAGTGTAAAGTACAGGCTAAAATGGCTGAAACGTCAAATTTGCAAACTTCGTGTTGAAAATTGGCTTACAAGGTCATTACAAAAACAGGTTGCCGGGGTGAAATATGAAACTTGAATTTCCAAAGAATAAGCAAGTCCAAACCTTGTATGTGTAGTCATTGAACTCTAGGTTCCCACGTAAGATTAAAATGTCACTATTTCAAGAAGAATAAACTCACGAAAGCACGAAAAATTCACTAAATTCGCGTTCATTGTTTTGATTTTGACCGCCTGACAACTTTACGGAAATATCAAAGTGATTGTAAATAAGGACTCTGTGACGGGCAACTTATAATATCCGTGTTTTAAAGATTTTAATGATATCAAGCCTATAAAGCCAGTCCAGTTCAAAGTACTATCACGTGGTACAATTCTCATTTACATATTATGAATATTAATTAGCAAAACCACTACTAATTTCTGGCTATGTCGTATTTATCACATTTATTTATTGGAACAACCATGATGAAGTCATGTAAAATTTAGAATGGAAATGGGGAATGTGTCAAAGAGACAACAATCCGACCATAGAACAGACAACAGAAGAAGGTCACCAATAGGTCTTCAATGCAGCGAGAAATTCCCGCACTGGGAGGCGTTCTTCAGCTGGCCCCTAAACAAATATATATACTAGTACAGTGATAATGAACGCTATACTAAACTTCAAATTATACGCAAGAAACTAAAATTTAAAAAAATACAAGACTAACAAAGGCCGCATAGGCTCCTGGCTTGGGACAGACGCAAAAATGCGGCGGGGGTTAAACATGTTTATGAGATTTCAACCCTCCCCCTTTACATCTAGCCAATGTAGAAAAGTAAACGCATAACAATACGCATACTAAAATTCAGTTCAAGAGAAGTGCGAGTCTGATGTCAGAAGATGAAACATGAGAAAATAAACAAAATGACAATAATACATTAATAACAACATGCTACTAGCAGTTAACTGACCTGCCAGCTCCAGACTTCATGTATTTGTCGTACTAGAATGCTATGGCGAAATAACAACATAATTGTCGTAATAACGGCATGCATTAATATATGTTAACTCTTATTATAAATATCTGTATCCCTTAAAGGACTGCTTATACGTTTTCGAACTTTGTACTTTTATCTTTAGAACTGCAAAAAAAAACAAGAATTGTAAACAGCAGAACTGATCAGAATATACGATTTACAATAGGTGAAGATATTGGAATATGTGAATATCTATAATACTAAAATGACGAGGTCCAATTTGTCAGCCGTCATCACGTAAAAACGATGAATCGAAGAATTCAACTTGATATATAACTATCATAGTACAATGCTCTTTATTTATAACTAATATAGGACAATGCTGTTGATTAAAAAATACTCCATTCCAGGACCTTTTGTTTTCCAAATAATTAATATTACCAATAATTGTTCCAGTTCGACGGGATCAAACAAAAAGATTTGAAAGCAGAGAAAACTATGTATCTTATAATCGGCATGACTTTATCTTATGACAATACTAATACTAAAATAAGGCTTGCGCATAGTTATATACTTGAATTCAGTCACGGACCCGCGATATCACGGGTGTGTTCTAGTATACATATATGTATAGGACTAAATACTTCTAGATTACAATTGTTTACCAATATCAGCTGCGTTGCCAATATCATGATAATATCTATATTTAAAAAAATATATAATCTCACGTACTCGTTGATACCTTCACCGTATGCTTGTTTTGATTTGTGGGGGGAAATCGTCATTGCTAAGCTTGATGTCAAATATCGTCTGCACATATTTCATGTGTCATTTGTCTTCTAAATTAAAGTCATGGTGGTGTCGAGAAACGCAGTTTTATCAATTGAAACTTCAGATGTAAACTTTATAGATTGATGATAGTTGTTACAGAAATCGAGAAAATCTTGTCGATAGTCTGCAGTTTCGTTCAATTTGAAGTCAATGTCGTCAATATAAAGGAACCAAGACTGATTTGTATGGTACACTCGAAATGATGCGGTCTTTGAGGTTCCTCATGAAAATGTTGGCCAATGAAGGTGCTATTTTGGTTCCCATACTGGTGCCGTTAAACTGCAAGTTGTGCTGGTCGTTGAATAAAAAAAAAAATTCGAGCACTAGTTTCAGCAACTGAACTAGCCAGTTGGTTGGGTGTTATTTATAAAGAAAAAACATGTACACATAGCAACGATCAGGCTAAATATTTGTTTTCCAATATGTAAAAGGAAACACACATATTATTTTAGTTGGCCTCAGCTTGAACTCCAAAATGAAGTGAACACATGTGTCCCGTAAGTATGAGAAGTTCCTGCTTCTTGCAAGACATCCGCCGTGGTTCTAGTTATAAGTCATGTCCGGTGAAGGAGGAAAGACATTAATTCAGGTCAATAAAGTCATAAGTCATAAATATTATACAATTAAAAGGTGTGCATTACATGTCTTGGTGAACAGGAAAAACAGCTATAGAAATGCCTTGAAAGTACAAGTGTTGAATCAAGTTTTATACCATTTTGTTTTTTATCAATATTGTCAGAACCTATGATTTTATGTTTTCGAAAAAATTATAATCGCTCGACTTTACTTTTCAAGCTTCGCCCAAAAAGTTGCAAATAATTTTTGTTATTAAAATTTTCAAATCACTCGCTTGCCTCAATTTTTGGAGTGTGAAAACCCATAGAACAAGAAATTAAATTTGTGAGGCCTAAAGGAGATATGTCATAATAATGGTACATACGATTTGCGTGCAGCTTCTGGTTATGTTTTCATGTATTAGTTTTACAGCTTCAATTATATGATTATGAATTGATGATATGCATATTCGTACGAGAACATGAAAATGTGAAATAAATATTAACCCTGTTTTGTACTAGACGAACACCCGGAGCCGAATTTTCGACATGGTAGTTCACTGGAAGATTGTTTACCTTACCTGGACACATTATTCTGATTCCAAGCCGACCAGTATTTGTTTTTACTACTTAATAGCAGTTTTTGCTCTTACAAGTATGATTTTTATCGTGTTATTGTCTATAATCTTGATAACTTATCTATAGAGGAACTTTTTCTTTGGAAAAGGGTAAAGACTAGAAAGATTTAAAATTAAATGAATTATAATTATCATGGTCATTTTCTTTCATTTTTGGTGGGGACGTGGGAGGAAACATTAGAATTTCTCTATTTTTTTCCACCCAAGGTTTACCTTGAAATAGGAAAAAACAACCGACACCCTTTTCACAGACATAAACATTTCACCTCACCCTAAAAAAAATTATTAAAAACAAACACCAGCGAACCATTACACACACATTCTTTTTACTTTTGTTCGTGATGACAAAAATATAATCTAAGGCATTTACTTTACGTATAATATGATAAAATATATTTATAATACTTACACTACCGGGTAAAATGTATGGCACATATGTACAAAATAATGTCTTTGAAATGAAATCTAGTTTAGTAGAAGAAAAACTGCGTGTGTTGTTGTTTGTGTTAAATCTTTTATTTTGTAATATGGGACAAAGATCCGATTGTTATCAATCACATGTATACATATAATCAGTTTTGCAACCTTGATCTATATATTTAGTGTTAGATTATCCGAACCCGAGTGCATGGGTGATAAAACATTATTCAAACTTGAATGCTTCATTTGGTACGTCTATGAATATGTATATTGAAATCATTTAATGGAATGTTTACTTAAGCTTATAACCCTTTATATATATCTTTATTCTGATAAACCGTCGTCAATACAATGGTATACAGAAGTTACATGTAATAAATAGTGCAGTTATAAATTAAAGAAAACATAATATGTACACTCTTTACAAATCTAAGTTGAATTAGCCAGGAGAACAGAACACACGCTTAATATGCCTTATAAATGTACATAGCTTTTTTTTAAATAGGATTGTTTTGTCATATTCATTACGTCCTTAAATTTAAATACTTTTTATCAATATACTTTTGTCTTTCTATAGTCATAATTTACACTTCATTACATAGTGGAATTCATCTCCAAGATCTTTTAAGTCACATAGTTCGCATATTCGTTTATCTCTCTATTTTTTTCCATCTTCCACTTTCTATAGGTAATCGGTGGTTAATGAGTCTAAATTGACATAAATATCACGAGGTTCCAAAATGTCAAAATAATTTATTTTCGATTAATATACGCTGTCAATTATTTGACTCACAGATGTTTTCTCCAAATAACACAATTGTGTACAAAGACGTATGTATTTTCAATATGAGTTATGTCAATGTTAATTGTTGTCTTTTTGATAGGCAAACGTACAAACTGTTTATTAATGAAATAGTAAAACAGATACTTAAGGAAGTCACAAAACATTAACCATGAAGGACAACTCTCAGGAGAAAATTAATACTTAGAAATTTATTACCATAATAATATTATGTGCGCACAATATAAATTTAAATATATTGTGCGTCAACATTATATACTAGGCAAAAAAAGAAACGTTACATTGGTTTTTAATTTGAAAATATCACATATATTAATTTCAAATATTTTCATGATTAAAACTAGTAACCTGAATGATTCATCTATCAAATTTACTCATTTATAAAAATATCGGAAATGACGTTTCGTCATTTTCTGATTTCAAACAAATAACCATTTTTTCAAAAAATTACCTGTATAGAGTTTAGTCATTTATTGTGTCGAACACGATTGTTAACAAAAGGTCGCATTAAATATTTGAAAAAGTTACACGTAAAACAATGCCCCGTCTACGCCAAAATGAGAGAGAACGAGCTATTGGGATGTTGGCAGCAGGAATGACTCAAGTGCAGGTTGCAAATCATTTTAATGTCTCTAGAATGACTTTTGCAAGGCTTAAGACTCGTCTTAGAGATACAGCCACAACAAATGATCGCCCCCGTAGTGGCAGGCCACGTGAAACGACGTTACGTCAAGACAGACACATCCGCATCATTCATCTCCGGAATCGATTTGTAAACGCGTCACAAACTGCACATGCAACAAACCCACGGAAGACATAAAAACAGAATATCTGATTGCGTCAAGTTGGCATAAGAGCTCGTCGTCCATTGAAGGGACTAATCCTTACGCAGCGTCACAGGATGGCGCGACTTCAATGGACACGGGTACGGATTCGATGGAATAGGCAAACATGGAGACAGGTTCTTTTTACCGATGAATCTAAATTCAACTTGAAATTTAGCGACGGCAGAGCCAGGGTCTACCGGAGACGCAATGAACGATTTTCTAATGCGTGCGTGCAGGAAACAGATCGGTTGGTGGTGGCGTAATCATGGTATGGGGCGGAATTACCTACCTACCAGGAACCCACCGAGCTCAAAGTAATCGTTGGTAACCTAAATGCAACAAGGTATACGGACGACATTCTGGCTCCAATTGTTCTCCCGTTTCTCCGAAGACATCGTTTTAACCACGTTTTTTAGCAGGACAACGCCCGTTGTCACGTGGCACACATTTCGGTTACCTTTTTGGAGAATAACCATATTCGTGTGTTGCCTTGGCCAGCACTGTCTCCAGATTTATCACCAATTGAACATCTTTGGGACGAACTTGGACGACGTATCAGAAATATTCAAAATCCACCGGAAACGCTTGCCCAGCTCCGAACAGCACTTTTCAGGGAATGGAACAACATCCCTCAAGATTTTATTCGACGTCTTATTGATTCCATGCGACGGAGGTGTCAGGCGGTCATAAATGCAAGAGGTGGTCATACAAGGTATTCGTCGGACATGTTAACCCGAATTCTGTACTCGTCCTATTGAAATTGTCCGAAAATTTGCAATATTGTTTTCAATAAAGAAAAGTTGTTATTGTTCTCTTCAAAATCATGTAAGCTTACTATTCCATTCAATTTTTGTTATCAATTTTTTGTTATAAAAACATTTAAATGATCTTATAAGCATGTAACGTTTCTTTTTTTGCCTAGTATATTATATAATATACTGTGCACACAAAATAAGTTAAACAGTTTCACTCGACCTTGACCTCAGTTCATGGATTATTGAGAAATGTTAAGTTTTCGTGGCTAAGTCGACATCTCAGATACCATATGCAATAGTTCTTCTATATATGGTTGTTTGGAACGATTATAATGTCTACATGTCTTTCTGGCAGGTGTTATTTGACCTTCACCTTCTTTTTAATAGTTCAGGGATCCGGCAAAGTTAACTCTTTTGTGTGCTGGTCCATTAATCGCATACTATAAGAATTTAGCTAAAAATTACTTTGTATATGGAATGTTTTTATTGTGGAATTGTCTCTCTGGCAGAAATTATCTGACCTTGATCTTATTTTCATGATTCATTGATCCATGTTATTTTATTCTTGCTTGGTATGATGTTCAGATACTATAAGAATTAAGTGAACATGTTTTTGTTTGTGGAATGATTGTAAGGTGTTGTGTACAAGATGTAAGTTTGTACAAATTACAATTTGTACAGGGTTTTTGTACAAGTTATAAGTTTTTTGACACCTACATGTACCTTCTTGCAACAGGTGATACAGGTTTAACTTATAAAATGTACCAGTATTATGTTTTAAATTCAAAAAATATATACGTCAACCTCACATTTAGTGCTATTCTCCTTGCCTTCAAACTGGAAATGAGGATACTTGAATGGTTTAAATTCTAATTTTATTTTTTTCCTTATACCATATGCATATCTATACAAAATCTTTGTGAGGTCTTATAATGTTTTTGTATCAATGCTCAGTATTAGACTGTATCATGAAGTTGTGAAAAATTGACAGAAATATGCGGAGCAAAAGATTGTGTGCTTGCATCATCCATTTTTTTGTTCAGCAGGTCATACAACACTGATAACTTGATCAAAAATTCTGTACAAATTATAATTTGTACAACATTACAACTTGTACACAACATATACATATTTGCCTGGTCGGTATCATCTGACCTTGACCTCATTTTCATAGTTTATTGGTCGATGATAAATATCTCAGATTTTGTCTTTTTTTCAAATACGACAGAAAAGGTATAGAAAAACTGTATTTTATGAATAAAATAAGTATAAGGCGCGTATGTCGTATAAGGTTTGTTCCTGAGATACGTTCAGCTATTGGTTAGCTTAATTTGTTGGTCGAGATTGTATGACCAACGTGCCTCCCTTTCTGAAAGCCTTAGGGTTTATCGCACCTTGATATCATGTACATTGAACATTTAATCTTAATGCTCGGGGTATAAACTTCCATTTTTTTTTACTTTCAACATAAATTCTATTATGAGCTTAAGAACAGGAGAGACGTTTCAGTGTGTCTATGAAGAAAGTTTTTGTGATTTCCTTATAAACATTGCCAGATCGGCTTCGAGTGGGATTCCGTCTTTGGAAACGATTCACACACAAGTCGGCAGTTCAATACAGTAAACATAGAATCAAATTCATAACAGTGTGGTCAACGGTAAAACGTTTATTAGTAATTCTACTGAAAAATTTACCTATAACTAGAACATTTGCATAATTCACGTATCAGGATACGTGCACGGATCCACCTATACGTATCGAACAGATTTGTTTACAATAATGATTTTGCCCCGATCTCAATTAAAATTTAATGCATTATATAATATTTTCATTGGGACTAACTTGACTTAATTTATCTTTTCCTCATATACGTGTTATACGATACGTCGATACGGATACGCCAGCAAATACTTGATTAATGCAAATGCTCTACTAGACGTGGTATACGATACGTCGATACGGATACGCCAGCTAATACTTGATTACTTGCATTAATCAAGTATTTGCTGGCGTATCCGTATCGCATATCGTAGAGCATTTGCATTAATCAAGTATTTGCTGCCGTATCCGTATCGACGTATCGTATAACACGTATACAATGTATGAGGAAGGGATAAATTAAATCAAGTTAGTCCCGATGAAGATATTTTATAATGCATAAAATACAAAAGTAAGAAGAATCAATCATATATAAAAAGTCACATACATATAATACTAATAAACCCAATATGAAATTGAATAAACAAATTGGTTCTTCGGGCCGCAAGAGCTGCACACAAACAAACAACTCTACTTAAAGTATCCCTATGATGTTCCAACAACTTTAAACAGTTTGTGTAACCGAATAACATGCTCTACATATACACGATACTTTCTCTCTACACGGTTAAAATGTCTTAAACTTCGTCTACGGGCAAATGGACGTCGATTGATTTGAACTGAAGTAAATGGTGTAATCAGGGGATGTCTCGATGGATATATGCAGTCGCCAAGTAAAAAACAGTGTAGCGGAATAGGGAGCTGTACATTTTCGGAAATCTCCGACATCAGAGCAAACGATTGAGCATCGTTGGTATGTCCTAAAAATCCTGACTCTACATGTCGTATTCGCAATTCATTGTCAATAACAACTTGCGTATGTATACAATGAAAGCGACGATGACCACTGTAATACATCTGTTATATTTCGTTGTTCGGGTGATATATTTCGTGCGAGGTACCATTTATACAACCTACGACCTCGGGAATATGTCTCCATCTGCCCCGCATACCCAACCATTCCTCGTTGCTTGGCCAAGTAATAGTATGGCATAAATGGGCCGCAAGTAATTGCCAGGTTGCGTGAACAATGCGTGATGTTTGGGAAATGCTTAAGTCAAAGATCAGAGAAAGTTGGTTCATCAATGGGTATGATTTTAGCCACATAAATGTCATCAACAACTGATTTCGGCGATCAATCCGGGAGGGTCTACGTCGAGAATTAGGAACCATATTCTGATAGAATGAGTGATAAATATCTAAAAATGTTTCTGGTGTTTCTCCTGTCGAATTATAAAATTGGCGACGTCGCAGAATTAATGATCCAAACACATTTCTCCCCTGGCGGTGTGGAGATGGGGGATCATCCCAAAATAATATATTTCTAGAATTTGTCATGGAACGTTCAGGTGGAGCGGTAATCATCGAAAACAATTCATTCAAATCTACAACAATTATAGGCTCTGAAAAGTTTCGGAAGATTTCAAGGATTTGCATTACGAAGTCCATACCGTCATCATTTCTAGAAGAAGAACGAAGAAGGAACCAAAATATAACAAATATCATTCTACGTTGATCCTAAAACAATAAGGAAAATGTAAATACACATTATAAAGTAGTCTATAAAACACACACATAACTTTTATGTACTTAATCTCTCTGATCAAAATATATTTTTATTCGCAGTTGTTAAAACAAATGGGGCATTAAATTGAGCGTTTTGATACTTTTTTTCTGAATCGAGTACACCCATCATTCTTAAATATGACATATGAGGCTCTGAATGTTAACTGTGTCTGATTGTTTGAGTTGATCAATTTATATTGAAGAAGTTATAAAAATCCGAGTTTATAATAAAAAAAATATTTTTTACTAGCGATATATACTCTAATTTTTTCGTTGGAAAAGATCCTTGATTTATGGTAGTGTTAGACAAAAGTTAGAAACTGTCCTCGTGCGTCCATTTTACACGTATCCGCGTACGTATCAGATTCTGTGACAACGAGTGCACCTTACAGACGTAGACAACTTGAAAAATGTCGAATAAAGATATGCGTAATAGTATTTTATGTATTAACTGTACTTTATTTACGATTTTCATGTATTATATGTTTAACCCCGCCGCATTTTTGCGCCTGTCCCAAGTCAGGAGCCTCTGGCCTTTGTTAGTCTTGTATTATTTTAATTTTAGTTTCTTGTGTACAATTTGGAAATTAGTATGGCGTTCATTATCACTGGACTAGTATATATTTGTTTAGGGGCCAGCTGAAGGACGCCTCCGGGTGCGGGAATTTCTCGCTACATTGAAGACCTGTTGGTGACCCTCTGCTGTTGTTTTTTATCTGGTCGGGTTGTTGTCTCTTTGACACATTCCCCATTTCCATTCTCAATTTTATTATACTTAACAATATAAAAGTTAATAGTACTTACCATAATTGGTGCTAAATACAGTTTCAAGTGAATAAAGGTGTGCTGGACTTGATTGATACTCTCAGTCCAATTCAGTTGTCGAGGTGGACAACCCCGACCCCTTTTTCCGGCAACTTGTATTTCATTTTTATTTTTATTTTGTAAAACACGATAAAAAAAAAACTCTTGTCTCTAGCGTCTCTCATTATTGAGGAATTAAAAATGATTCCACAAATTCATCATATTATTTAAAAGGGAGCTAGTTGCATTTTTCTAAAAACCCTGATCTTCGACATAGCATACAGGGGGCGGAAGCATGATTGCTATTTAAAGGTGCGCGCCCATGGAAAATATACATGTTGGATAAAACAAATAAGAAGATAATAAAACGAGAAAAAAACTAAAACAATAATGATTAAATGCTTTCTGATAGTGAAAGCGGGGATGCAAACCTTCAATGCCCCGCCTTGAATATCCACAAAAGTAGTTCTTGCTTTTCACACTGTTACGATTGAAAAATACATGAAAGAGATGAACATTAATTAGTAGAAAACAGAAAAATTAAAATATGCAAGCAACATGTGCAAGTTACACCAATGAAACGGTTAATCCCATTATTTGGACATTGCGAAGTTGTTATCAAAGTTGTTTTTCCGTCTGGTTGATAAATAGATATAGGAAGATGTGGTATGAGTGCCAATGAGACATTTCTCCTTCCAAATCACAATTTACAAAAGTAAACCGTTATAGGTCAAGGTACAGTCTTCAACACGGAGCCTAGGCTCACATCAAACAGCAAGCTACAAAGGGCTCCAACAATTAATAGTGTAAAACCATTCAAACGGGAAAACTAACGTTCTAATCGAGGGAAAAAACCTACACAAACGATAAATACATACAATACAAAACCACACAAACAGACGACAACCACTGAACATTTAGATTCCTGACATAGGACAGGTGCAAATAATTGCAGCGGAATTAAACGTTTTAATGGTACCAAACCTTCTCCCTTTTCTGAAACAATAGTATAACATCACAACATACATGTAGAAATACCCATTTGTATTGATATATTGTGCTTGCTACATTTGGTATTCATGTGTTTTAGCTGCCTCATCCGTCAGACGGAGCATCCGTTTCGAAAGAATGGAACTTCTCCTTATAGCAAGGGGGTACAGGAACCACAATGGTTCTTTCGATGATATCATAGCAGACATCAAAGAAAATGTCCATCTACTGTCTCCTGCTCTTAGAGAGCTATATCTGAATGAACAGCTTAAAAAGGCAAAGCAAAGAATTAGAGAAAAATTTCCAAGAATGATTGCCAATCGCGCGAAGGAACAAGATTCGGAAATACGGTATATATTTCAGATCTCTAATTTTTGTTCTATTTTCACTTTGATTGATAGTTTAAAAAAAAAAAATTCTCCTCACTAGTGAAATATCTTTTTTCGGCAAATGGTTGGTAGAAATTTAATTATGACGTCATATTTTCTTCGTTTCTTTTCTGAAATAGCTGTAGTGACGTTATGAAAAAACGTTGACTGTGAATATAAAGACCCAAACTTTCTGAAAATCTTTGTAAGGGAAGAATAAAGGTCAGAAGAGAAACCGATTCCAAAACTACAACTCGTGTATACCATTTCTCAACTATCAACAGTTAGATTTTAATAACTCAAAGAGCTCCACAAGCGTCGTGCTTTTTTTATATATCAAAATTTAACTTTCTAAAGAGATAATAAATATCGTAACACACTGGTTGTAGTGTTAATATTATATATGTAAATATACGCAAATGAAATTGCACAACATGACAATATAGTATCATCGTCAAACTATAGGTTGCATTTCTGGAAATATTGACAATGCAATTTCCCATAGGAACTCCTTTTACGGCTAAAACTGTACCACTTTTACTATGAAGTTTTGAAAAAAATCTTATCCTAGAATTGAAAGTTCATATGCACCACAATTTTTTTCAAAGGTCAAAATATAGGGCTGTGCGGCATATTTTCAACGTTTATATGCCCTGAACTTCTCAGAGTTTAAACTTACACTAATTTTCTTAACTACCCCTACCTCGAATGAAAGGTTACCACAGATTTCAATGTAAACAATATGCACGTGTTTATTTACTGGTAACATTCCCAAGTTCTGTCTCTGCGATATGGAACACAGAGAGCATAACTGGGAACCAGTATGTAAAGAAAATGAATTTTCTATGAATATTCAATTACTCCCCAAAAGAGGCGTGTTTTGAGAAACAGCTGTATTTACAAAGTGCAACCTATAGGGATATCTACCACATTGGTTTCATAGGAACAAGTATAAGTCAGTTGTACCAGAAAAGCACTAAAAAATCAGCCCATGTAATGTATAAAAAGACACTGCTTGTACATAAAAGAAAAACGCATAATTATAGTAAAAATCAATTCGTATAATAAGGGTACGAAGACCAATTATAATTCACCACACGATTTCCAGTGTTTATGGACCAGTGAACAGAACCCCTCTGTTCTTATGGGCCTACCATGGTAATTTAAAAGAATTTCAAACACGATTGAGTTGTAATGGTTATTTGACGAACAGTCCAATGGCTATTCTATGGCTTACACACAACAATCTGTTGGTTATGGGGCTTCCCCCTTTTTTTTTTTAAGCAAACATATCCTGAAAGTCCAAATAAGCTTTTATTATCACTTGGCGTCCGTCGTCGTCCGTCCTCGTCTTCGTGCGTCAACTTTTACAAAACGTTTCCCATCTGAAACTACTGATACAAAGTTACTAAAACTTGACCACAATCATCATTTGGGTGTGTAGTTTTAAAATAATAATAATTTTATTTGCAAAATAGAACATAGGCGGGTATATACAGTTTTTTTGCCTGACGTATTTGGAGTAAACTTGACGTAGTCACGAATCTCTAAAACTTTGGTTTATTTTCAGACAAGAACTGGACGCCATAGTCGCTAAAGAAAGTGAATTCATCTCAAAGACAAATTCATAGCAAATATCAAAAGGACCTATACCCAAGGTACTTCAGTTTAGATCCAGGTCTTTACAGGACTCACAGGTTTCTTCTGGAGAATCGCGTATCTCGCCTCTCCCTTCGCCATCTCCGCTAACACCAACAACATTAGGACAGGCCAATACAGATAATAGGTCACCGGTATCCCCTGTACAACTCCTTGTCAACAGGCGGCCATTATTGTCTTTGCCAGAAGATAGTCCTACTCATCTGAGACTCAACGCTAATTCAGTATCCTCGCAGGTTTCTGTCCAAATTGATTCAAGAATCTCTAAAACTACTATTACCAGGCCGTTTGCAACACTTACTATGCCAACCACTTCGTCTTTTCGTGCCTCTGAACATGTTCGTAGATCTTCCATACCTGCACCAATGTCTGATTCGCCTATAATACAATCATTTTCTTCACATCTCGATGCGGAGAGCAACCCACCATTTACTGCAAGCCGAGTTCCCAAAACAGTAACAGGTAACCAAACGTCCACTACTAGAAACCAGCCGTTTTTCATCTCACACAGACAGCCGCTAATTTCTCTTGTCCAGTCATCGACTTCTCAGAACACTTATGGCACCCAGTCGTCTACCTCTCGAAATCACCAGTCTGGTCCTTGTATGCAGCCGTCCACATCTCGAAATCCGCCGTCATCATCTCACAACCCGCCGTCAACATCTCACATCCCGTCGTCAACATCTCGCAACCCGACGTCTTCATCTCACAACCTGCCGTCAACATCTCGCAACTTGCCGTCAACATCAAATAACCCGCCGACAACATCTCACAACCCGCCGTCAACATCTAACATCCCGCTGTCAACATCTAGCAACCCGCCGTCTGTATCTCACAACCTGCACATCCATCAACATCTCGCAACTTGCCGTCAACATCTCATAACCCGCCGTCAACATCTCACAACCAACCGTCAACATCTCGCAAGCAGTCCTCCGCCTCTCAGTCCTCTACATCTCAAATCAGGCCACAACAACCATCGTCTCGCAGACTTCCAGCCCCTAGGCAAAATATCAACGACAGAGTTCGCCGACATTTAAGGAATGTAGGTGAAGATGCTCAGCCAGATCAGCAACTTCAAGAATCCTCAGACGATGATGTGCGTCTTGGAATGGCAAGACGCATGGCCAGAAATATTGAAAGATCCCGTAAGATATCAACTAGACAATTGATGAGAAAAAATGAAATTTTGAGGCACAAAATGATGAAGTATTTTTATAAACATCGACATGATATCTTTGGAATCTCTTCTTCAGGTTCTTCCGATTCTGAGTCCATGGAATAATGTACATTGGTATTAAATATAAAAAAAAAATACAAGAATTTTTTGTTCAATTTAGTGTTAACGGAACGAACATTTAACAGCTAGGTGATTGGGGTTTATGTTCTTTCATTTGTCTTTAAAAAAAAAAACATAGTTTAAGGGAGGCTGACTGAGGCGGATATAACGTCCCTGTAAAATTGAGAATTGAAATAGGTAATATGTCAAAGACAACAATCGCACTAAATAGCAGAAAACTGGAGAGGCTACCAATAGGTTCAACGCATCACCCAGAGGCGGTCCTCAGCTGGCCTCTAAATATAACTGTGTACTAGGTCAGTGAAACTGGACGTCATATAACATATAAATGAACTTAAATTAAATTTAAAAAAAAACACTATGATACAAGACTAACCATGCTAACAAAGAGGCTCCTGACTTGGGACATGCGAAAAATTGTGCTTGGATTAAACATGTTTTGATAGATCTCAACCTCCCCCTATATCTCTAGCCAATTTAGAATAAAGAAACACACAGAAATATGCACCGTAAAACTCAGTTTAAAATAAGTCCGACGTCAGAACAGGCAACAAAAGTAACTAAAAAAATGACAGTGACACATAAATTAACAAAAGACTACCAGCAGTTACTGATATGCCAGCTCCAGACCTCAACAAGATAATATTATTATTATGTTTAGAATATGTTTTCCTTTTTAAACTGAATGACTGCAAAATATGAAGAATTTGGTAAAAGTATACTTAATTCCAAAAAACAAAATGTGTAGAATATACAAAAAGGTGTTCTAGAATAGCCACTTTTTTTTAAGATAAAGCGTACAACAATGAAGCCCTACACAGAGGCGGATTTAGGGGGGGGGGGGCAGGGGGCCCGCCCCCCCCCCTTTTGGGAAAAAAATTTGTTGCTTATACAGGGAATCATTGAAGGGTGACTGGACCGGACCCCCTCTTAGGTCAGTCAGTGGGCCCCAACTTATGAAAATTTCTGGATCCGCCACTGCTACATACCCCAATCAATACCCTTGTGTCGAAATAACTTTAAATAGCTGGAATTTAGAGTTAACACGTCCAGGAACAGATAAAATATAAACTGGGCTAGTAAAGCAAAAAAACATAACTTGTGTAGCAATCAGTGGTGGATTCAGATTTTTGTTTACATGGGAGGTAAGTACAAGGGATAGTCTTGCTTAATTTTACGATATTATAAGCAGTTTGAAAATGGGGCCCGGACCATAAAATTCCATGAGAATTTTAAATAAATCGTGGGGGGACAGGGCCCTTTGTGTCCCCTCTTAACTCGGTTCTGGCAATAAACACACTTTTATTTACACAAAATGTTCCTGTAAATTTTTGTAACCATGCAAGGTGTGCTCGATTTGATCCTTTCATATTTGTATATGAAAAAGATACACTTATTACACAATACGAAGCATGTATGTTACAGTTCTAATAAATGCAATAAATATTTAGTGTTTTAACTATATATCAACAACATTTGGTTCATATTTTACATATGTTTAGTTTAAATTGAGGTCGGGACTAAAACATTATTTTATACAAATCTGCCCGATACGAATACGTCGATCCGTGCACGTTTATTGATACGTGAATAATGCAAATACTCTACTTGTTTGTCGTTGGCGATGATTTTATGCTCACTCAGTCTATCGGAGGCCTTCAAGTGGGGATTTAAATAATCACTTGTTACACATTTTGATAAATAAAATGAAACTTTCTTTTCACAAATCATTTAAGGAATTTGTTTTAAATAATTGTTATACCATCACTTACAAGTTTCACTTTTAAGAATATTAATGTCCAGAGCTGATATCAATAAATAATAATAATAAAAAAGAGTTTATTCATGGTAAAAAAAACAACTTTTAAGTTAATGGGGACCCGCGTTATTTCAGAAAATATCTACGGGATGGCAATTATGACACAAAATAACTAAATTAAACTTACAGCAGAAGAAAGATAATGAACATCGCTTTTTAGTCCACTAAATATCGAAGTCACAAAGTGGTCTTTTTAAAATTGATGTAAATTTATAAAGGAAACAACAAACAAACTAGTTTGTCATGAATATTTATATTGGAAAAAGTAACGGTGTGTAAATCACAACAATTATTTTATTTCAATGAAAATCAAACTGTTGGATTTTTCCGCTGCGAGCGAATTTTTAATTTTGGTCGAATTTTTAAAATCAATAAATCTTGTATTCTTGTTGGAAGTTGCACTGTGTAGTTTATACTCTCTTTTTTTTAAATGCCACACAAATCCAACACAGACAAAAAGAATGGTAGGTTCAAGAAATAATTGATGCAAACTATACTTTATTGTAGTTTTAACATGGGTAGGCATTATATTCGTGATTATTTTTGCCCGAGCGATATCGAAAAACTATTATAAAAAGTGTACTAGTTCAGTGAAAATGTACGTCATACTTAAATCCTAAACAAAAATTAATAAACATACAAGACTACCAAAGGCCAGAGACTCCTTACTTGTATGATTTTGTAAAAAAAAATTCATCTTTTTAAAATAGTCGAAAACAAAATTGTCTGTCCAATGGAAAAGTCGAAGCCCAAAAAAGATGAACGGTGCATTATAGAAACATAGAAGCTGGTTGCAAAAGTTGACGACAAGATCTATTTTATAACTTGAGTATGGCCTAATACTATTAACCTGAAATAAATATATTTATAGCAATTCCTTTTATACGAAAGATCTACATGTTGCCTCGGGCTTTTTTTTGGCTCTTTGGTTGGATTGTTATCTCAATGACAATTCAATTCTCATTCTTATCATAGATATAACTGCTTGTTAAAATAAGAATATGAAGTGTGATAGACAATCAGACAAATTCTTTCCAGGGACCAACAAGCGTTAGCAAGCTATTGGTCCCCGTATGGCATTCGACCATTAGCAAAATACACACTTTATAGAATGAAAGCTCCAAGAGGTCTTGGCATGAAAAAAACAAACACAAAAGTTGAGCGAGAGAAAAAAAAATAGGGATACCGCATGAAAATTGGAAAATGGTCCGCAACATTTAATTTACTTTAGTCAACTCACTAAGTTGAAATTAAAGGCCTGGCGAATTTTAGCCTTTTTCAATGGATATGATGTATGTTTAAAAAAAGATCAGGGTTTGTTTGGACATTTTTATAATTCAAGTCTTGGTTTTAAATTATTTGCAAGTAAGTTTAAAATCATGAACAAATAATCACTCACAGAAAGACGTCAAATCCATCAACAAAATTAAAAAAAAAAATAGACGACCGACAACGCACAGAATATCATGTATGTGTTCCGGACCATATGAGTATTTGGACCATACGCATATGTCATGACCATACGCGTATACTCATATGGTCCGACCGTACGCGTATGACGGGTATGGTCATGCGCGTATGGTCCAAATACTCATAAGTTCCGGAACATATTTTATTTGGGATCACAAAATGCACGAAGACGTCCATTTCTACGTAAATTGGGTCGATTCTAATATAAATAAGATGAATGCGTTTCTGTTGCCAAGTGTTTTTCACAAGTATAGTACCAGTATAGCAGAACAGTTTAATTTTCCTATATACACCAAATGATACATGTTGCCAATACAATAACGTAAATGCATGCAAATTTCACAAGGTTTAATCCAAATAGCTTTCTTACTATCCAATAACTTTCAAGTACGAAAAAGACAGGGCAGAAGTATATTTTGTCTTTATGTTTCGTATTTTCACAACTTGTGAAAGTGGATTATGCATTCGTTCTAAAATAAAATTAGACCAGATAAAAATGATAAGATGACATAATTCGAATTGTTAAATCGCTTTGACATCCGAAAAAGATAATCAATCAATACATGCATTGCAACTTTTAAAGCCAGTAAGTAATTCTTTTTTTCTGAAAGAACATGGCTTTGCGATATCATATTATGAAAATTGATAGTCGAAACATAACAAAAACACAAGTAAGGGACGTTTAATTAATCAATATAAATCAAAATACAAATTCCTGATTAGTATTTCGAATTCTTTTATATAGGCGTTGAGAACCTTTGGTGACCCCACGGTTTAAATGTCTATAATAAGGACATCGTGAGCAATTGGCGTTATAGACGAACGTTCACCTAATCTGTCCCAGTCAATGGGATATTAAAATGCACCAATCAATGTCCACAGCCACACTGTTATGAATTCGATTCTAAACAAATTGGTAAAGTCCAAATTCATTTAATAAAGTCCAAATATAAAATATCAGTGTTACAAATTAGTTATTTTCAACCAAAAACAATATATATGATTGCGATGGAAAATCAGAACGCAGTTCATGTGCTCTCTCTCGTTGGCATATCCAAACGGAGTCCTTGTATATAAATTTATCTTTCCTTAAATACCAAATAGCGTTGCTAACAACAAAGTTTGTAATGGTTATTTCGTCAACAGAAATTATATAACAGATTGATTACGTTTATCAAAGAGAGTTAAAATACACACCTCGGGATTTCATGTTTTTATGCCCGGGATTTCGGGATCAGGGCCCTCCAGACCACCCCTCAAATGAGCCTTAGTCATTATAACGAGATTCAAATCCTACCATTGTCATGTTAATAGGGCTTTCAAAAGGAAAAGCACTGATGGATTTTCCTAGAAGCATATTTTATTAGAATAATAATGGTCTATAAGCAGTCTCATTTATTTCATGTTTGAAGCGGTGCAAATTTTTAATTTAATTTGAATTTTACCAAAAAAATGCATTGTAGCAAAGGGAAGAATAATTGTGGTATAAGGCCAAAAACACGAAAAATAATTGAATTTAACAGAAAGGAAATACATAACGGACTTTGGAAAAAAGGAGAGGGCTTTTGATACCTTATATGAAACTCTCCAGTCATAATATCTTTTACAAAAATTCATCCTACAACAGTTTACAAGCTGTATATATGCCCGCGATTTCGCGGGTACGTTCTAGTAAACATTTTAAAAGTCGAATTTATTATTTTGGTTGATTTTTGTACCATATCATAAAGTTACAACTAATAGTGTAAAATGTGTAATGAAAAAAAAAATGTTTCAATGTTTGCTGAATTCTACGGAAGCGTATTAGCGCCACACATTTTTAGGTCTTTCCACTTTTCTGTGGAACTGATTATTATTAATTTTTTTTCCGCCAACTTTTGAAATTTTTCTTTCGTCAATATGTCGCTTAGATATTTCTTATATTGTATCGTACAGTTTATGCGCTTTTAAATTTCACCCTGCTAAAACGACCAATTTTCTTTGTATGAGTTATCTCCCTTTTCACTGTTTATTTAATGCGTGCATCTCCTTCGTGAAAATCAGAATTACCTATCTTTGCACTTTTTTCATAAAAAAGTACTCAGAATCCATATATATTTTGAAATATAGATACATTATATGTTATTCAGGTCTCAGACAGGGTA
This sequence comes from Mytilus edulis, assembly GCA_019925275.1. Lineage (NCBI taxonomy): Eukaryota > Metazoa > Mollusca > Bivalvia > Mytilida > Mytilidae > Mytilus > Mytilus edulis. Next base: position 41,155,524 of record CM034352.1, read on the forward strand.
TATACTGTGACATTCCCGGCTTAGAGTTTATATCCCCTGAGCCGAAGGCGAAGGGGATATAAGCTCTAAACCGGGAATGTCACAGTATATACCCTTTCTGAGACCTGAATTACACATATATTACGGATTACCCCTTACTTATCACTCAAGACTCCAATTGACTTTCGATGAACCGAAAGTGGCCAATTATCTCCCGCTCTACACTCAAAAGTATATAGAAACTATATTACGGATTACAAATGTGTCGAGGTTTGTGATTGGATAACAACACAGAGATGTCAGTATATATTCAGGAAACTGCCGGGGTATATACGACGTTTTTATCCCCAATTGGAACCTCAAAAACGTCATCATAACACCGGTTACTATGTGACGTAGTCAAAAGCTATTACACTGTTAGAGGCTCACAGAGGGAAAATAATGACGTGCTTTAGTCAATAATACATTTTTGATACAAAATCACGCATTTTACACTTTAATACTTAAATTTAATGTTAAAAGTGTTATTATAAATTATTACATACACGATAAAATTATGTTCACAGCAAATTAGAAAATCCTTCACGTATGCCGAACATATCAGGTTGGGTTTTTCAATATATATGTGTTGTCAACAAATACCTGCACTGGAAAATAACATTAAGTCAGGGGTAATCCGTAATATATGTGTAATTCAGGTCTCAGAAAGGGTATATACTGTGACATTCCCGGCTTAGGGCTTATATCCCCTTCGCCTTCGGCTCAGGGGATATAAACTCTAAGCCGGGAATGTCACAGTATATACCCTGTCTGAGACCTGAATAACATATAATATTACGAATTACAAATGTGTCGAGGTTTGTGATTGGATAACAACACAGAGATGTCCCTAAGCCGGGAATGTCACAGTATATACCCTTTCTGAGACCTGAATAACACATATATTACAGATTACCCCTGACTTACTTTTATTTTCCAGTGCAGGTATTTGTTGACAACACATATATATTGAAAAACCCAACTTGACCTGATATGTTCGGCATACGTGAAGGATTTTCTAATTTGCTGTGAACATAATTTTATCGTGTATTAATAATCTATACTAACACTTTTAACATTCAATTTAAGTATTAGGGGATATAAACTCTAAGCCGGGAATGTCACAGTATATACCCTGTCTGAGACCTGAATAACATATAATATATTTTTTGAATTAGTGTGTAAGAAGCTATCATATGAAACCGGAAGTGACATTTACTTCACCAGAAGTAGCACACTATCTTCCTTATTTCACTCAAAAATATATAGAAACCATTTATTTATCCTATCAGTTTTTTTGTATTTTTCTTCCTATCTTTGCGTTATAACGCAAACATTTTTGCGTTATAACGTAAACCTTTTGCGTTATAATGCACATCTTTGCGTTGTAACGCAAACCTTTGCGAAATAACACAAACCTTTGCGACATAACGCAAACCTTGCGAAATAACGCAAATATCTTGATTTCAATTATTAATTAAGTTTTGTATATGTGTCCGTCTGTCATTCATTTCGGTTGTGATTTACTAGAAGATAAAAAAAGAAACATATTACATACAAGGCAAAATCATTATAATAAATATGTATAGGAATAATGAAATACTTGAAGTGCAATTATACATAAATTAAGACTGGTTTGTGTATCAGAAGAGTATATAATTTAACAAGAAAATAGATATAGTTATAGTGTAAAGGCATATTCAAATTGAAAGATAAAAAATAATGTCATACAATTATTGTAAAACTTCCAAGTCAAATAGACAAAATGGTCTTTCTGCTTTAAAATTATTTATTAATAAGGAAACATTTTTTTTTTACTTTTGATGCAAGAAATCTCAGAATATGATAAAGATTCTCTGATAGAAAGTCATTGAATTTTCATTTCAATACAGTGAAGTATTTTTAAGATGCTTAGGTTTGAATGGAGATAACATATTTTTTTTAATTTAACATCTTCATTCTATACATTTATAAAGGTTTGCGTCATATCGCAAATGTTTTCGTTATAACGCAAAGGTTTGCGTTAAAACTCAAAGATTGGAAGACAAATTAATGTGTGGCGCTAATACGCTTCCGTAGAATCTTTTGTACTCTCGAGCCTCCTTAAATCGTATTTGAAAACCTGCAAGAGACTCGTTATGAAAACATTTAATTAAAATCGTGTACTTTTGTTGGTATGAAACATTATTCCATGCGATTGAGGGGAGATAATAATAATCTAACAGATACTTACCATTCTCCTTTACAAAGTCATCGTAAAATTGAGAATGCATATAGGGAATGTGTCAAAGAGACAACAACACGAGCAATGAGCAGAAAACTGAAAATGGCCAACAATGGGTCGTCAACGCAGCGAAAAAATCCCGGGCATAACTTAACCCTAAATGGCTTAACAAATTGTGTAGCACTAGTTCCTCAACCTCTGAAACATGTAAGTGAACCAAAATTTAAAAAAAAGACTAACAAAGGCCAGATGCTCATGACATAAAACAGGCGCAAAAATGCGGGTACCCGACCCAAATTACATATTTGGCCATACATTTGTCTTTTCCTTTTGCTTGATATATCATGGATTCAAAATAACTAAGTATTTATAACTATAATTGTATGAGCACTATCAAAGTAATTCCACTCAATATAAGGGAGATTGGAATCTGTTTCGGATATTGCTTAATGTCAAGGATAAGTTACAGTACCATGTCCTCTTGTTGTATCACACATACATGCACATGTATAACAACATGTGACTTTTGTTTTCAATTCTGCGGTATAATTATTTTAAACAAAACTTAAAAAACTACCTCATTTAGATTCAAAAAGAAGATTAGCCATATGTATATTCAAGTATTTAGTGGCATGAAGTCAAAACTTAAAACTAATAGTCCACATTTCACTGAAACTTGTAACATAAAAAAAAAATGTCGAAGTTTTTAATTCACCGTTTTGACTTATACAGTAACTGCAACCCTTTTTGGGCTGTCTTTGTTGCAGACAATCGCATTATTTTTAAAACCAGTTCTTTCACTCTGGTCGATTGAGTATAGAACTGTGTGACATAAGATATAACTTGCATGACAGTTGACATTTGTCCGGCATATATAGATATTTTTTTTTATTTATTGTGACTTTATTGTTGGCGCTCATATCACATCGTCTTACTTGAAGTCAGTGCATTCAGCTACGTATACAGACGTCACTAAAAATCCAAACTTAAAATATTATAAGGCGTAAATATTATTTGCCAAAAATGACCACAGTTTTTTTTCCCTAATTGTCAACACAATCCAGGCTTCTTTTTCGGCCCGTTTGTGGGTTTATCAAAATTGAGAATGGAAATGGGGAATGTGTCAAATAGACAACAACCAGACCAAAGTTCAGAAAGAAGGCCACCATTGTGTTTTCAACAGAGCTAGAAAACCCCGCACCCGGTGGCGGTCTTCAGTTGACCCCTAAACAGAAATGTGTTCTAATTCAGTGAAAATGGACGTAAATTAAAAGCAAACTAAATATTATTGTTATATACAAATGTACATTCATGGATCTGTAATAGGTCGATATCTGCATCTTGGCATTGCACAATGTCATGTTTTTTTCTTACTATATATGACATCTTTACACTAAATCCATTGAATGTTGGATGTGTACTGATTGATAATTAATCTTAGATGTAAGATTTTTTATGAGTTTCTAGTGACTTTGCACTAGCTGTAACTAACTTCGAGTCATGACTCTTTGATTTGTACTTTTTTGTTGTTGTTGGGATGTACAAGTACCCGGCTACGTCGACTCTGTTGTTTTGTTAGATATATTTCTATGTGTATCAATCTTATTTTAATAGTTACTGTAGTTCTTTTTTTGTACTGTTACACCACTGTCCCAGGTAAGGGGAGGGTTGGGATACCGCTAACATATTTAACACCTGTCCCAAGCCAGGAGCCCGTAGTTCAGTGGTTGTCGTTTGTTGTTGTGTTACAAATTGATTTTTCGTAATTTTTTGTACATAAATTGGGTTGTTTGTTTTCTCTTTTGAACTGTTTTAAATTACTAATCTCGGTGTCTTTTATATCTGACTATGTGGTATGGATTTGCTCATTGTTTAAGGCCGTATGGCGACCTATAGTTGTTAATTTTGTGTCATTTGGTCACATGTGAAGAGTTATCTCATTGGCAATCACATCACGTCCCTATAGTCACACAAAACTATAAAACATATCAATGACCTAAAATTAAAAAGAACAAACAAGACTAACAAAGGTCAGAGGCTCTAGACCTGCGACAGACTAATGCAACGAGGTTAAACTTGTTTTGTGAGATCTCAACCCTCTCCTATAAAACTTGCCAATGTAAAATAAACAAACACACTGCAAAACTACATGCTACTAGTATTCTTTTTCCACAAAATATTCCTTAATTGATACCGATACTCAGTGTATGTAAAGTGCGGATCCTAAAATATCATTTTTACTGTATATGCCATAAATGTCTAATGTAGAATGATAAATAAACAGACGAACTTTTTTTAATTTTTGAAGAAAATGAAGAAAAATAGTTAAAATGTATATGTTCAGAAATACATAATACTAATAAAACAAAGTAAGAGATGCGAGCGGGATTTATCGCGCCTAAAGCCATCCAACTGTGAAATATATACCAAAATAGGTGAATTTTTAGGACATTTCACGAACAGATCGTGCAGGTGCTTTATAACTAACAGGTGAGATGTTGTTGCAGTAAAAAATATTCATTTTAATACAATTATTAAAGTTGTATAACGTAGAATATGTTTTGTCATTCAGTTTCTTCATATTTAACTAAATTCCACTATGATGATTTCGTAATGCTAGTCATGTTTACTGTCGAATAATGATACTATTCTTTCATTTTAACTGTGGAGCGAATCATTAGTATTGTATATGCGGTGCATTTTCACTGTATAATTATTATTATTTTTATCTATTACAGATAATTTCTTTAAGTATGTAGAGCAAGACTTTAGTTGATTTGCTTGCTTTTTTTATTGGATAATCATTATGATAACACCCAATTTAATTCAAATATTAAAAATACAGGTTAAACTATGCCTATTCATATTGTTTAAAAATGTCAATCTTATTTACAAAGTTTGTATAAACAATTATACAAACAAAGCAAGCAAGCCAACCAAAGTTTTGCTTTACATGCATTAGGAAATTAGCTGTAAAGCCTTAATTTAGCCGACTTGCTCAAATAATAGATAAAGTAAGAGAAAGATTTCTAAGTTTGGTTTTAAAACACTCTACTAAATTCAATAGAAATAACATTTATTTCAAATGTATTCCATTTAGTTTCTTATAAAGCGTATAGAGATCTTTATCCTTATTTTTTTTATCCATTTCCATGACACTTCACCACTAATAACGTACATCTTGATATAGATTGCACCTTTGTTTTCCCGTTTAAAAGGTTTTACACTAGAACCCTTTATAACTTGCTGTTCGGTGTGAGCCAAGACTCCATGTTGAAGACCGTATTTTGACGTATAATGGTCTACTTTTATAAATTGTGACTCGGATGGAGAGTTGTCTCATTGTCACATACGACATCTATATGGCTCAAAAACGAAACGAGACGGGATAAAAAGGGATGAAAAAATATACGCTACTTTTTTAATATATTTATAATGGGCTTTATATGAGTCAAAATAGAGTAAAATAGTGGGTCGCATTTGGGTATAAGCGTCACGCCGGATTGCCGATTTTTTGCAAGCGTGACAGGTGAAAGTCAAATGATTGTGTAGAGAAAAACGGGAAATGAAGTCTAGCGGGACACTGATAATTACAAAAAATTAGAACTGCATAGTATAAGCGGGATACGGGAATCTGATAAAACAATAAGCGGAATACGGGAATCTGCCAAAACAGTAAGCGGGATCCGGGATCAGAACCCCCCAATGAGACCCCAGAAAAAGATATTTTTGTATATTCATCCTATTGTTACAGTCATGCCTTCAATAACAAAAGTATCTGATGCATGCATTTTTTCATATTTTTGGTCCCTTTTTCAATTTTGTGGGGTCCAAATTTATAGACAAAAGTCCTTTAATATAGATATTTGGAATTCGTTGACATGCTGAATCTGACCATGTATCAAGTTTGGGGATTTTTTGCCTAGTTGCTGAAATAGCCCACATAGAGTTCCAATTTCCAAAGGGTCTAAAATCAACAAAAATGAATTGTAGCATGCATTTCGTGTACAATAACCCATATGTGCATGGTTTTACCTCTGTGGTAGTATCCATTCGCGGATCTAGAATTTTTCATAAGTAGGGGCCCACTGACTGCTTAAGAAGGCCCGCTGCTGTCACGCTCCAGTGATTCACTATATAAGTTAAAATCAAGGAGAAACGTAATCTGAAGAATACAATATGACATTTTGAGAATCGCTTTTGTTACAAGTTTGAAAAGCTATATATTTGATGAAGAATGAATGAGGAGTTTGTATTTCAATTGGAAAATACATGTATCATAAATCCTAAAGTCATCAAGTAAGTTTTTTTTTCATTTGTTGCAAGTGCATTTATCACATAATTCTACAATAAAAATTCCTCGCATCTTTGAAAATTCTACATTAATAATGACTGCACTAACAGTGATAATTCATCGCATCTATAGTTAAAATGGATCGCTTTCAATAATCGATATGCTATATTATGATGCTTTTATAACACTTATTTGAAGTTTAATGCTATGTTTGTATATTATAAAGACATATCACAATGAAAATATGTTAAAACTTAACTTAAAATCCTTTAACCTGATATTTTCAAAACGTAAACAAATACAGTTTTCCCATGATCCTTTATTCTACAATAGACATACCCGCATATATAACAGTAAAAATGAACTATATAGCTGGATTCGCACTTTATATACACTGGATACTTATCGACTTAAATATAAGCCGACGTATTTTACACATTAGATTACAAAAAAAAAATCCCCGCGAAATCGCGGTACAAATTGGTTTGTGTAGAAACAAAGAGTTTTTAAATTTGGCGGGCTGTACGTACACTGCATGAGCATTGGCGAAAGCCTATAAGACATGGATCATTAACGATGTTTATTACATTGGTTGCAATGAATTACATTGATTTCCCAGTTAGATAAAAACCGATAATTTCACATGTGAAATAAACGTAGTTATTTCACTCTCTGACGTCATACAACAATAGGCGTTGTCAAGACGTCGATAACGCCGGATCAAAACAAATTGTCAATGCGTAGGAAAAAGATATAGTTCCTTACATTTTCTACATTAATTACATAAAAAAAAGCCATTTGCCAATGTAATAAAAAGTATAACTAATCGCCGTATTTGAATATCAAAAATAAGACAACTTGTGACCGAACGCCGCTATGGATTAAACTCGTGCTGCGCACTCGTTTAATCCATGCGTCGTTCGGTCACGCGTTGTCTTATTTTTGATATTCAAATACGGCGATTAGTTATACTATAATTAAATTGGGATATTTTCTTTAAAATATGGCTTTTTCTGTTGAAAAAAAAAGATTGTTTTAAAGACAAATTTAGGCAGTACTAAACACTACATTTATACGTCATATCACACATATTTCCTTTGTATTTTTTCAGAGGAGTTGCAAATCAATGAAACGGTCTTTATAGTTTTTCCGGTCTCGTTTGTATGAAACTTAGAGTAAAATATATATTTATCAGTCTGTATAAAATAGGAAGGAACGCGCAATACCAATTTCATTTTTAATAATTCCTTGATATGAAAAAACGTTACCTGATGATAGCGTTTCTTTGTTTACATTGCATATGACGTCATAATTTAAATAACGTCACAACTAAAATCCCTAACAACAGAACCAAAATCGGAAACGTTACGGTATTTCCGTTTCTTTTTTTTAACAAATACTTTTAAGTTACAAAAAAATAATTCATACAGACTTCGTCGCCATTTACAGGTAATGCCTGCCTCATATTACGTCATATCACACATATTTCCTTTGTATGTTTTCAGAGGAGTTGCAAATCAATGAAACGGTCTTTATAGTATAACTAATCGCCGTATTTGAATATCAAAAATAAGACAACGCGTGACCGAACGACGCATGGATTAAACTCGTGCGCGTATTTGAATATCAAAAATAAGACAACTTGTGACCGAACGACGCATGGATTAAACGAGTGCGCAGCGCACGAGTTTAATCCATGCGTCGTTCGGTCACGCGTTGTCTTATTTTTGATATTCAAATACGGCGATTAGTTATTCTTTTTATTACATTGGCAAATGTTTTTTTTTTTATGAAATTAATGTAGAAAATGTAAGGAACTATATATTTTTCCTACGCATTGACAATTTGTTTTGATCCGACGTTATCGACGTCTTGACAACGCCTATTGTTGTATGACGTCAGAGAGTGAAATAACCACGTTTATTTCACATGTGAAATTATCGGTTTTTATCTAACTGGGAATTCAATGTAATTCATAGCAACCAATGTAATAAATTTCTTTATTAGTAAAGATAATGGAAATAATTAAATGAGAAAAGAACACTTGTCGGTTTTTTTTTTTTTTTTTTTTTTTTTTTTTTTTTTTTTTTTTTTTTTTTATAGTAAATCGTCAATCTATTAAAACTTAGATGATACGAGGATTTGCTATAACAAGGAAATATAGAAAAGGGTTAAAGAATGTATTCGTGAAAAAACCCGCAGCATTTTTTGTTTTGTTTTTATTATTTAGAATACATGTAATAGCAACATTCTCGTGTTTAGTTTGTTTAGTTTTCTGGTTTTTTATATTATGACAGTTTCATATTACGGCAGTACTGTATAAAATGTGTTAATTACGATATCATGAGCATTGTTTTGGAAGAATAACCGATATTTACCTATTATAGGTTAAATTAGATTTGTGTAAATTATCTAGTAAAATTACTCAGATTTCAATTTGATCAATAATTGACATTATATTTTCTAAAAATGCTTTCTGAGTATTCTTGTTTTATTTTGACAGTTTTAGATATAGGAAGATGTGGTATGAGTACCAATGTGACAACTCTCCATCCAAGTCACAGTTTATAGAAGTAAACCATTATAGGTCAAGGAACGGTCTCCAAATCGGAGCCTTGGCTCACACCGAACAGCAAGCTATAAAGGGACCCCAAAAATACTATTGTCAAACCCTTCAAACGGGAAACCAACGGTCTATATAAAAAACGAGAAATTTAGTTCATTATTTCTGCAATCTATCTCGGTCGCCTAATAAATAAAGATTTTATTCTCCACTCATGTTTTTAATAGACAAGCAATCAACAATAAATCAATCAATCATTGTTTTAGTTTTCCTAACGTCCAGTTGCAAATATTTTATTGATTTTCTTGACAAAAACATATTAATAAACATTCTAATCAGTAAAATCATGCAGAGATTATGCAAGACAGTTCAAACTGGAACATTTGAGTTTTGATTTGGTTTTTTTTATTGAAATCTTGTGGTATTTTACCTGATTTTCCACGAGTCTGAAGGATACAAAATAGAAAACAATTTTGACCTAAATATTCTCAAAAAATGTAGAAGGCAACAGGAAAAAAATAAAAGTTCTAAGCCGAAGGTCAAAATAAATTGAAAGAAAATCTATAAATAAAGGCAACAGTAGTATACCGCTGTTCAAAACTCATAAATCCATGGACAAAAAACAAAATCGGGGTAACAAACTAAAACTGAGGGAAACGCATTAAATATAGGAGGAGAACAACGACACAACATTAAAATGTGCTCTTTCAATCTATTTTGAAAGAGTAGCAAGAAAATTGTTTTTATCTATCCCAATTAATCTACTATCGACTAAATAACGAATAAATATGATCACGTACAATAATAAAATATGATATAATTTAATGGTACATTGTATATACAATCAATACAAATAAATACAGTTTTAGCACTTTGAATTTTATATCAATAAAACAGACGACCGGATGATGATCTCACTCGTTTTTGGCCAGCATACCATGATTTAGATTTGGACCGGAAATGACGCAAGTCGTCTTTATGGTCTTTGCTTAACATTGGAACGTAATCCATTGGAGTGCACAGTGTCTTATAACTTTCATAAAACTCTTTGTATCCTCCCTTAAGAATATAAAGTTCAGGAAAATAGAGGGAAGGATAATTTTCAGCGTTAAGTTCTCTGTCATTATTACGAAGAAAGCGGCACATTTTTGGTCCTCTCTCGGAAGAAAACTCACAATGGAAAATAATAATGTCACGCTTTCCATCTGAACGGGCAGTATTAGGATGTTTTAATAGTTCTAAAATATCGTCCTTATTATGTATATTTTCAGCGCCTGGTATGTGACCACCTTCAAACTCATACGAATATCTACTGTCTATTATACGAAAGCTTCCAATTGTATCGTTGTATTTCCCGTTTAAAACATCATTCATGGTAGCTGGAGTTATGTATCTTAGGTCATGACAGTGCCCTTGAACAGTTTGTAAACAACATTCTTTCTTTCCATCTCCAGTGAGTACGGCAGCTTGAACTAAGACGTCTTCTGTTTTGATGGCGTGGCGCTTGATGTCGCCAGTAGACAAGTCTTTACTTGTACTGAAAACTTGTGCATCAAACGACAAAGATTTTTTCAATAATTTTTTTTGAGATCTGATTACCCTTCTCTTACTGTAAGATACAGGGGTGTTATAGTCGATATAAGTGTCTAATTTATCGGCTCTCTTTCTCTTTGAGCAAAAATCTGGTTTAAGAAAACTAAGTGTTGGTGAGTCGTCAAAGTCAGCAAAGTCCATACCAAGTCCTGAATCTTCGTCGAACAAACTTTTTATAAAGTCTGGAGTTTTGGGAATTTTATGACAGTTATCTGCGGTTAAACAATCCATCTTGGTTACTGAAATAAAGAAAAAGCAATGAAATAAGTTTTGTTATATTTACGGATGTTTGTACATTTTTAGATTTCCTGGAAATCATTCAAATAAGTGCATGAAGATAAAGATACTATGTTAAACATATTAGCACGAAATGCAAGTAGAATTTCTATACATGCAGAGCTTTTCCCCCATGTTTTTAGCCCCAGACACAAACAAGGGTTTTGTTTTTTTTCGCTCTCAAACCTTTTGAAATATCTTTGGCTTTCTATGCTGAGTAAGTTACGAGCGTTCATGATGAATGTGTGTCCGAAAAGCGGAGAAATGTGCAAATAACATTTTAACTTTAAGAAACACTGCAGCTGAACTTATTCACGTCAATAGTGTGTATACCTCAAAAGCTTGAAAATTGAAAATACATAAGGAGATGTGGTATGATTGCCAACGAGACATATAACCACCAGAGTGCATGTTATATTTAGGTTACGAAACCGCTTCTGAAAATGAACGAAAACCATACCGTATAGTCTTTTTATGTTTAGTTATATAGATGATATACTTATTACAAACAATTATGCATACCCGAAAAAATATTTTGCAATGCTTATCCATTTTGATAAATAAACTTACTTTTTTCGAACATTTTAATCGTGACCCGACAGTAATAGTATTGGCAGATGTCAGACAAAAAATGACTACAAATTGTATTTGCCAACTATTTATATTCTCAGCGGAAAACAAATCCCAATTACATCTTAACATTTGTAATACCCTGTATAAGATGTAATTATGACTAATTATATTGTATATTCCATTGTCGTAAAGGCAGATTATGTTGTAAAATATTGTTAACGAACGGTAAATCGCATAATTGACGTCTGCAGGGTTTACATTTAAAGATGTTTCATCAAAGTTGGCTGTAAAGTTAATATTTTAAATATTTTAACCATAGGGTTAGGCAATTTGTCTATACAAGATATATCATAAAAGACAGTTATCTGCAATAATCTGTTTCGTTTATAATAAATTAAGAAATACATTTAGTGATTGGATCTCCGAAATTTACAAACGATATCATTTAGGGGAAATTTTTTTGGGGAAAGAGGGACATCAGAATTTGAATATTGAACTGCTAATAAAAAAAATCATCCCCAGAAAATGATCAAGATAGTCACTATTTTATTTTAAACGAACTTTGATGCATTTTATTGAGACTTAATGTCTATTGTACATGTAATCAGCAAAGCTTATTGTTTTACTTTATTATTATAATAATCATTAAAAAAAACAACAATTTACTGCGCGAAACCATTTTAACTTTCTAACGGAAAGTGACCGTTGTAAAAATAACTCCTTTTTAGCGGAAAAATGTGCACGAGTTTAACGACAATGTGCAGTATCTTTGAACTGACACTTTGGAATTTGCCAAGGGTCAGCACGTCGAAGAAATAACAGGAGTTTGTTGAAAATGGACGGGGTTGCCGTTCTGATTACGTCTTTTAAAATATTCAGCCAAGTCTTAGACTCTATAATTTAATTTGAAATATTCATCTGGAATAATTATTTGTCATAAAATAAATTAAACTTAGTCTATAGTACTTACATGGTCAAAGAATTAAAATTATTTGCGAAATTTCTTCTCTTTTTTTTTAGCGTATAATTATTAATTTCTTCTATTTCAATTCTATTGAAGAACGAATGATAAAATATTAGAAATTCTGAGGTATTTATAATATTTCAAATGTCAAATTATAAAAGGTGAGAAAATAAAAAACAAGTACTTAACGAGTTTTTAAGTATTTTACTTAGCAAGTAATTGGTATTGTTTAGAGCAGACATATGCAGTTTGAATGTTGTTTTAGTCTTGTTAATTGATCTAACAGGTGTGTTAATTACAATTATGGAGTAGGTCCTTCTATGTTTTGACTATTATTGAATTTTAATTTTATATGTATTTTTTATTGAAAAATCTACAATTTTAAAAATCTCATTTATTTTCAGAGGCTCTTCTCACTTTTGAATAAAAATTGACATAAATATGAGGAGTGTGCATTGGTGAAATGCAGAAAAAAATGTGCAAGCCTTGTTCAGAATTCTTGACAAAATTATACAGTTTTATTCTGAAAAAAAGGGGGAGAGGTATTGTGTAAATGTTAAACCCTATCCGACAATGGTTGTGTTTTGGAGCGGAATTTCCAAATCATTTTTTTTTTCTGAAATAAAGTTGAAAATGATCATTTATTTGAACGACCATGAAGGAAGGGGTTGGTATTCCCCGCAACATCAGTGCACTTGTTACTAGCGATAGTCTCAGATTGCTATGAAATCTTACGGCCTTTTATAAGACATACAGACTATCAAACTTAATGATAAGAAAAAATACCTAAGTGCCACAAAATTCAAATAATACTGGATTCCTCGTCTTTTTTTTTCAAAGAAAAGATATATTTGAGAAAAAGAAAACAAAGTTGTACTTTTTGAAGTTATTGAAGGTATTAAAAATTAAAGTTGACGTCTTCCCACCGAAAACAGACGATAACATGATTTGCTTCACCGTTATGGAAGGGGCGTATGACATTTGCGCCAATTTTAAAAATAATTTTGTTTTCACACACACACATTGTACATGTATATAACCTTTCCTGGGGCCGTGTCAACGAAGCTGTCCTAGGACTAAGACATGTCTTAGGATGGTCTTAGGACACGTCTTAGTCCTAAGTCAGGTTAACGAAGGTGTCCTAAAATAAGATATGTCCTAAATTTGGTCCTAAAGTTAGGATATATAAATAGGTGTCTTAGGATAGTCCTAAAAGTTACGATGTCCTAAAACTAAATAAAAACAACAAATATGGAATAAATTCATTAATAAAAATACTAATACAATAATAAACTAGTATAATGTTATAAAAAATAAACTAATTAAACAAAATTTTTCAATATTTTTTAAAGATTTAATTGTGTTACATTATTTTCAATTCGTAGACAAATTTGTTATTTAAAATGCTTCCAGATATAAAAATAAAAGCTTGCATAGTATTAAGTTTGAGTTTTGGGAATAATAAGCATATTACAAGACATTTGTGTGGGTGTGCTAGAACTTACATTGAGATATTGCGGACAAGTCATTTGGTGAAATGCTTTACTATTAACTAAAATTGCTTTTCTGTACACAACTCTATATGAAATGGACATCAAGAGAAAATCTCCAAAAAGTATGCATGACGATGTCATATCGTTACGCTCATACATTTATATGGAATAAATGGGGCTGCCCTTTTTGCTTGAAAAATACTATCATCATGAGTAACGGTGCCATGTTAATTTAAATGTGGGGGGGGGGGGGGGTGACTTCCTTTTACTTAATCCTTATTCAATACATGCAATGAAATCGAGTGGACCCAAAGACAAAACAATTTACATACTAACATTAAATTCTAACACAAATCGAATATCTCATTTAACAAAGTTGTGTGACTATTTAGTTTTGTTGTCGTATGCAATTCATTTATATTTTTTGTCGTGTATAATAACGTTCTACAAGTATTACGTTAAAACTTTTATTTTGTATAAATTGTTTTCCATAAAAGAGTCCTCCTTTCTGCCTCTACACATATAGTGAAATAGAATAAAAATATATGTCATTGAATTCCCTACAGATTTTTTTCAATTAAATAAATGTGTTAGGATGGTCTTAGGACCATCGTAGTTAGGACTATCCTAAGATAGCTTTGTTTTACATCCTAAGACATGTCTCAGACACGTCCTAAGACCATCCTAAATAATGTCCTAAGACATATCTGACAACTGAACTGGCTCATTTATACAATTTAACCGAATTCTCGATGAGCTATGGTTAATGTCCAGCGGCAAATATTACATGTATATTCACGAATAGAAGACGTTAAAGAGTTATAAAAACAAACCCTACTTATATATACAGAGTCGTGTTTTTTATTTGCAAAGTCACAAGGTGACAGTCAATACAAAATAATATTTGTATCATCTGGTCGGAACAAATTATTCTGACTAAAAGCCGATCAGTCATTGCTCTTGACGTTACATACTTAGCGAGGAATCAGGGCAATACAAATACAGTTTCATTGATTAAACACACAACCTCCCGCACTACTCAATGTTAGCTTTCTGTCACGAAAACACTAATATGATTATAACACATTATGAATATATTTATTTTATTATTTATTTTTTTATATTGATTCATCTTAATAATCTTTAGATACTTTCTATATTTTTTTTCATTTGAAGTTTATTATGACCACTGAAAAAAATAAATATAAAACGGTTTTGTTCTTTTAGTGCTTATGGCAAACAAAATTATTTAAAAACATGGACATTTAATGCACCGATTCAAGAAAAAATATCTTCACAAAAAAAGAAGCAATAAAAGTCTCAATAAGTTGTCTTGCATGTATATGTATTTAATAAATACTAAAATAGCGGATTTGAAATGTTTTTGATTTCCCAAATTGAAAGGATATACTTAGGTGCATTAAAAAAACCACAAGAATTTAAAATTGAGACTATAAGTCAGAAGAGAATTAATTTAGTTAAGAAACAAATTAAGCTAAATATATTAAGGTATTAAACGCCTTTTTGAGATATTTGATTTTTTTTAAATGGCGGGAAAAGGCTGACTCGGACTTTTACCTTTTATTCAGCATTTACATTATTTTGGTCTCAAATCGTCAAAAAGAAAATCTCAAATCTGCTTGAATTTGGTGTAAACAATATTTTATTATGAATAATTCAAGTATAATTATAAACACATACACAAATAGGATTTAGAAACAAGCAACAAGTGCTTATATTAATACGTCTCCTTGATAAATCAAATACATTATACACAAATAAATCAATACTACATTGCTCTGTTACATAATAAAAATACTGATAAAGTCAGTTGAGTTACATAATGAACTGAAAAGTTAAGAAAAATGCAACTGATAAGACAAAATGCTTAATATACAGGTTTATTGTGTGAATTATTAGTTAGTAAACCTTTTAGATTTAACAATGAACCTTTGTACCATGAGAAACATATAAATGTTTTCTTCATTTGAAATGAGCCATTTAATAGAAATTCGGTGTCCATTGGTAGCGTTAATTTTAGGCTTCCAAATGGTTTTATCAGTTCTTGTCTTATGTCCGAATATAATGAGCAAAATAATAAAAAATGTGTAATAGTTTCTAAGTCACCACAGCGACATTTAGGGGAAGAAACTAAGTTTCGTGGAAACAAGTGACAGTTTAAAGAACTACTATTCATTCGTAGTCGCGCGTGAAAAATTTAGCCTTTTCGACATCCAGAATAAAAGTATAAAGGGACGCGATTATTCTGATTACAAATTTGATTCTTAAATACAGAGAGATATTCACAATTTCTAACACTTAACGGTAAATGATTCCATAATTTGATGGATGACAGAAGGTAATAATCTGAAGAAAGTCTTGTACGTGATTTGACCTCTAATAGATTATTACTTTGTCTTGTACTGTGGTCGTGTCGACAACTGACATAGCCAGGCAGTAGCTATTGCAAATAATTTGGGGTATTATTATTTACAATTTTATGAAGCAATATTAATTTGTGGTTACTTCTTCGATCTAAAAGTTTCTCCCATTGGGTTTCTTAATATAACATCGACGTACTTGTGAGCTTAGTCCCCCCTGTAACTATACTAGTGTCGTCCAACTGAATGTTTTCGATTTTATTCATTAACGATTGATTTTCTGAATCCCAGATAACATCAGCATATTCAATGATAGGTCCTATAAACGATATATATATTTTTTCAAGGGTCATTCTATCTAAAGTGAGTTTTATTTTCCTTAATATATTAAGTCTTTTGTAAGATTTCTGTACAATATAATCAATATGGACATTCCATGAACCATTATTAGAAAAATAGACTCCTAAGTGCTTGTGCTTATTGACTACATGTAGTTCTTCGTTATTCATGTTTAAAGGTGGGTGATAAGGTTTTGCATTTTTACGGGAAATAATCAGTTTCAGTTTTCTTGGGGTTGAATTTTACATGCCATTTCTGCGACCATTCGTGAATTTTATTCAAGTCGCTATTTAGAATTTCAGCGGCTTCTATTGGATTATCTACAGTTAAATATAGACTTGTATCGTCAAAAAGCTTAATTTGGGCTTTAATATCAGTGACTATAACATTAATAAATACCCAAAACAAAAGGGGACCTAATATAGAACCTTGTGGGACGCCAGCATTAGTAGATAACCAGTCAGAATTTGAACCATTTATAACTGCTCTTTGAGACCTTCCATTCAAATAATTTTCTATCCATTTAAGTAAGTTTCCAGATATACCATATCTCTGTAATTTTATGAGAAGACCGTTAAATCAAACTCTATCAAACGCCTTACTTATGTCACAGAACACGACCGGTATTTCTTTGCCACTATCCAAAGCTTTACCAAAATCATTCGAAATGTCTATTAACTGATTAACAGCAGAGTCCCCCCTGGTGAAGCCATACTGGTTTTGCGTTAGAATATTTTCTGTCTTAGGTAATTATAAATATGTTTATAAATACAGCGGTCTCTTGTGGAGAGTTACCTCATTGGCAATCATACCACATCTTCTTTTTTTATATTCCATACATTTTGATAAGACACTGAGAAGAGATATAGGTCGGTAATTTTTAACTTCGTTTGGTGAACTATTTTTAAAGACAAGTATGACATTAGCTTTTTTTCACTGGCTAGGAAATTCAGCTTTCCTTAACGACAAATTAAATAATTAACAAAGAGGAAATTTTATGACCCATGACGCTTCTTTTAATAACCTTGGATTTAACATGTCAAATCCAGATGCTTTAGAAGGATTTAGAACATTCAAGGCATCCTCAATTTCTGTTTCATTTAATTCAATTTCGTTTTAAGTTGTTAGCAGCATCGTTAAGGTTACTTTGGCTATCGGCCTCTATGTCGTCTAAATTAGATTGTGAAGCAAAGTAAGAGTTAAATTCATTTGCTTTTTCAATATCATCAAAGATTAATGTTCCGTTTCGTTCAATAGGTGGTATACCATTATCGCTAGGTTTAATACCAGACAATTGTTTAACTGTTTTCCACCCGTTTGTGCTAGACAGATTACCATTCATAATTTTTTTTAACGTTATTATTGTAATCTTCTTCAGATTTTCTAACAAGTCCAGGGACTTTGTTTCTTTTTTTTTAAAACTTATTCCAGTAAGACTGTCTATTAAATTTTTTTGGCTTTCCGTGAATTTTATTTGTTTTCCTAATTATTTTTTTAATATCATTTTTTAGCCATACAGGGCTGTTTCTTCGAACTGTAATAATTTTATTGGGGATACTTATAGCAGCTGCTTGAAGTATCGTATTTGTTATATTCTCAATTACTTCGTCTACCCTGTCGGATGCTATTATCGTGTCCCAGTCCGCTTCACTTAGAGTATTTCTAAATAAATCATAATCGCCTTTGTCATATAACCATATTTTACGTTTAAAAGCTTTCAGTGGAGCTTTTAAGAAGTTCAAAAAGCCAATAACTGGGCAGTGAAACCGAATTTGGTCTGTCAACGGTGGGCCAACGCAACAGTACGAAATCTCATTTACGTTACTTTTCATAATAAAGTCTATCAGTGAAGTAGAATTTTCGGTAAAATGTGTTGGTTCATCTATCATTTGGGTTAGTCTGAAACTGGTTTAGTAGAGCGTTGACTTTAGAGTTAGAAATATTCAGTTGGTTCTCGTTGAAGTCCCATGAGACTAAAATATTATCTTTGTTGTCATTTAAGGCCATATCTAAGCTTGTTTCAACTTTATCCCATGTTTCGTGTCCACTATTCGGGGGAACGTAAAAAGTGCCAAATAAAATGTTTTTGTTTTGTACTTTAAGCTCCAACCAAATTGCTTCAAGCTCGTCAATTTCTAAATCAGGGCGACGTCGTACATTCAAATTCTTTTTAACATACACTACCACTCACCAGTTTTTGAGGGCCCCTGTCACGACGGAAAGGACTATGAAAGTTTAAAAAGTTTATTGAATCGTCAGTATAACTACTATTTAACCAAGACTCAGTAAATGCTAATATATCCAATTTTTCATATTCAGCTGCAATTATATCTATTTTAGGAGCTAAACTCTGGATGTTTAAATGTAGGAAAGATAATGATTTCGAAAAAAAATAATTAAAATTAATAACCATGGAAACAGCAAAAATGTCCAAAATTTCAAAATGCTTCAAACTTAATGAAACTTTCAAAAATGATGATTTGCATGTGTAAATACACTCTTTGACTTTGGGATTTTCAAAATGGCTGCCGCTCGCCTGGCAATGGGGGAAGGGTGCCATCCGCTATTGCTTGCAATGGCAAATCTAGTTATTTAATACTATTGAAGTCTTCTATGAAAAGAATCATGGGGGATATGGGGAGAATATTTTACCCTGTATCGTAGGAAATAACCAAAGGAGTTTGAACATCGGACGAAAATTCTTAAACCTGACCAAACTACATCCTTAAATGGACTTTGCACGATTAAAAGCTTGACATAGTGTGTGGACACAATTATTTTATTGATGACTGTATGTTGACCTTTATGGCGATATCTTTTTGCGCCAAAAATGAACTCATTTGCGCAACAACTTATTTGCGCCAATACTATTTCTACGCCACTTCATTTTGAAAACTATAGGTATAATTTGCGCCAATTAAAAAAATCATCTAATTGCGTCAATTTTATCAATTTAACTTCCACCTTCTTTTTCCAGGCTTGATTCTGGCAATTTGGATGTCTTTGTTATTTTTGTTGTGATGTTGTTACCTCAATGATGTATACATGTATTTATTAAAGTTGAGCATACACGTGTTTCTGTTTATGTAGACAAACACACGCGAGTTTGTCTTAATATTGGTCATTTATTGGTGTTTTATATTTAATAAACATGTTTGTGTTTTAGATACAAGTATGATATTTCGGATTGTAAAAACCGTGACTTAGTAAACAGTTTTGGCCTTTTAAAAAATTACTTAGACAAGAAACTCTTTGATTTAAAGTCCGACATTCTTTCAGAACAAGACAATTTGTCAAAGAAATACAGAGATGAGGCTATTATTAAGATTAAATCAGAAGGGAATCGCATTCAGTTTCGTTTAAACGAGAGTATTATGGATGGTTTTAACAAAATTCACAAAGACCTTGTATCTGTTGCTTCGCCCCTTTCTTCTTATGCTAGTGATTTGCTAGGTAAACTTAAAGAAAGAAATAAACTCATCAGGATTGCTGATAACTCCTCCGGTGGATGAGCTACTCTGAAAGAATACGTGAGCAATGACATCGCCGATAATGATGAAGACGAGAAAAAGATTCGTCAGGCAGAGACTAGGGAATAAAACCAGTCATTAGCCGTATACAGCTAGGCCAACTCCAGCAGTTGAAGATATCGCTACTGCCCTTACTCCACCTCAAGCTTACTATTGTTATATTAAAATTTTGTCTTTGGCAATTCATAATTTTACTATAACAAGACGAAACTAAAGTGAAAATTATTCAATTTTTACAATTTGAGTTAAAGTATTTTGAAGTTTAAATTTTTATTTTATTTCTAAAATTTCTCCTTATGTAAGTTACATTATTTTTGGAATGTTAATTTTTGACAAAGAAGAACATATTTTTTTTGAAGAATGACATACAACTTCAATATTTAGATTACACAATTAAGACGGATAACAAAGAGACATGTAAGCGCTAAATTATTTACTTTGGATTATGTACCTTACGTGTAAATTTAGGCTTTTTTTAAACAACCTTTTCCTTTTGCTCATGTGTGGAACACCTGTCACTAATGACTTGAATATTGACCAACCTTTGACAATAGGTTGTGGTCAAGGGAGCGATACAAGGTATCTTTTGATTGGTGAAAACAGAAGAAAGTTTAGAAATCAGTGATCATGTGACCATGGCCGATTGGAAACAATTTAGATTTCCAATACTAAACATCTATACATTTTGTATGTACTAGAACTTTCTCTTGTTTTACACCAGGCGCTAAAAGTCATCAGACGCAGCAGAAAAGTCAATACGACATTTGGTGGAGTGACCGAAAGATCCAAAGCTAGTCCCAAAACAAGAAAGAAGATAAAAACAGCAACGTACAAATGACTGAATAGCTACCTTCTTCGTAGTCAGGATACATAAGACCAGAAGCAAGATTTTATAAACAAGCAACAGAGACAACAGCTTCAACGTCAACAGCTTCAACTTCAACAGCTTCAACATCAACTGTACCTGTTTTATTAACCACATCAACCGTGACCACACCAACATCAACAGAATCAATTGAACAAACAGCATCAGCAACATCAACAGTATCAACTGCATCAACAGCATCAACAGCATCAACACCTGCAGTAGTTTAAGTCATAAGAGAAGTAAGTGTTAACATGCCATCAGGGATCAACCTAAATAATTATGATGGAAAATCATCCGCAGTTCAATGATGGGGATATTTTATTCGATGGATACTCATTAAAAAAATATGTGAACAACAACAATGCAATTGATTTCCATTCTTTATGGCAGATGGTATACCTAAACAATGGTTTGCTACACTTTCGGAAACTGTTCAAAATTCATTACAACTATTAAAGGATGAGTTTTTCAAATGTTTTGAAAAATCCCAAGGACTCTTTGGTGTAAATATACTTCAGTTGAAACAAGGTGTAAACGAAAAAGTTGATGAGTTGATGGCAAGATTACAGGAAAATACAATAGGACAGGACATTCCTGACAACATTAAGATAGGTATTGCAATACAAGATTTCAGAGGGGAGATAGTGAAAACAGTGCATAACACTTTCCCTAAGCCAACTACTTTGGAACAGTTAAGGGCAATCGCAGAAAATACAGAAAAATCCGAACAACTTGCACCAGCATCGTCTATTACTACTGATACAATTGCAGCTATACTGGAAGCCAAGATGCAAGAACCATTGGAAGATATCAGAAGACTGCATACATCTATTAACATGGCAAGACCAAACCAGCTTCAATAGAACAAAAACAGGTACAACAAACCTAGACAGAACTACCGACAAGGAAATTGTAACCAACAACAACATGTTTTTGTACCCTAACAACAATACATTCAACAACAGCCAGTGTCTAATAGACAACAATACAGCCAACCAATGCCAGCAGAAGTACAACATCCGTATCACCAACAGCAACAACAACAACAACAAGATGATGGATCATGTCAAAATTGTGGTATGTTTTGTGGTTCTAATTGCTCAGCTAGAAATAAAGAATTTTATCAATGTCATAAGATAGGGTATTATGGTCGTAAATGCAGAGGTTCTCAAAAATCTGGTCAAAACCCCCCATTTCACCGCTAGGGATTCGCGCCGGTCCCTAGGCAATTGTCAAAGGATAGGCACAAAGGTGGAAATTCTTTTGCAGAGGTAAATTTGGTTTTACCAATGCAGAAAAATACATCAATTATTGATATCAATTGCAGAAAAAACATATGCATTGATTGATACTGGTGCAGAAATTACTTCCTGTAGCTTTGATTTTTATAGCAAGTTGGCCCTTT
Organism: Mytilus edulis; assembly: GCA_019925275.1. Taxonomy (NCBI): domain Eukaryota; kingdom Metazoa; phylum Mollusca; class Bivalvia; order Mytilida; family Mytilidae; genus Mytilus; species Mytilus edulis. The sequence continues at coordinate 41,178,045 of CM034352.1, forward strand.
CTGATAAACTTTCACAATCAGATATTCCATCAATTAAAGGTGTAAGTGGACAAGTACTAGGAAAAGTTAATCTACCAATTTCATTTAAAGGTGCTGTTTTTGATTATCATTTATTCATATTCAAATTATCATTTTCATATCAATATGTTCCCGTCCTGAATATACATTTTATTTGACACAGGTAGTTATTTAAACAGCCATCCATCATCATAATCTGCATTGTAAGCTATTCCTTCAACGTTTTGTGGACTTACTACATATATATAATATGCCAATGAACAAAGATTTTCAATACATAATATATTATATCAAACACGAACTTTATATATACATATATATATTATACCCTGTTTTTTTAGTCTTTTTGCGTTTTGTTTAAATATACTTTTTCACTTTTTTTGTCTTTTGGAAAATGTTTTTAGACCCTTCTACAACGAAATTTGTTTTACATGCACACGTATAAAAATTGAGGTTTTTATCCAACGCAATCATAGGTTTGAACGTAGTTTTCAATTTAGACTCGTTTATATATTTGCAAAAGCAAATTTACAGATCTATAATTGTTGGGTTGATGTTTAGACGAGTTGTATATACATTATGTACTTAGCCATGTATCACCATCATTGATGGCGATCCGATGGATACATCTGTTGTAGAGTTGTCACTGACTCAGACGTACTTATAAATATAATTATTTTCTGTGACTGTATATTACATTAATTTGTAGGATCCTTTACTATAGATAATTTAGCTGATCTGTAACAATAACATCTTCATGCCTTATATATCATGTACTGTAGTACGCCGCTAGATTAAAACTGACGTGGAAAGGTAACACACGGCCAGCGAAAGCTCTTTTTTTGAGAGCCCAGGTGGTCGTGTGGTCTAGCGGGACGGCTGCAGTGCAGGCGATTTGGTGTCACGATATCACAGTAGCATGGGTTCGAATCCCGGCGAGGGAAGAACCAAAAATTTACAGATCTAACATTGTTGGGTTGATGTTTAGACGAGTTGTATATATATACAGCTATATATATACAACTCGTCTAAACATCAACCCAACAATGTAAGTTGTATATATCTATAATACTAAAATTACGAGGTCCAATTTGTCAGCCGTCATCGGGTAAAAACGACAAATCAAAGAATTCAACTCTATATATAACTAATATAGGACAATGGTATAGATTAAAAATTACACCACTCCAGACCCTTTTGTTTTCCACATAATTAATATTGCCAATAATTAACAAGTTTCGGGTCGAATCCGATACCGATACCAATAGTATATTCACCTGTTAGCTAATACCTTATCTGTACATTCCGCATTTAACAGGAACACCACCAAACGGTGTATTTAGGATTTTGCTGTATACACGGGTCATAATCAAAGGGCTGACACTTCTAAATTCCGCATTTGACAGGCGCACCACCAAACGGTGTATTGAGGATTTTGCCATATACACGGGTCATAATCAAAGGGCTGACACTACTAAATTCAATCATTGTCAAATTGCTCCCTATTGTATTTTTATTCAGCAATCAGCAAGACTTTCGAAGATAACTAATATAGGACAGTGCTGTTGATTAAAAAATACTCCATTCCTGGATAGCCAGTACCTTTTGTTTTCCAAATAATTAATATTACCAATAATTGATAAGTTCCAGGTCGACGGGTTCAAACAGAAAGATTTGAAAGCAGAGACAACTGTGTATCTTATAATCGACATGACTTTATCAGATGACAATACCAATTACTAAAATAAGGCTTAGACATAGTTATATACTTTAATTCAGTCACGGACCCGCGATATCACGGGTGTGTACTTGTATATATATATATATATATATACAACTCGTCTAAACATCAACCCAACAATGTTAGATCTGTAAATTTGCTTTCGCAAATTTTTGGTTCTTCCCTCGCCGGGATTCGAACCCATGCTACTGTGATATCGTGACACCAAATCGCCTGCACTGCAGCCGTCCCGCTAGACCACACGACCACCTGGGCTCTCAATAAAGAGCTTTCGCTGGCCATGTGTTACCTTTCTACGTCAGTTTTAATCTAGCGGCGTACTACAGTACATGATATATAAGGCATGAAGATGTTATTTTTACAGATCAGCTAAATTATCTATAGTAAAGGATCCTACAAATTAATGTAAGATACAGTCACAGAAAATAATTATATTCATAAGTACGTCTGAGTCAGTGACAACCCTACAACAGATGTATCCATCGGATCGCCATCAATGATGGTGATACATGGCTGTGTACATAATGTATATACAACTCGTCTAAGCAAATTTACAGATCTAACATTGTTGGGTTGATGTTTAGACGAGTTGTATATACATTATGTACACAGCCATGTATCACCATCATTAATGGCGATCCGATGGATACATCTGTTGTAGGGTTGTCACTGACTCAGACGTACTTATATATATATATATATATATAAGTACGTCTGAGTCAGTGACAACCCTACAATAGATGTATCCATCGGATCGCCATCAATGATGGTGATACATGGCTGTGTACATAATGTATATACAATTCGTCTAAACATCAACCCAACAATGTTAGATCTGTAAATATAATTATTTTCTGTGACTGTATCTTACATTAATTTGTAGGATCCTTTACTATAGATAATTTAGCTGATCTGTAACAATAACATCTTCATGCCTTATATATCATGTACTGCAGTACGCCGCGAGATTAAAACTGACGTGGAAAGGTAACACACGGCCAGCGAAAGCTCTTTTTTTGAGAGCCCAGGTGGTCGTGTGGTCTAGCGGGACGGCTGCAGTGCAGGCGATTTGGTGTCACGATATCACAGTAGCATGGGTTCGAATCCCGGCCAGGGAAGAACCAAAAATTTGCGAAAGCAAATTTACAGATCTTACATTGTTGGGTTGATGTTTAGACGAATTGTATATACATTATGTACACAGCCATGTATCACCATCATTGATGGCGATCCGATGGATACATCTGTTGTAGGGTTGTCACTGACTCAGACGTACTTATAAATATATTTATTTTCTGTGACTGTATCTTACATTAATTTGTAGGATCCTTTACTATAGATAATTTAGCTGATCTGTAACAATAACATCTTCATGCCTTATATATCATGTACTGCAGTACGCCGCTAGATTAAAACTGACGTGGAAAGGTAACACAAGGCCAGCGAAAACTCTTTTTTTGAGAGCCCAGGTGGTCGTGTGGTCTAGCGGGACGGCTGCAGTGCAGGCGATTTGGTGTCACGATATCACAGTAGTATGGGTTCGAATCCCGGCGAGGGAAGAACCAAAAATTTGCGAAAGCAAATTTACAGATCTAACATTGTTGGGTTGATGTATATATATATATACAACTCGTCTAAACATCAACCCAACAATGTTAGATGTGTAGATTTTGCTAGACCACACGACGGGACGGCTTGTATCATATTTTCCCTCCGGTTTATATGATCCGTTCATCCTATATTGACTCTTAAAATTCAAGAGTATCTAAAAATGAGGGTACTTTTTATATGGCCTTCCGAATACCGTTTCGATCCCTAACATCACTGAAGAGACATTAAATTTATTGTCGAAATCCGGATCTGGTGTACTAAAAAAATATTGACACCGTATATTTGTGGCATAACGTCGTGGCCACAAGTTAAATTTTTTTCTGTTTAGTGTTAAATTTATATTAGATCCATTTTGTTACATCTTGTAATCAATTTTATTTGGCAATCGCCAATGGCAGTCAGCAGGGTTAAAGAACATCAGTTGTCCGACCTGTTAGTCAAATGCGTTTTGTTTAAATATCCTTTTTCACTTTTTTGGTCTTTTGGAAAATGTTGTATGTGCTATTTTTAGACCCTTCTACAACGAAATTTGTTTTACATGCACACGTATAAAAATTGCGGTTTTTATCCAACGCAATCATACTATTAGGTTTGAACGTAGTTTTCAATTTAGACTCGTTTATATTTTTTCGTTTGGGCTTGTATCATATTTTCCCTCCGGTTTATATGATCCGTTCATTCTATATTGACTCTTAAAATTCAAGAGTCTATCTAAAAATGAGGGTACCTTTTCTAAAAATGAGGGTACCTTTTCTAAAAATGAGGTTACTTTTTATTTGGCCTTCCAAATACCGTTTCGATCCCTAACATCACCGAAGAGACATTTATTGTCGAAATCCAGATCTGGTGTACTAAAAAAATATTGACACCGTATGTTTGTGGCATAACATCGTGGCCACAAGTTAATTTTTTTTCTGTTTAGTATTAAATTTATATTAAGATCCATTTTGTTACATCTTGTGATCAATTTTATTTGGCAATCGACAATGGCAGTCAGCAGGGTTAAAGAACATCAGTTGTTCGACCTGTTAGTCAAATGCGTTTTGTTTAAATATACTTTTTCACTTTTTTGGTCTTTTGGAAAATGTTGTTTGTGCTGTTTTTAGACCCTTCTACAACGAAATTTGTTTTACATGCACACGTATAAAAATTGCGGTTTTTATCCAACGCAATCATAGGTTTGAACGTAGTTTTCAATTTAGACTCGTTTATATTTTTCGTTTGGGCTTGTATCATATTTTCTCTCCGGTTTATATGATCCGTTCATCCTATATTGACTCTTAAAATTCAAGAGTCTATCTAAAAATGAGGGTACTTTTAATATGGCCTTCCAAATACCGTTTCGATCCCTAACATCACTGAAGAGACATTTATTGTCGAAATCCGGATCTGGTGTACTAAAAAAATATTGACACCGTATGTGTGTGGCATAACATCGTGGCCACAAGTTAAATTTTTTTCTGTTTAGTGTTAAATTTATATTAAGATCCATTTTGATACATCTTGTGATCAATTTTATTTGGCAATCGCCAATGGCAGTCATGAGGGTTAAAGAACATCAGTTGTTCGACCTGTTAGTCAAATGCGTTTTGTTTAAATATACTTTTTCACTTTTTTGGTCTTTTGGAAAATGTTGTATGTGCTGTTTTTAGACCCTTCTACAACGAAATTTGTTTTACATGCACACGTATAAAAATTGCGGTTTTTATCCAACGCAATCATACTATTAGGTTTGAACGTAGTTTTCAATTTAGACTCGTTTATATTTTTTCGTTTGGGCTTGTATCATATTTTCCCTCCGGTTTATATGATCCGTTCATGCTATATTGACTCTTAAAATTCAAGTGTCTATCTAAAAATGTGGGTACTTTTTCTAAAAATGAGGTTACTTTTTATTTGGCCTTCCAAATACCGTTTCGATCCCTAACATCACTGAAGAGACATTTATTGTCGAAATCCGGATCTGGTGTACTAAAAAAATATTGACACCGTATGTTTGTGGCATAACATCGTGGCCACAAGTTAATTTTTTTTCCGTTTAGTATTAAATTTATATTAAGATCCATTTTGTTACATCTTGTGATCAATTTTATTTGGCAATCGCCAATGGCAGTCAGCAGGGTTAAAGCACATCAGTTGTTCGACCTGTTAGTCAAATGCGTTTTGTTTAAATATACTTTTTCACTTTTTTGGTCTTTTGGAAAATGTTGTTTGTGCTGTTTTTAGACCCTTCTACAACGAAATTTGTTTTACATGCACACGTTTAAAAATTGCAGCAGTCGATATAATAATACGAAATTACCAATTCGTTACAATACAGCTTTTAACTCTAAACGAGATATATCCACCAACAATGAACGGACAAGAGTGTTAAATATAGGTCATCGTATAATATTCAACAATGAGCAAAACTAATAGAGTACAGTGAACTATACAATGTCCCGAATGGTTATCTCTTTCCTTCAGTATTTAACATTATGTCTTTGAAAGATCTAAAAAATTGCAGTATGTTGTCCATATATAAGCTTATGCTTCTGCGAAACTAATTGTGTTAAATGACACAACAAGAATGAAAAGCAATTCTTTATTGTAGAAGGACAATTATAAAAATAGTATCAGACACACAATTCAATTTCTCTAAGTATATGCAAATACGTATGTAATAATGTGACTGGCGATGACATTACAAAATATGTATTTAGTATACATAATAATATACTGTTTCCAAGTAAATTACAAATGTCTGACTTGAAATAGTGTCGATAGTATGGGGATACCTTAGAATCTATATCAGTGAAAAAACATGACGCATGCAGTTTGTTTTTGTTTTTATTTATATACTATAGCTTATGAAAAGACGACAACATGTGTGTCAATGTGCTTTATGAACTTAACAAAATCTGAAATAATAAAGGAAATATTTCTTTATTGTTCACCGGCGCAGGACCTGTGCGGAAACATACAAATACCGTTCGGTCGTCCGTACCTGCGTCTGTCCATCAAGCTTTATGTGTGTTTTTTCACGTTCAATTCTTTTCGTAATTTTATGACATGTTTATCAAAGGTTTGTTTATCAACAATGTCTCTCAGCAGTTCGAAAATCATCGCCGACCAACTAAATTTGAAGGGGTTATGCCCTCTTTTGGTCCGTCTGTCTTGTCCTGTAAGCGCTCCCGCTTCTACATTCCTTGTGACGTTTCCAGATTTTAATGAAATTATATAAAAGGTTTTATCAGCAATGTCTTTGATGGGTTTGAAAATATAATAAAATATTTTATGTCCCAGCTTATATATAAAAAAAGGAATGATAAACCTTTCTTTTTTCCTATTTTGAAACTACGATGTTTGTACAAAGTTGTTAATTAATCAACTTTGTCGTAACTTCAAGGCAGATGGCGAATTCGGGGTAGGGGGCGAATAGGTCGTCCACCCTTGGACTGGACAACGTATCGTGTTTTAAGCATAACATGGTCAAAATTGTATTTACTAGTCTCGCTACACTCGGTGATATTTTTTTTAATTTTATAGAATAATACCCCTTTCAAAATTCAGTGCATTAATCAGATTATAGCACAGTAAGAACAAAGATATTTTACCTATGTCATGAGACGCTCATATAAATAACATAACTGCCAAAGCATATTTGTGAAAAGGTTAATGCATTGTGTGGATAGTACTATCTGTCTTCAAGTTGATATATTTTGGAACTTTTGTATTTATTGTTATGATTCGTAAAAGGGAAAATGGCTAGTCGATTGACGAATTCATTCATCGACTTCTTTGCTGACCTTGTGTTGCTATTCAGTGTTGTTGTTAGTTTCAGTTGATCAGTTAAACGTGTGTTTTTTCAAGATATTAGCTAATAACACTAAATACATGTTATAAAAATCGTTTAAGTGCAATTACTACTATAATAAAAGTCGACGATTTAGGTCCTTTATATTTATTTGTAGGTCTCATTTCGCTGATTTTTTTTTTTACAGTTTATGATTATCTTAATATATTTTTAAACGAAAAAAGTGTTAAAATTTCTTTCAAGGGAAATAACTCTTAATAGGCGTCGTGTTGTAGAGTTAGTAAATAAGAACTGTTGGTAGATCTCGACATTTTGACCATTTTCGACCCGTCAGATTTTATCTATCTAAAATAGTGTTTAAAGATTAGAAAATCAATTTACACTTCTATTCTATTTACAACCATCATGGGTATGTTAGTTGAACGGCATTCGTCGAATACAATTTGTTTAACAAAATACCCTTATATGAATAATAAGATGTGCTATGTGTGCGAATGCGACAACTATCCATTCAAGTCACAATGTGTAAAAAGTAAACCATTATAGGTCAAAGTACGGCCTTCAACACGGAGCCTTGGCTCACACCGAACAGCAAGCTATAAGGGGCGCCAAATGAGTAGGAAAAACAATTCAAACTGGAAAACCAACGGTCTAGTCTATATAAAAAACGGGAAACACTTATGAACCACACCAACAAACTACAACCACTGAACAACAGGCTCCTGCCTTAGGACAGGTGTATAAAAATGGAACGGGTTTAACGTTTTAACAATTTAAGCATGTTAACAACCAAGTTTGTATGTATTTGGTTTGGAAGTTTCATAGAGAAATATTTTTTTTAAAGGTAATCGTGAGCTTAAAATGCATATGATAATTTATACAACTTCACTTGTGACCCGTGGCCATGGGATTATTGCTTTTTTCAATTTCTGACCGTCGCTTTTAGAGTATCGATTTCAGACGATAGGTCGCCTAGGTTCTTTAAGGTAGATGGAGGTCTAAATTGAAATATATATAATTTTTTAAATAATTTGCAAAAATGTAGTTTATATCATGATTTTATAAAATACAATAAAAAGTATGGGTCACGGGGTGTTTTATCGAGCTACAGGCTGTACAAAATTGTCAGATTTTTTATATATAATACATGGAAAACCAAATTTTTTGTGGTAAGAAGAAAAATAATCGATACATTTTTTCGATAAAATATGAAAAGATAGCTCTTACTATGTGCTTTCAGACAATAAAAAAGAAAAATTGGGTCACGGGACTTGTTTTCTTACTAAACAACAAAATAGAAAATGAATAACACATTCCTTAATAAAAGTTACATTATCTAAGTTATCTCCCCTTATATGGCAATGTTGAAACAAATTGAATCCAACAAAAAATATTCAGTATTTGTAAGAAACTGTCTTTAAATATAATAAAACACAATTTTTTCTTCATTAAGCTGAAAAGCCTAAAACATGAATTACATTCTTTAACACAATTTGCACTTATTATTAAAGATCTAGACCGATTGTGTTCTGTTATTTTACAATCCAAGATGGCGTAAGATACCCGATCTACCTTAAACGTAAAGTCGATCGCGTTCGTCTCCTGAAAATAATCTGTTCAAATTAAAACGGTCGGATATGGTTACATTTCGCAATTTTGTTTTATCAGTGTAAAGAAGAACTACAAAATAAAACCAAAAACATAAATAAAATAAGACATCATATAATTGAACATCGCTTTTTTATTTCTTCTCTCATTCACAACATAAACCCTCATCTCCTCTATTTGTTGGTTCACATCCGGGGCATTGTTCCTGTCCCTTTTTTCTCACTGGACAGACTCTTGGAATGTTGCATCCTATCTCTAAGAAAAAAATGCAAAATATTAATATATGAATTCATTCTCTTATACCAACCGTGCCAGACCCTCATGAGTAGTCAAGGTCGTGAAACACCCCCTAGTAGAAGTAACAAAGAAGTTCCTTAAGATTAACATAAGAAGCAACATACTTATTAATAATAGGATGGTATTGGTAATCATTTGATTAATTTAATCTTGGAATAATGCAGATTGGGTGATTGATATTTGAATAGTCTACATGAAGTTAAGGTTGATTCATTGCATTTATTAGGAATACAATTTGGAAAGTAAATTCAAACTTATTTGGTAAACTCTGTGTTTTTAGGAAATTTATATAAAAAAACTTATAAAGGAAGACAAATGTTACAGTAGTCTATATATTATATTGCAACATAAACGTAAGAATAATGCACAAACAAGATAAAAATAAAAACAGGAAAAAGGAAAAAATACAAAAATTGGGGTAAAAAACTTGTACAAAGCCCTCTTTGTACTTTTTTAATATACAACCAGAAATCATTATACACTTAGTGTGGGAATGTGAAAAAGTACAAATTTTGTTAGAAAATTTTAATACATGGACTTCATCTACAGCACACATAACACTTAACTATAATTGTTAGACTTTTGTATTTGGTATTTTTGGTGTTAGAAACTGTATTGTACAAAATAAGATATTGCTTTGTATTAAATATTATATTATATTTATTCAAGTCTATTTAAAAAAAAAGTTCTATCACTTAAGGCACTCAAACAAAAGTTAAATGATCTGTACTGTACTGAAAAAAACTGTAGCTATTTATAAACAAAACCAAGAACAGTTTGAGAGAGAATGGAATAGCTGGCACTTTCTGTGTTTATACTGAGAACAATCACACAAATACATGAGACTTTTGTTTTTTTTTAAATTTGCTAATGAAACCTATAAATCTGGCTCTTTACGTTCTATCTGTCTTGAATCAAATACCATATAAATGCAGTGATATATAGAGCAACGACGAATGATCAATTCTTCTTTTTATTCCTAAAAATTTCAAACTTGTTTTTTTTTTTTTTTGGACAATTTTTTTTCTTCTAATTTCCTCTTCCAATTTTTGGGGTAAAAGAAAACCATGTTTCATAACCTCGTCGGGGTCAATCACTTAATTTTTTAATCGTCTGATTCATCTGTTTGTTTTGAATTATGCAGTGAAACGTCCTTTTTTTACTTTGTCTTTTTGTGTTTAAGAATTTTTATTAAATATTCAATATTACATATTATTTTCCTTAATTTGATGTGTTCTTGCTTGAGCTAGATGATATAAAATAACTCATATAGCTGTCAGTTGTATTGTTTAATCCCAATGCAACAAGTTAGACCTGAAAATAGTATCCTGAGAAGGAGCTTCTCAAATTGTACGGTTAAATATCAAGTGGTCATTTGGTCCCTAAAATAAACTTACCAGGCACTTTCACTGAAAAAGTGGAATTCATTAAAAATACAATACAAAAGTATAAACATAAACTTTGGATAAAAAAAAAAACAACTTGTGGGATTAAGTTTGATTTACTGGATCCGAAATTAGCCTTGCCGGACCGAAAAATTAAGTAATATATCTGCAGCCTCATCATTCGACCGTTCTATATGTCGAGGTATGTGATAGGGAAAAGAATTTATTATGATATTTTATAATGCTTTTTAGCTTCATTAATAATTGTCTGCATGTATGTTTTTAAAAGTACGCTGAAAGCATGTCACGTTATAAATCTATTTTATAAATGTTTTCTTCCTGAACACGAGTATATTTTCCGTATTTCCAAGACGTACATATGTATACACAACCAACAAGGAGTTAATATAAACATTTGCAGAGATTGACTATGTTACTTGAAAATAGAAAATCCTGTACATAGCTTATCTAATGACATCTCCTAAATTTCAAGTAACAGAGGTAAAAAAAAGTAGTTATGCAACATTTGAACAGAGTCAATTTCAGAAAGTTATTGAAAACATGTGGCTTGAATTTTAAGGGTTAATACAATGAATAGTATGCAATGTTTTATGTGGTTTTCCAACATTTTTATAAATAAATACATGTTATTATATTACAAAGATGTTTCATAAACATCTGTAATTTTCATTGGCAGGCAAGCACTCCAAAAGATAATTTTATTTCCAAATAAAATTCAAAATTCATGATTGCACATGCTCCCCATGACAACCTTCCAACAATACACAGGAAAACAAACGATATGGGTTGATTTAATTCGTAATTTCATAATTATATCCTTGAAATGTATTTATAAGAATTGAATGGTTCTTTTTGTAATTTTATAGGGTTGTAAAAGCGATGATCGTGCGAATATTTTTTGTATGAAGCGCATTCAATAATGTAAATTACTTAGAAACATGATAATAACATGTAGTTATGCTTACCTATCCCGCATGCTGAAAAAGTTGATTAAAGCATAGCAGGTGATTTTTTTTACCTCAATTTGTAATTCCCCTCCATTGTGAATAATAATGCGAATCTTCTTGTTACGTGCTTCAAAGGAAATTGCCGTCGTTTCACTTAGAGGATGCTTTTCATTTAAAAAAAAGCGTTTCAATATCTATACATTTCTATATTATCGCTAATAAATGCAACAACCCAATGAATGCAACACCTTCAGTTTTGTGTTTCGAACATGCAAAACACACGATTCATTGATACACTTCTTTAAATTTCACTATTCAAAATCGTTAAGGATAAGTTGCAAATTGTTGGATTTAATGTACATGTTTACGTGTATGTTTAACTCATAAAATATCAAAATAAAAAATACACTATGTTTTAAAGTATTTATATTCCTTGCATTACATTCATCATAATTACATATTGTGAATGTTCATAACATTAAGTGCATACCCTAATCAATGTCCACGACACGTACCTAAACTAGATAAGTTTATGCTTAAGGTTGAGGGGTACGATTTAAACGGGTGAAATATCAAATATCAATAAACGTAGTTCCCTTCCGAAGCGCATGACATAACAACTCGATTAACACATGCATGGGAGTTTGTATTCGTACTGCTCAGATATTTGTTCTGTTCTTTTCTTGTTCTTCAAAAATAATAAGAAAAAAAAAAAAATAGACAAACCCATCGCAAAAGGTACATGTAAGTATTAATTCAGTTATTGGGGGTAGGGGGTACTTGAATTTTTATTGAAATTGAAAATCGGTTAAAGATTTTCAATTATATGTATGTCTATTTTATAGTTAAGATGATAAACTAACACAGGTAGTTTAGTATAAATATTACAATTTAAATAGTAATGAAGTCACAGAAAGAAAATAAAAACACTTCGATAAGCGTTTTCGTACAAAAACAGATTTTGGTCGATTTAAATATTGTTTTCGGACCCAGAAATGAACTTTTTTTTAAGAGCGAGTACAATATTAAACTTAATCATTTACAATAATTTTAGTCTGTAGTATCACCACCTTTCTTTACAAAACACAAATATGAATATCTACTTGATACATGCATGTGCTTGATATTACCAATTCACAAGTACATGTATATGTTTTAAAACTGGGCATGTTTGTCATTTTTCATTGAAAAGTACTGGGTTTATGCCATCTTTCGTTCCTTAAATATCGACATACATTCATAAAAGTTGAAAGATCACCCGTTTTAAACTTCGCATATACATCTATCTATCGATTATCATTACGCAAAAAATCGTCTTCTTTTTTTAGTTAAAATACTACCTTTTTTCTTTCTTTTTGTTCCAATTAAAATTGAAATTAAATATGATCTATTTTATGTACTTTTTGGACTGCAATTCAAATTATAAGCTATACGTTTTGAAGCTGCTTGCCCCAATTTTTCTGGAATGTGATTTCAAAAATATATACATTGTGAACAGTTGACCATGCAAATCTCCAATTTACAGTTGTATCTGTAAGCGGTTTGATAAGATACAGTATACAATGCGTACATTTTCTACGCAAGAATCTCTTTTGAAACATTTTTATTAGTTTGTACCAAGTTCGACCTTTATGAATCCTAGATTGGTAATTCCTGCAAAGAAATTCACCGGGTAATAGTTAGGTCAGCAATCCAGGCTTCATAGCGTAGTTATGTTACATAATAGTACATTGAACATCTATTTATTTTTTATACTTATAAATCATGTAAATAGTGTAATGAATTAAACAATTAACTGAACATATATGGGTAAACTTACCTCCTTCTTCTTCATGAATTGTAAAAATAAACAATATAATTATTATAGTTTTATATCATTTTACTGTTTCAATTGATTATATTTCATTTTAAATGGTGCGTGTGTGTCGTGTTTGTTCATTTTTCTTAATTTTACATATTCAAAATTATTCAAACTAATTTGATTTTTTCAAAATGAGTCACATGTTATATTGTATTTTCAAAGGTAGACTGAAAAGGGCAGATAGAAATGTGACATTGCACAGTTATTTTTAGAATATCTTAAAATTGAAATCTAAAAACCTCAATCCTTTGTGACACAATCATAACAAACAATCAAATGAATTTCTGTTCTATTTCAGGCGTATTGATAATAATATAATAACAATTGTAGCCTTTGAATGAGGCCCATACGAGGATATATCGACTTAAAGACCTATATCTTCCCCAGACTTCGTCTTCAGTCGATATACTTCTTTCATGTCGATATATCATTGTATCGACTTCACACAAAGGCTATAATTGTATTTAACAATCTGTTGTGGATTCGTAGAAATTGTAAAGATCTAGTCCCAAATTTTCAAACACAATCATTTCAATTTTGCAATAATATAAACAAAAATCTACACTCTATATATACAAAAGTATATGAAAAGTTAATTTTTTTATTCAATAATGATAAAGTTTTTGAAAGTGTTGCCAGAACTTGCTATAGCATTTTAATCAGAAGGAATGGTTTTTTATATAATTGATTATGCTGTATTTTAATGATATTCATAAGTAAATATATATTATATATAATATGTACAATATTTTATTATTTTTTAATAATATTGACTATACAGTCTCTCATAAATCTTTTAAGATTGGCGCATACAATGTGGATTTAAAGTTAGTTGTTATACGTGTATGTTTTATGTACCTGTATGAATATTTTATTGTGTAAATATATGTAATTGTATGTGTTGAGACTTTAATAAAATATTGAATCTTGAATCTATATACACTACTATTGCTCATGCTCAATCGAAAAATCGACTACATTTTCTCAATAACAGTGCTTTGTTTTTCTACAGGAATGGAAATACATTTAATTAAATTTTCCGTTTTTTGTCAAAACAAAATTTATTGATGAAGGTAAATCTATAAAAGCGCCTCAGACACGTGATATTTAATATGACGTATTGTTTTCATTTCTTACTTTGTGAAGAACCACAAACAACAAATACACCGAGGACGATATAATTACATTGATGGACTCTTTGAATGACAACATATTTGTTGAATTTTGTTAATTAATACTAACCCCTACTTTGCATTCATATGAAGCAAAACTCATACAAAACCTTCTCAAAAACTAATTATAAAACAAACAAAAGTTGCTAAGTTAGATGTTAATGAGGGCAATATTTAAACCTTTTGGTAAGTGAATGTGACTAATTTTTAATTTTGCTTAAACCTATGTGAGAATGATCTATTAAGTCAAATAAAACATGTTTTTGACGTCATAATGAAATCACAAAGCTGGCATTTCTACAGTGAAGCATCCAACTAATATGGTCATATTCATTTATAAAAAGAATTTTCTAAATTTAACATAATTTGAGAATAATGACTACTATTTTACTATATTTGAAATATCAGCCCAATTTAGCTCTTATCATACCTTCTCTTGCAGGTAAAATGGAAAGCTTTTAGCATATTACTCAAACATGTCAAAGGCCTAACCTAATTCCATGCATGTGTTAGTGGAAGTATAACTTCAACATAACATAAAGTGGTAAATGTATTAATTAAAGTTGCCATTATCTGCATTTTCTTTATAGTAGCAATATCTTACCTAATATATAACCCACGACAAATACAATATAAAATTGAGTTGATGTTAAGCAAGACTTAACCCTCGGACTCTTATTATTTTCGGTTTCTACAGGTAATATTAATGTACCTATACTTTGTATACCGTATTACAAAATGTACTGTACATACTACTGTCCACACAATGTGTTTTTCTTGTAAAAGAGGGGCGAAAGATACCTAGGGACACTCATAGATCGATAATAAACTGACAACGCCATGGCTAAAAAAATAAAAAGACAAACAGACAAATAATAGTACACAAGACACGACATAGAAAACTAAAGACTTAGCAACACGAACCCCAACACAAACAGGGGTGATCGCAGGAGCTCCGGAAGGGTAAGCAGATCCTGCTCCACATGTGGCACCCGTCGGGTTGTTCATGTTATAACAAACCCGGTAGATAGTCTAATATTCGTTTTACTGTTACAAAACCATTTGTAAATAAATTATGTTTACCAGTGATTCTAAAATATAAATTAAAAATAGTTAAACAATCAATCCATTTTTTTGGGGGTGCGTTCGGCTTTAAAGTGAGTACCTAAATGTATGGAAAGTTCCTCGCGGTTTTTACTATAAAAATTTAATAAACTTACTTGTATCAAGAACAATTCCATTCAAATTTCCAGTGCAAACATCACAAATTGTTGGATTTCCTTCGTAGAATTCTGAAATAAAAATAAAATATATTGTATTCTTTAATTTTCTTTTCAATGAACACATGGGACAGATTGACAAGTTTTTTGATTGCATTTTATTTGTATTAAATACCGTTTAAAAAAATCGATAATAACGATTTTTCTATATATTAGTTTTTGTTGTAAAATAGAGGTTATAGATGCTTTTTATTGGTGGAGAAGCCGCAGTATCCAGAGAGAACCCCATCGACTTTTAGATGTAAAACTGCCAATCTTAGTCAATGAAAATCAGAGTTGAACGCATCTGCCACGGTATTCTTTAATTTTTTTCGGCCACATTTCTCTATTCTTTCTTAATTTTGCCTGCTATTTTCTTTTTTTTTTTTATATCTTAGCACCCCATTATTATCTATTCTTTATAATTATTAGGGCCTATTGTTCTCTATATTCCTTATATTTTGGCCCAGGTTTTTGTACTCAGGTCCATTATTCTTTATTATGTAAACCTGTAGTGGAGCAGGAACTGCTGACCCTTTATATATTTACAAACCTGCTCGTGCATTTTTCATTGTTATTCAACGCAAAATAATCATCTAAGATACCTGGGACGATCTCATTTCACAAAGGATTTCTTTTGTCTACTTATTGTACCTCAAACTTATTTACCCGGTGTAGGTCTTTAACAGTTTAAGTTGAGGTTCAATTTACTTAAAGTTAATCTGGCATGACTAATTAGATACGCCCTCTTAAAATCAGGGGGTCCGAAATAGGATCGGGAAAAAACACCAAGCAAAATACCATAATTTACAATTGAAGATTTTTTTTTATTCAAAGTGGTTTTGTTTGCTTAAGTATCTCCGATCCATAATCAAACGGCATTTTGTGGAAATAATAACCTGTCCCGAACCGGGAGATGTTGGCTGCAATAGGAATTTATTTATAAAAAAAAGTCCATATCTCATTTACTTATAGTGGCCGTTATTGATTTAAAATTCATGACATTTTGTTTATGGCATTCGTGTATCGTGGAGAAAAAGGGGCGATATCTTTTTGCGCCAAAAAGTAACTCATTTGCGCCACAACTTAATTGCGCCAATACTTCTTTTGCGCCACCTAATTTTCTAAACTATAGGTATCATTTGCGCCAATAAAACAATTATCTAATTGCGCCAATTTTATTTATTTTTATTTATTTATAACAACTAAGTGATTGACTTCCCTCCTCCTTTATCCAGGCTTGGCACCAGCAGTGCTTGCAACTTTCACCGAGTCAAAAAAAACATTTTCTTGTAAAATGCTCCTGATTTTGACGGCAACAGACAAAATACCAAGGGAATATAATGTCTATTCTTAAAGCCATGTATAGTATAAAGTTGTTTGAAAATATTTTGGACAACATTATATTGGTACAATCAGCAAAAAAATCCTTTGTACACATTGTACACATAAATTTTAAATTAGCCTCGCATCTTATAAAACTATCCCGCTTTCTGGATCGTTACACAATAAAAAGATATCATCTTTGTTTGTAACAATTAACACCAATATCATCCAATATTCTGTGAAATTCTGCTTGATGTTTAGGTTGAACCGGATGCAGTTTTTTTCTCTCTCTATACATTGACTGACGCACATATTTCAAATCTTTCTTTTCTAATTTTTCTTCTTCTATCTGAATCTGAAATAAAACTAGATGTACACAAAACGTCGCCAGAAATTTGTGCAGTACCATCCCACGTGAAATCAATTATACGTCTTACACGTGGAAATGTCGAATTCAAACTAGATAGCCCATTAAATATTAATTAAATTTCATGACATACAAACAGTAGTTAGCATGTGGTAAAATGTGTTTAAAACTAAAAAGCTAAAAAAAAAAAAGACGAAAGATACAAGAGGGACAGTCAAACTCATAAATCGAAAATAAACTGACAACGCCATGGCTAAAAATAAAAAAGACAAACAGAAAAACAATAGTACACATGACACAACATAGAAAACTAAAGAATAAGCAACATGAACGCCACCAAAAACTAGGGGTGATCTCAGGTGCTCCGGAAGGGTAAACAGATCCTGTTCCACATGTGGCACCCGTCGTGTTGCGCATGTTATAACAAATCCGGTAAATAGTATAATTCGGTATGTCACATTCATGAAAGGGAAGAGGATTGTAGTTACGACGTAAGGAACATATCCGATATCATCTGTAAAAGTTGCCTCTTATATAAATTGGAAACATATGACGTAATCAGGCGATTCGTTTTTCAGCCGATAAAAAATCAGAAACTGTATGAAATGAACACTTACTATAACAAATCAGCATCGACGTATAGTTAACAAATTAAATTAACACACTTTTCAAATGATATCTAATAAAGTACAAACTTGATGAAATAATATAACTGCTACTGCGTTATATTCCTATAATTATAAAAATATGAACATGTAGTATGATTGCCAATGAAACAACTCTCTACAAAAGTCTAAATGACACAGAAATTAACAACTATAGGTCACCGTACGGCATTCATCAATAAGTAAAAACCATACCCCATAGTCAGCTATAAAAGGCCCCAAAACGACAAATTTAATGTAAAACAATTCAAACGAGATAACTAAGGACCATATTTGAATACAGTTTCTCTTTCGAATGCAACTTGTTGATGATTGCATTATCATATTAGTCTCTTAGTTTATATTTTTGTATTCGATGGTGTTTAATTTTCAGCAGCATTTTTTCTCGAACCAGAAAAGAGCTTCAACTTATAACATTTTTAGGGAATCTTCAATTATTCCAGCATCGTATGTTTGACATATAATTTTGCTTTTCTATTTTTGTTCTCCAAATTTTAAAGCTGAATATAGCCACCATATAGTTTAATTAAATATGGTAATGCGAAAACTAATTTATTGTCCCAAGTTTGGAAGCGGTTAATTCAGTGGTTATCGTTTGTTGCTGTATATCATATTAATTTTGTTTTTCGTTTGATGTTTTGTTACATAAATTAGGCCATTGGTTTTCTCGTTTGAATTATTCAACATTTTGTCATTATGGGGGCTTTTTATAGCTTTTAATGCGGTATCATGGATTTTGCTCATTGTCGAAGCCCGTACGGTGACCAATATAGTCGCTAAAGTTTACGTCATTCGGTCTCTAATGGAAGATTATCTCATTGGCAATCATAATATATCCCATTTATTATATATAATTCATAAAGACGACCAATGAGATAGATCCACCTAACATTTAAGACGAAATAAAAAAGAATCAAATAACACCTGTTAGAACGATATTTTCACTATAGAACGAATTTTCTAAGGATCAATCTCAAATAAATATATGACATTATAAGTAACCCTTCGTATTTGGTTTTTGAATTATGTAAGTTATTTACGTATTTATTTAAATTAGCTCATCATGGTTTGGTTGTTTTTGAATATTTAGGGCAAACAACAAAACTAACAATTAACAAAAATGTACTTCTTCGTACGCACCAAATATATACAGTGATAGTTTATTTTCTATCACTGGATCGATACTGTTGCTGGAAGACTGTTAGTCCCCGAGGGTAATTGTATCATCGGCTCAGTTGTCAGGACTTCGGTAATGACATGATTTATATCACACTTTTGTTAAATCCTCCGTTGATCAAATTAGAAATTACATTTGTATTAAGAAACTTAGGATCTGACTTCCTCAGGGAAAGTTGACCTGCTATTAACATGATGAATTTGGCTACTAATAATCCTGTTTGGTCCCTTTTGATCATATAACTCCGCACGTATTTAGGTATGTTTACATTTTTCGCTTTCAATTGCTTGGATTTTGGCGTTCCTGATTAAGGGATAAATACAAAAAAGTTTTTGAACGTACTGAATTTATAAAGTATTATTTTCAGACAGTCGCCGATGGTATCATCAGCTCATTTGTCAGGGCTTTGGTAATGACATGATTTATTTACAACACTGCTGTTAAATCCTCCGTTGATCAAATTAGAAATTACATTTGTATTAAGAAACACACAGCTTTAATAAGTACCTCTCAACAATAAACGGACCAGATCTTGTCCAGCAATCGAACGTCAACACAGTGTCGCTTAATTCGATTTCCAATGTTGTTCTGTAGACCTTTATTATTGCACCCGGAAATGGACCACCTATCAACGTGTTTGTTTTGTTTTGCAATCTACATGGAAAAGTACAAATACTGTCCACTGAAATACAAAAACACATGGTTTAGTACAACGAAAAGACAATCTAAATTGATATGGCAAATATTTTTAAATGTGCTAGAACCAATACATTGACTTAACACTGTTTTGAATTAACAAATGTATCAAGTTAAAGATATAAAGATGTGGCAATACATTTTTAGTTATGTTTTGATTTAGCAAATGCAAAATAATATTAGTACATGTACCTATAAAACTTTTTTTGAAGTTTGTACTACGGATTTATTTTAATTAATAATAATAATAATAAATTATTTACGGTCTCTATAAACAGCACGTACCGCCTAAACATTCAGGATTTGATATCCCTTTAAAAAAGGATTCTACGTGTACATCTAAACTTTAAAACTAAACCAGAACCATCAATATTAGGTCTCGTTCTACAGTTGCATCCTCGGCAGTCCAGTTTCGAAAGATAATTCGTAAGTGAGTAATAGTTTTGAAAGCGTACACCAAAACGCTGTGCCCAAAAAAATGAAATTAAACCAACGACGTCACGTCGTTTTAATTTTGGGATACGATCAATGAAATTACCCAGAATACATTAGATTCTGAAACGGCGAAATATCACTACATTAAAAAAAATTGGCAGCCATGTATTTGTGTCAAAGATAAGTACCTTTTTACTTCCGGTATATGAATTGTGAATTCAAGTGATGATATCCATGTACAAGTACTCTTAGGCAATATAAAAAATTCAAAATTGACCAAGAGCACTTGTTCTTAATGTTTTGCCGAAATTTTTAATATTTAAAATTGCGGCATAGCTTTAAGATGATCACGACTTTGAAATTCGAACTTATAAACTACTGTAATTGTAAGATCGTATGGAGTAGAGCAAACCATACATTAGTTATTTAGTAAAAATAAATTGAAATTTTACACATTTTTTCTAAAACTTGCAACACACACACACACACTCACAAAAGTGGGATCCATGCCTAAGCGCCAGTTGTCGCAAGCACGACTATAAAATTAGGCCATCTATAATCTGCGAAGCATGGGAATTCTTAAAACTAAAAGAAACAAGTTTCTCAATCTTAAAAGCTAACCGAACCTTTAAACAGACTTTTTAAAAGTTGATATAGCTACGATACTGTTGTCAGGTCATTAAAGATGGCATATTTTGGTATTAATATTGATTCAATCATAGGGTCTTTGCATAGGAAATAAACACAATTTATTCTAAAACCAGTTGTCGGCATGATACGGGTTATGTTATTCTCATATATTTTATGATGGTATGATACGGGTTATGTTCTTCTCATATATTTTATGATGGTAGAGTGGAGATCACTTCTAACCTCTCATTAGAACTGTCAGAATAATCTGTCATAGCACTGTTCTAACCTGTCCTAGAACAGTTCTAGCTAGAACAGTTCTACGCTAGAACTGTTCTAAGTAGAACTGTCAGAATCAGTTCTAGGTAGAATTGACTAAATCAGTTCTAGGTAGAACTGTCAGGATCAGTTCTAGGTAGAACTGACTAAATCAGTTCTAGGTAGAACTGTCAGGATCAGTTCTAGGGTAGAACTGTCTAAAACTGTTCTAGGTAGAACTGTCCAAATCAGTTCTAACCGTAGAACTGTCAGCAGAACTGACTAAATCAGTCAGGACTGTAGAACAGTTATAAATGACGTCACTGCAGAAAAGGCACTTTAGAATTTAGAAGAAAAAAATCAGTTCCAATTCTTACTTTACTCAATCTAAATAAAAACCGATCTCTCATCGCTCCTGTTTCTGATATGTCGCGTGGGAGATCTAACGAAACCGGCTTTGAGGTCACATGTGAGTGAACTGAAAGTCATGAATTTATAAAGATATGCAAATGAGTTGACGACCTATCAATAAGCCAATCAAAAAAGTTTATGAATTATTATGACTGACGATTTCGTCGTAAATAAAATGAGTTACATCCCTTTGCCTTACGTTAAACTTCCAAGATCGTGGAAGACTCAATTTCATTGGTCGAAAAAGACACACCTTCGAGGTCACTCACATGTGACCTCAAAGCGGGTTTCGTTAGATCTCCCACGCGACATATCAGAAACAGGAGCGATGAGAGATCGGTTTTTAATTAGATTGTACTTTACTATATATAATAGCAGATTTTTCTATATCATCAAGTTTTTACTGATCAAAAGTTACATGTACAAATATCGAAGTGGATAGAAGGTTATCCAACTCATTGGAGAAATATTTTTATAAGATTGCATATGAAACATCATTGTTTACGTTTCTTCGTTCCCCGTTTTTAACAGTCTCTGACTTCCTAAATATACATGTAACTCTGCATTTAATTCATGGAATTTTAATCTTAATTTACCTTGTTTGCCTTGGATTTACATTCATGATTTAAGATTCTGTTTTGACAAATGTTCAAACAAAAACTGTACAGTGGATGAATTATGGGATATTAATGAAAAAGGTGTTGTTAAACGTAAATTTGCATTATCTCGTAGCCAAACTTATCCATAACGATTATAAATAATATCTGGGAGTCTGGAATGTCAGAAAAAAATTACTCGATCTGAACATGAATGAAACATTTGACACTGGACGTTAGACTACACACAAAATCAATCATTTTCCTTCTTCAAATTATATTAACAGTATACTATTCCAGGAAGAGAACTTCTCATACATGTACTTTTCATTTTAAAATAAAGTATATGAATCAGTCCTGTGAGTGTTGGAGGATGTCGTTAAATAGTTTTGTTTATAAAAAAAACCATCATGAACAACTGACTTTAAAAGTCACTTTTGTAACGGTTCAATATTTAATAATTTAATTTTGGATGTAACGCGTCTTCTGGTTGGCTGAAGTTATTTTGTTATCAGCCCATAGACATAAGTTAGTCATGTGACCGTGGCGTCATCAACATTTTTTCATGGTTAGCTACGGTTTAAAATGGAATTTAGAATTAAATTATAAGAAGTGACTGTAATATTTTTTCTGTCTATTTGAAATAACAAAAAAAATGTGGTGCACACTGTTAAAAAACCCGCTACGCGAGTTATTCAGTGTGCACCAAATTTTTTATGATATTTCTTCATAGACAGAAACAATATTACAGTCATTCCTTAAATAATAATATTATCGATACAGAGAGAAAATAATGGCGCGCTAAATTCATGTGGATAAAATTTGGTGTCATCTTTATCATACAATATCTGTCCTGACATAGAAATATTATTGGTTTACAATGAGGCCATATATATTTACATGATAAAGTGTATTTATGTTCAGTTTTGGTTGATGCGGAAAAATAATAATGTTATTAAAACGACTCAGTCTGATATATCGAAACTACTGAAATTTGTTAACAATTCCATATTTTGAATAAAAAGAGGATATGCTGTCATTTGAATTATACAATCCATCGTGATCGGTTGTTGTCTGCTCTATAGTTGGGTTGTTGTCGCTTTGACACATTCCCCCTTTCCTTTCTCAATTTTATAAGTGATTTACTATGCAGCTATATAATTATCTATATATTAAGATTTACATAATAAAGTGTAAATATGGTCAGTTTTGGTTGATGCTGTCACATATGATCAGTTTTGGTTGATGCGGACAAATAATTTTGTTATACCAGTCAGTCTTAGGTATGAAAACTACTGATATTTGTTTATGATGCAATATTTTGAATAAAAAGAGGACACGCTGACACTCTAGATTGATGCAAAAGAAATATGTAGCATTGTGTTCCAATATTTCTTTCATTTGTATTAAACAATCCATCCTTACATAACAATATTACAGATTTACTATGCGACTATAAGAGTTACATAAAAAAGAGAAAATATGGTCAGGTTTGGTTGATGCGGTCAAATATGGTCAGTTTTGGTTGATACGGTCAAACATGGTCAGTTTTGATTGATGCAGACAAATAATTTTGTTACATGAGTCAGTCTGAGGTATGAAAACTACTGATGTTTGTTTCTGATGCGATATTTCGAATAAAAATAGAAAATGTTGGCACTCTCAATCGATGCGATTTTTTTTTGTGGTCGTTGATTTCCAATATTGCAGTTTTTTTATATACTACAGTCCCTCCTGACCTAAAATTATAACTGAAGTACTGTGCAGCTGTATAGACTTGCATAAAAAAAAAAGCAAATATGGTCAGTTTTGGTTGATACGGTCAAAAGATTTTATTACACGACTCAGTCTAATTATGAAAACTACTGATATTTGTTTACAATTCAATACTTTGAATAAAAAGAGGACATGCTGGCACTATAAATTCATGCGAACAAAATTTTGACGTCATTGTTTTCCAATATTGCTGTAACTTGTATATTACCATGATTACAGTCCTTCTTGACCTAAAATTATAACTGAATTACTGTGCAGCTATATAGATTTGCAGAAAGAAAGAGCAAATAAGGTCAGTTTAGATTGCTACGGTCAAAAGATTTTTGTTTAACAGGTCCGTCCGAGGTATGAAAACTATTGGTAAACAGATATCACATTTGTTTACGATTCAATATTTTGAATAAAAAGAGGACATGCTAGTACTATAAATTGAGTGCAAATAAAATTTTGAAATCATTAATGTTTTCCAATATAATTGGTATCCTTGCCTAAAAATATAACTGTATTCCTGCAGTGTGCAGGAATACAGTTATATGTATATAGATTTATATGATGAAATCAAATTTCAGATTAAGTTTAATTTAAAAACATATTTATTTATAATAGTGGATCATTGGCGGATCCAGAGGGGGTGGGTCAGGGGTTGGACCCCCCTTTTTTTGGACGATCAATGCATTTGAATGAGGACATATAGTTGGAACCCCCCCCTTTTTCCTGGGTTGGGAAGCCCCCTTTTTAAAATTGCTGGATCCGCCCCTGGTGGATTGGGAAACAATGTATTACATTGAGGTCAGATAATTTTGTTATGTAAAACGAGCCATCCTGACTCCCGGAATGACAAATGTAAAACAGTAAAACAATTAAAATAATAATTGTATTAACGGCCTAATTTGTGTTCAAAAAATGAAAGAAAACCAAAATATTTATGTAACACATCAACAAAAGAAAATCACTGAATAACAGGCTCCTGACTTGGAACAGTCACATACATGCAGAATATGGCGGGGTTAAACATGTTCTCTTCCCGACGAAAAATCTGAAATAAAACCGGCAAAATAGCAAAACTCTTTATAATATTAATCGCTATTTTGCCGAAGCCTTTACACTAAGACAAAGAGTTCTTAAAACTTATAAATCAATTCTAGCCGTAGAATTTATAAATCAATTTTAGGCGTAGGATTTATAAATCAATTCTAGCCGTAGAATTTAAAAATCAATTCTAGCCGTAGAATTTGTAATCAATTCTAACAGCAGAACTGTTCTAGAAGTAGAACTGACCAAAGATAAAGATTTGGTCAGTTCTAGGTAGAACTGTCTAAAACTGTTCTAGGGTAGAACTGTCAGGATCAGTTTTAGGTAGAACTGTCCAAATCAGTTCTAGGTAGAACTGACCAAATCAGTTCTAGGTAGAACTGTCCAAATCAGTTCTAGGTAGAACTGACCAAATCAGTTCTAGGTTAGAACTGTTCTAGCTAGAACTGACTAAAAGGTGTCAGGCTGACAGTTCTACGTACTGTCCTATAACAGTTCTCCTGACAGATTCTGACAGATTTAATGAGAGGTTAGAAGTGATCTCCACTGTATGATACTAAACCTCTAACGGGAGGGATCGTGCTTGATTTTCATATGATGAAGACATAATCTGTCTATCATTTTTATTGAGGTCTGGAGCTGGCATGTCATTAACTGCTAGTATTCCTTTGTTAATTTATGTATCATTATCATTTTGCTTAGTTTCTTTTGTTACCTATTCTGATATCGGACTCGGACTTCTTTTTTACTGTGCGTTGATTTTTTCTACATTGGCTAGAGGTATAGGGGAGCGTTGAGATCTCACTAAACATGTTAAACCCCGCCACATTTTTCCACTGTCCCAAGTCAGGAGTCTCTGGCCTTTGTTAGTCTTGTATGATTTTTAATTTTAGTTCATTTAAACTTTTTGGAGTTTAGTATAACGTCCATTTTCACTGAACTAGTACACATTTTTGTTGAGGGGACAGCTGAAACCCGCCTCCGGTGCGGGATTTCCTCGCTGTGTTGAAGACCCATTGGTGGCTCTCGGTTTGGTTTCTGCTCTTTGGTCGGGTTGTTGTCTCTTTGACACATTCCCCATTTCCATTCTCAATTTTATTCTATTTTATTCCTTACTGTGGCATTTATCCCCTATTTGTACCAATAAAATTTGACTTAGATTTGAGCCATTTATTTACAAATGTGTTTTTCCATTGATTTAACTGACTTGTCGATGTTTTAAATTTTCATGTTTTGCAGTTTGGTTGTCCGTCTTGTTTACTTTCTGTACGCAAAACACGTTTGACGAAAAAGTTCTTTCTCCAGTCATTGTTTTGGTGTTATCCTCAATTTATCGAATACGTGTTGATTTTCTGTCATATCTGATAAGTAACATGACGGTCCTAGAAAAATAAAAAGAAGTGGTATGATAACTTTTCTTTTCATTGCCTTGAAAATTAAAAAGAAGATATACGCCTTTCGTAAATTGCAAATTGTATAGTCTTGGTACTTCCATAGTGTTTAAAGGTTTATGGGTTTTCTATATATTTCCACGACTAACAACGTCCATGTAAGAGTAGCTTTTAAAAACTAGTACTCACCGTTATACTAATTCAGCACAGCAAAAACCAAAGAAAACAGTCGAAAAATACTCGGCATAGCGATCCTTTATCAAAGGTGTGTCTTAGACTACTTATTTAAAGTTACTAATTTCAATAACATAAAAAGATGCAAGATGTTGCGATTGATCCGACAACTGTTTTAAAATAACTTATCGCTAGGATATGCATGTATATGTTCTACTTCTATTATATAATAGTTTCAAATCAATAAAAACTACACTGATGTTAAACAAATTTTAATTTTACATTTGTTTAGTAACTTACATTAATGTATATTTAGTTATAATACCTTGTTGCATTATTTGAATAGAATCTAATAAAAATATTCGTTATAATCATGTTCGAGCACGCAAGTTAATTTAGCTGAAATTCAATTAGATTGAATTTGAATAAAGCGTAACTAATAACGATGTACGCAACAGTTTTTATAAAACCTAATTAATGCAACTTTTTATATTTTTGAACTTTGTAACATAGAAAATAACAGAATCTGTCCTGACAGTGCCCGATTATACGGAATGTGATCCGACAGAGATCAGACAGTGACCAGACAGTACATCGACAATGACGGGTGATATCCGTTAGAAAACTGTCATCATATTCGGGATGATCAGGTACTGTCGGAACGCAATCCTATCACAATCTGCTGTACCGCATTGCAAACGGCTTGGTCTGTGTACTGTTTTGGTAAAGTGCCGAATTGACCGTGTCGTCCTTTTTTTATCATTTCACTCCCCAGTCTCATCTATCCCTCGATATTTGTCAAAACTGAAACACGTTGTTTTTTCTATTTGAAGTTTAATCCACCACTAGAGTAAGTTTACCTTTTATATTTGTGCTAATTTTTTATATCGTTGTGCATATTGTTGAATTATACATTTTATGCAACTTCATATTTGATTATTGGTTTCATTTACGCACGACATGAAAAAATATTGCCGCTGTGAATTTACAGTACTGTTTGTATTTTTTATATATGCATTTGCCCCTTAAATTCCATTCATTACTTGTCAATCCCACATATTAGGATTTATTTTTTGTGTTTTATTGATGTAGACAAGGGTCACGCTCGAATTTTCTAGAAATACAGGACCGCACAGTTTTAACGTGTGTAAAATTTTCATCGTGCACGGTATGAAAAGTACAGTTAATGACATATGCAACCTATCATTTTATTGCATATATAGATACTTGCGTGTAACCTTTTTCTGATATATTCGAAGTGTAGTGTACAAGAGTTACTTGTATTGAACTATATAACCATTTTCTTTGTGAAGTTACTACTTTTTGACATTTATTGTATAAGTGTTGATTTAATAGACTAAGTATGCTTATGATTATTATTTTGTACTTTCATTTTTTTACCCTCTCCGGGGGTCTGTATACGAATAAACAGTGGAACTCTCAACGAATTATCAGTACAGTAAAAAATCTAGATCATAGAGATGAACTCAAGATAGATCCAACATGTCACAGTCAGAATCAGTTTCTGAAAGAGAGCTTAGATCTTCAAAAACACTAACATCAGAAGGAGATCAACTTTTCGAACAGTCTAATGAAAGACACCAATATATCATTAGAACTATAAAACGAGATATATATATATATTATACTAGATGTAGAAGACAATCCAGTGGTGGACCTCTCCACAGTATCAACATACAGAGAGGAACTTTTGAAGTTGTCAGACAAGTATGAGAAAGAAGCTTACAGATATTTTGATTTCTTAAAATCATATAGGACAAGAGAAAGTGAGCATGCATCATTCAAAGTGTCATTCTATGCTTTTAAAGGCTAAGATATCAGTTGTCAAACAACATCTAAGTGAATTGCTGCCTAGGAGATCAATAGAAAATAGTGAACGAACTCATAAAAGTCGTAGCTCCCAACATAGTTCCCGTCATACTGGGTCAACAAGGCACTCGTCACTAAGTGCTCAATCAGAGATTCTTAAACAAACAATGAAACTTGAAACTGCAAAGACACGACTTAAATATGCCATAGAGGAGGCAGAGTTGTTGCACCGCGAAGCTACACTCAAAGCAGAGAAAAACGTCCTCGCTATGAAGCGAGACGTTGACGAAGCTGAGTCGGGATTACAAGCTGTTAAGAAGGCATTGGATTTCGATCTTAAAGACTATGTTGAAAGTTACGAACCACCAAGGATCGCTAATCCAGTAGTTCAACATGCCAATGAAGACAGAATGTCCAAAAGAAAGTACCGTAGTGCTAACGTACCAGATACACGTAACATTACAGAACAACGTACAGCAGAATTTGTGGAGCAACAGCGCTCACATCATTCCTTACATTTGAGCAAACATGACCGTAAAGCGAACAATGTAAACATTCCTATTCATTCTTGAGGACCATTGAAACCTACAGCTCAACCTTTTGTTCCAACCCAGAGGAACGAAGCACATGAATTGGCCAAGTTCATGGTGAAAAGATTTTATCACATCTAGGCTTATATCATTTGATGACCAGCCGTCACATTACTCATCTTGGAAAATTAGCTTTCAACACATAATAACTGAGTTAGATACAAATCCATTGGAACAGTTGGACCTTCTTATAAAGTATTTGGGACCAAGCTCAAAACAGCACGCTCAGAACATAAGATGTGCTAATGCTCATAATCCGGCTACTGCAGTGCGTGTTATATGGGAACGCTTAGATTCTAGGTTCGGTAGTCCAGAGATGATCGAATCGTCACTTCATGCACGTATAGTTAACTTTCCGAAACTCTCGAACAATAACCGAAAAGAACTCTACGAGTTAGCGGACTTAGCTGCTGAGATCGAGTCAATCTGCAAAGATGAAAAGTTTGCCACCACATTCGCTTACTTTGATTCTTCTCTAGGTGTGAATCGTTTTGTAACCAGATTACCTTACAGTATTCAAGAAAAATGGACTACTACTGCTAATGGTTATAAGTCAAGAAACCATGGAGCATATCCGCCATTTTCTTTCTTTGTGCCATTTTTGCAAAACATTGCTAAAGTTCGTAATGACCCGGGATTTTTATATGACAATCAAGACACCAAACCATCCACATCTAAACACACAAGAGTACAAAATCGAAATCGAAGTCCTGCGAAAGTTTCAAGCATTAAAACAGACATTGGACACAGTGTTTATAAACCACCTACTAGTATTAGTATTCAGAAGTCAAGAGAGGATTTGTGTCCCCTTCACGGAACTAACCATACACTTAACACGAGCCGTGGTTTTCGTACTAAACCATTGTCAGAGAGACTTGATTTAATTAAGCAAAAAGGTTTGTGTTTCAAGTGTTGCGGACCTAAGAGACATGTCCGTGATAAATTTAAAGAGGATGTCAAATGCAGTGTTTGTGGTTCTCGTGACCATCCGTCAGCCTTACATGTAGATATTACAGCGGAACCCCAGAAAAAGCACGAGGAGGAGAATTCTAAGGAACAAATAAGCAGCAAATGTACCAAAATATGTGACTCGATACACAATACAAGTAAATCATGTGCTAAGATAGTACTCGCCAAAGTATATCACTCTGATAGACCATATCATTTCAAAACTGTTTACTGTGTGATCGACGACCAAAGCAACAGGACTTTAGCAACGTCAGATTTCTTCAACTTCTTCGGAGAAAATGACACTGAAACAGAATATGAACTTGCTTCTTGTGCAGGCAGGTTCGTTACTAGTGGACGACGAGCTTCCGGATACATGTTAGCGTCACTTGACGGATCATCTTATCTTAACGTACCTGAAATAATAGAATGTTATGACATTCCAAACAATCGGGAAGAAATACCATAATCTGTTGTAGCTTCAAGTTATCCACACATGATGGACATAGCAAGTTGTATTCCTGACATTGACAATCAGTCTGAAATACAGATGTTAATAGGCCATGACCTAATTAGAGCACACCATGTTATTGAACATCGTATAGGAGTCGACGAGGTACCGTACGCACAACATTTGCCCTTAGGATGGCTTATTATAGGGAATGTATGCCTAGGAAGGCAAAATGTTGTCAATGTAAACAAAACTGTAATTTTGAACAATGGACGACCTACACTATTGTCCCGGTGTGATAGCCACATGTCAGTGAAACTAGACCCAATCTTCAACAAGGCTCAACTAGACGAAAAGGAAGGCGCGTCAATAGAGGATCAAACCTTTTTGAACATTATGTCATCAGGATTCTTCAAACAAGATGACGGACACTGGATTGCTTCACTACCATTTAAACCCAACAAACCTTCTTTAGAAAACAACAAACAAATTGAAGAGCGTAGAGCTAAATCGTTCGATATGAATTTACGTTGCAACTCCGTAAAGCGCACGCATGTGTTAGAATTTATGCAGAAACTGTTAGACCGAGAACATGCCCAGATAGCACCTAAACTATCGCCAGTTACTGAGTGCTGGTACCTGCCTATGTTCGCAGTGTATCATCCAAGGAAACCAGAAAGTGTAAGAGTAGTTTTCGACTCTTCAGCAAAACATCATGGACTATCTTTGAACGACGTTTTGTTGAAAGGTCCAGACATTTATAACAGCCTTCTTGGAATTTTACTCCGTTTTAGGAAAGAGGCTTATGCCGTAACCGTTGATATCGAACAAATGTTTCATAACTTCAGAGTCATCGATGAACATAGACGTTTCTTGCGCTTCCTGTGGCACAAGGACAACGATTTTGATAAACCTTTAACTGAATATCAGATGTTGGAAACAGTCCGTCCCCAGCAGTGGCTACGTATGGTCTGAGACGAACTGTCCAACACGCTGAACTTGATGTGAAAAAGTTTGTTAGCAACGATTTCTACGTAGATGATGGACTTACCTCTTGCGCAACTCCAGAGGGAGTTATCTCGTTCAAAGAACTAAACAAACTTTATACGACAACGGCAGACTAAGATTGCATAAAGTTGCATCTAACAGCAGGTTAGTGCTCGAAGCATTTCATTCAGATGACCTTGCCAAAAATCTCAAGGACCGTGACCTTGGATCGGCAGATCTTCCGATGCAGAGGAGCTTAGGTCTCTCATGGGACACAGAACTGGACGAGTTCACCTTTAGAGTATCTTCTGACATCAAACCATTTACACGCCGCGGAGTTCTTTCGACAATTAACAGTCTGTATGACCCAGTTGGCTTTGCTGCACCAGTAATCATAAGAGGCAAATTACTCATGCGCCAGATGCTCTCATCTTCATCGTCTTCTGATTGGAACGATCCACTTCCTGAACTTCTAAATCAGCAATGGGAATCGTGGGTACATTCATTGAGCGAACTTGAAATTTTTCGTATATCTAGAAAGTACAATGGACCTTCATTTGCAAATAGTGTTAAACGAGAAATTCACATATTCTCAGACGCTTCTAAAGATGCAATCGTAGCCGTTTCATATATCAAACTTTATAGTGCAAATACTGTTAACATTAGCTTTCTTTTCGGGAAAGCCAAAGTTGCCCTGTCTCACGGACACACAATTCCACTTTTGGAACTGTGTGCTGCAGTCTTAGCAGCAGAGCTATCTGACATTATGCGAGATCAATTAGATATCAACCCAGATGATTTTTATTATTATACAGACAGTCGTGTAGTACTTGGATACCTGACAAACGAAACAAGACGCTTCTACATATATGTTGGTAACAGAGTAAGCCGAATTCGTTCTACGTGTCAACCTACTCAGTGGTCTCATGTGTCTACTTATGAAAACCCAGCTGATTTGGCTACTAGGTCCATCAGCACGAAAGATCTTCCAGAAAGCCTTTGGATAAAGGGCCCAGACTTGCTCTCGATTAACGACAATTATGATGAACACGATCATTTACTAGTAGATCCCGAAAATGACAAAGAAATCCGTCCATCAGTTAGCTGTAAGAAAACAGAACTGAAAATCGAATACAATGAAACTTCATTAGGATGTACATGTAGTAGATTCGACAGGTTTTCTCAATGGACACGTCTTGTTAGAAGCATCGCCTTTATAAAATCGGCCATTCGTAAGAAATTGCACCAAGACGGAGTGATCTCGCCTGATCTGCTAAGAGACTCTGAAAACTTAATATTACGCTCAGTTTAAGAAGAGGCTTTCTCTGACGAGATTAAGTTGCTTCAAAAAGGAAAAAACGTAACTTCAAAAAGCCAGTTGGCTCAACTATCACCCATACTAGGTTCAGATTGACTCGTGCGAGTAGGAGGAAGGCGCAAACACGCTAAATTAAAGGATTCATTATACATGTCACACCATCCTGTGATCCTTCCAAAGAACCACCATGTTTCGTCACTTATTATTCATCATTTTCACGAAAGTATACATCATCAAGGCCGACATTTGACAGAAGGTGCCATCCGTTCCGGGGGCTATTGGATTATTAGTGTTAAACGTTGTAATTCAACTCTCATCAACAAGTGCATAATTTGTAAGAAGCTCAGAGGAAAACTTGAATGGCAGCAAATGTCCGATCTCCCAACAGATCGACTTAGCCCATGTCCACCGTTTACTTATGTCGGCGTGGATACATTCGGTCCATAGTCCGTTGTATTTCGCAAAACTAGAAGCGGCTCAGCTAACCAGAAACGTAGGGCGTTACTGTTTGCATGCATGACCACACGCGCTGTGCATATCGAATTGATAGAAGAAATGTCAACCTCGTCTTTCATCAACGCTATGAGACGCGTTATTGCAGTGAGAGGTCATATCATCCAATTTCGTTCTGATCGAGGAACTAATTTCATTGGAGCAACATCAGAGCTCAATATTGACCCCGAATTTGTCGAAAAAGGACCAATCAAGGAATTCTTACTGAAATCCGGAACTACCTGGATATTTAATACACCTTATGCACATCATATGGGTGGCTCATGGGAGAGACTTATCGGTGTTTCTCGTCGGATACTCGACAGCTTGTTATTGGAAAACAAAAGTAAGACAATTACACACGAAGTGCTTGTTAGACTCATGGCTGAAGTTATGGCCATCATGAACAATAGACCATTACTACCAGTTTCAACTGATCCAGAGTGTCCCAGTATTTTGAGTCCGTCGTCACTGCTTACGATGAAAACTTCACCAGACGTGAAGCCGTTTCCTTTATTCGGTCCAAAGGATATGTTGAAATCTCAATGGAAATGTGCACAAGGATTAGCAGAAGAGTTTTGGCGTAGATGGAAATCCGAATATCTTCATGAACTTCAGATTCGTACAAAGTGGCAAACTTACCGTCGTAATCTACAAGTTGGTGACTTAATTCTCATGAAAGATCAGGATGCGCCACGTAATTCATGGCCCGTAGGACTAGTGGACAGGATATTTCCAAGCTCGGACGGCAAAATTCGACAAGTAGAAGTCGCCATCGTCAAAAACGGAAAGCGCACAACTTATACCAGACCAATTACCGAATTGGTAACTCTCATTGAAGCTGACTAACTATACTAGTCAACAAAAGAAACGATACAAGACTTTTTTTTCAAATTAAAGATAAAGTTTTCCGTTCATTGGACCAATATTGAAGGAAGTAATACTTAATCATTATGGAAATATAAACCCGTTTAAAAAAAACAATTTTTTGCTTTTGTGACGTTTTTTCGCGATTTTTTATTTTTTTTTTACAACATTTACATAAAACGACAATTTTAAAACCAGAAGTTCCAAGTAATGATGCCAACCTCTCATTTAAAGGTAAATACAGTGTTTGCCATCAATTTGTTTTTAAAATTATACAGTTTCTTTGTTTATTAGTTAAGCAAAGTTCGGCCCCACGAGAAATCGTTAAAATGTATACATTATCAACTGATTTACCATAGACAGTATGTGTAAAGTAATATTCAAAAAGCGGAAACAATCTTAAAACTAATCCGAAAGGTTCCAAATTTACTGTGTATTGTTTTCATATCTAAAGCATTGATTTGAGACGAAAATAAAAAAAAAAATTTTTGCAATTTTTGAGATTTCAAAAAAACGCTTTTTTTCCCAAAAAATAAAAAAAAAAAACAATATTTTAACCCATTAGTTACAACATGAACATAACATGATTAGCATATTGAATATTTTTAAACAAATTTGAAATTTTTTTTAGTACTTAGAAAATTATGTGTCGATTTTTTATTCAACTTTCCATAAAACTAATTTACACCCTATGATCGTTTACACGGAATTTAGATACTTTCCGAAAAGTTTTGATTTTCATTATCACATGTGCATACATTGCAAATGAAAGCTTTTTAAAATAATGTATATCATTTTGTTTTATATGTAACACTTTTTGATAAATTTTATTTCAAAGTCGTGTATCGTTTCTTTTGTTGACTAGTATATAATAGTGACATTGTGTTTTATTCAATCAAATTAGATACACGAACAATTAGCATAACATTGTAAGGGACACACATGTTAATTTTTCATATGACATTATCCTTTAATTTTTGAAAATGTAGTGATTTCATAAGAAATCAGAGGAGGAGTGTACTGTTTTTGTAAAGTGCCGAATTGATCATATCGTCCTTTTTTTGTCATTTCACTACCCAGTCTCATCTATCCCTCGATATTTGTCAAAACTGAAACACGTTGTTTTTTCTATTTGAAGTTTAATCCACCACTAGATTAAGTTTACCTTTTATATTTTTGCTAATTTTTTATATCGTTGTGCATATTGTTGAATTATACATTTTATGCAACTTCATATTTGATTATTGGTGTTCATTTACGCACGACATGAAAAAATATTGCCGCTGTGAATTTACAGTACTGTTTGTATTTTTTATATATGCATTTGCCCCTTAAATTCCATTCATTACTTGTCAATCCCACATATTAGGATTTATTTTTTGTGTTTTATTGATGTAGACAAGGATCACGCTCGAATTTTCTAGAAATACAGTACCGCACAGTTTTAACGTGTGTAAAATTTTCATCGTGCACGGTATGAAAAGTACAGTCAATGACATATGCAACCTATCATTTTTATTGCATATATAGATACTTGCGTGTAACCTTTTTCTGATATATTGATGTTGTTTTTCGAAGTGTAGTGTACAAGAGTTACTTGTATTGAACTATATAACCATTTTCTTTGTGAATGTACTACTTTTTGACATTTATTGTGTAAGTGTTGATTTAATAGTATGCTTATGATTGTTATTTTGTACTTTCATTTTTTTACCCTCTCCGGGGGTCTGTATACGAATAAACAGTTGAACTCTCAACGACTTATCAGTACAGTCTGGACTCAGTCGTATTGTGTTGTGTAATTGTCGACACTCTGACGTGGGTATTATTGCCGAATTTAGTATTAATAACGGGACTGTTACGGAACGGTTTCGGCAAAGACGGTTCGCTTCCGGCAAGATCTGGTTGCAATCTGGACTCAATCGACCAAAAAAAATAGCAATGACAAATTTCTCCAGATCATATCCGTTCTTTAGGACACCATCCAAAAAACACAGAACATTGTTAAGATTTTGATCCGATACAACAGAAACTGTCACGACATAGTCACGATTGTAATCCGACTAGACAAAATCGGCTGGGTCTCCCCGAATTTAAACATATAAGCACGAGATACAAGTAGAATTTCTTAACATGTCGAGCTTTTTCCTCATGATTTTAGTCTCAGACACAAATAAGTGTTTTTGTTGTTGTTTTTTTTCGCTCTCAAGCCTTTCAAAATATCTTTGCTTTTCTATAGTCAATATGTTACGAGCGTTCAAGATGAATGTGTGTACGGAAAGCGGAAGTATTGTGCACACAACATATTGAATTTAAGAAACACTACAGTTGAACTAATTCACGTCAATAGTGTGTTTACTTCAAAAGCTTTAAATTGAAAATAGTGTTTCGTGTATATAAATCAAAATTGTTTAACCAAAAAGAATGCTACAAAGCAGTTAAAAAAATAAGGTGATGTGGTATGGTTACCAACGAGACAACTAACCACTAGAGTGCAAATTATATTTTGGTTACGAACAACTTTCAAAATGAACGAAAACCATGCCGTATAATCTGTTCATGCTTAGTTATACATGTATGAATGATATACGTATTACAAACAATTATGTATATCCGAAAAATAATAATTTGCAATGCTTATCACATTTTATAAATAAACTTACTTTTTTCGAACATTTTATCGTGACCAGACTAATAGTATTGGCAGATGTCAGACAGAGAATGACTACAAATTGTAATTGACAACTATTTATATTCTCAGCGGAAAACAAATCTCAATTACATCTAAACATTATATATTCCATTGTCGTAAAGGCAGGTTATATTGTAAAATATTGTAAACCAACGGTTAATCGAATATTTGACGTCTGCAGGCTATACATTCAAAGATGTTTCATCAAAGATGACTGTAAAGTTAATCTCTGAAATATTTTAACCATAGGATTAGGCAATTTGTATATACAAGATATATCATAAAAGACAGTTATCTGCAATAATCTGTTACCTAATGTTTTCAATGAATTATCAAACGCTAAACTTGACTGCAGTTTAGTGTATGTTCTTTATCCCATCTCTCCAGTCTTATTGAATTTAAAATGGCCATTATTTTTGGTTTTCTTAAACGTTTAGATGACTTAATAAATCCATTCATTTCCTATGTCACAATGCTTATGTTATTACGTCACAGTAAGAACCGATTGCTCAATGACGTCGTTTACACCAATACCCTCGGATCAACCGGTGTAATTCATTCAAATAAAAACACTTATTGATCTATTGCGTACCTGGTTAATATTATTCTAGAATATTTAGAATACGTGTCGTCGTCCTGATACACATTATTGATCTGTATGATTTTATAAATTTAACTATCTTGAAAAACATTCATAATGTCAAATCATAAACAAATAAATTGTTTATACTCTTAAGAAAACTTGTATGATCTCCGTTGCTATTTTTGCTGAATGAGTGCAATTTTGATAATCGGTTCAATGTGGGTACTGTGAATGTGAGTGTATTACACCACTTCTTCGTTAAAATCTTAAATGCATAAGGTAATTCCGATTTCATACTGTATTCAAACCAAATTTAAAAAGGTGCATATCAACACAGGATTTTTTTCCTTAGTCATAGATGCATATTATCTATCAATCCCATATAGTTCGTTAAGTACAGTTTACAAAAACAAACATTTGATAACATCGAGACAATCCAATACCTTACAATTTCTATGTTTAATATTATACCACATACAATCAGCATAAACAATTGACGGGATTTTTCTTCGCAAATATTTTCACTGACAGAGGAATAACAAGAAAAGCAGGTATTTGAAACTATTTTTCAGAGGCGGCGGAACATACGGTTTGGAAAGTGAATAACGGACAATTTCCTAAAGGTATTGATGTAATTCCATGTTTGATATATTCCCTGTTTTATTTTTTTTACTTATTAAACTGCCTTTGGATAAACATTGATTAATTGTTTATATCAATTAATCTTTAATTTGTTATCCTTGACCGATAATTAAGCCGAAAAACAACCATTTTGTTTTTTCTATCTCCCTTTCTAATAAACAAAGAAAATGTCTCTCAACGATATAACTCATCTCCTTAATAAACCAGCAAAGTTAGTGTAAGGTAATTAAGATTTTGAATCAAATTCGTTTTTAAAAAAATACAAAGAAAATTTAAAAAACAGTCAAAAATATTAAATACAAAGCAATATCAAAAGCCGAAACACCAAAATGACTTGGCAAATTTGAAAAAATAATCGAGGAAGAAAATTATGAATTATTGTCTCTTTTGTTCAGATCAGCGGATATATGTTTAAATAATATCAAATATGTTAAAAGGTCTACTTGTTTTTGCTGGTAAATCAGTTTAATTGGGTTTTGCTGTTTGTCATGCCTGCTTTTCATTTATTTACCGAGTGTTGTTGGTTTTTTTTTATCTAATTTATCAACATTTGGCATGCGCAGGCCTTTAATTGCGTATTGTATGATATTTGCTCATTGTTGAAGGCCGTACGGTTATCTATTGATGCTTACATCCGCGTCTTTTGCTCTCTGATGGATAGTTGTCTCATTGCCAAACTTACCATAATACGTTGCTGTAGGTGCGAGATTTGATATGTTGAATGTATTAATATGCATTTATTTCTCTACGATATACTGACGTTAGCTCGTATAAAATAATTCCCTGTACAATATGTATGTGACCTTTTGGAATTGTAAAATATTTATAAACCAGAAAGAGTTTTCAATGGAGATTACGCTAACATCAATCAATTATTAAATATATTCTTTAAAAAAAGTTCTGTCATTAAATATGATTGTTAAATGCAAAACAATTTACTTACAAAATATTATTTGGAGTTTTTGAAAAAGAAAAGTCTAAACTCGAAAACAGTTCGCGTGTTTTTGTATGGTATTTGATAAAAACAACAATCACCACAATAGCAATAATATCCTTCCATCAATGTATTGTATGTATACATGTCAGATGTTTACTGGGACGTCAGTACATATCCTTATATATGACCAATTAAAATTAATTGATAGATTTTCATCCCCGCCTGCCCCTCTTAAGTTGTCCCGCCCCGGTGTTTTTATTTAATCTAAAAAAAACATTCAGGATGTTGTTCTTATCCGTTACCGGTAACCACAGGAATTGTCCTGTTTAAAATTTCGGATTTCTATTTCTTCGACTAATTTAACCGAGATTATAGCTTGATTACGGGACGGGCTTGAAATATTCGTGTTACGAGTAATAGGCGGTGTCCAAGAAATAAAATCGCGGTATGTCACACATTTCAGTGATTAGAAGACCATGGATTTTTTTTTTTTATTTATACAATGACTTTGTGTCAGGAATTCAGGCCTGTGAATGATATCCAAAGCACAAGAATCCGGGAACATATTGGAACAACAACAAAAAACAAGACTTGAATACTGAAATTAACACAAGCACGAACTTCAGCGATTTATTTCCTTATGTAACAAAATATTTCTAAAGCAGCAATTACATTTAGAACAGTGGTTGCCAATCAGAAATATTTATTCAAGAATTTGTAAACTATGTAGAATTTCTTATAGATACACGATATACATGATATAAGCTTATAATTAACCTTGCATATGAAGAACACATTACAAACGGGTTATTTCGGGAAATGAAAATTCAAAAATTAAATCCTCCCACTTAACTGATTAAAACAAATCTGAATGAAAATCTACTAATTAATTTTAGGAGGCATTATTATGTATACGCCTTGATGGGAGACTGGTAGATTTGAAAGCTCAATGCGACATATTGTACAGAAAGAGGTTATTGAAAAATAGATTTTAACAAATTGCAATAACACATAAATATAAATGTGTACCATTTGCAACCGGATTAATGATACGAACTCTATCAACATGCAAAAAAAAAAAACGAAATGGTGTAGCTCACAACTGCAAATTTACGTAGAATGACTAATAAAAAAAAACGAGACAAAAAAATGACGAAACATCGAGTTAAACCAACATCATCGGAATTAAATATTTGAATTTCTGCATGATTTCTTTTCATAGATAATGAACACCGATGATCAAATCGGTCCAAATCATCTACACCTAACAGCACAATCAGATGTACGCATATCACGAATAAGAACACTTCGAAAACTGGGTGGACTACAGATTAGTCTAGGTGTTCTATGTGGAATCCTTGGTATTGTTGGAGCTATTTTATGTAAAACCGACATGGACAGTGATTGCAAAAAATATAATCACTATAACATCTACTATAATTGTGGAAATGCACATACTATCTTTGTATTGAATTTGATTGGCATGGCTTTTTCTGGTTGGGTAAGTTACATTAATTTTTAAAATTCATATTGCTTCTAAATTACACACATGAGTATCTTTCATCATATATTTAAACCTGTTGTGTTACATTTCAAAAATGTTACGGTGAGTTTATGATTATATTAGTTCGTAATCGATTCTGTTGTAAAAGTTTGAGTTGGAACAAAACCCAAATTGCGAGATTTCTGAGGTTATTTTTCCTTTATAATTCCAATAGTGTGTGTTATTTCTCTTGGGAGCATCATGTCAATTGAATGGACGTATTTTCTAGCGCCTTTGATTTAACATGTCTATTTAAACATATAAGTACAGTGCATACCGAAAGTTTGGGCTCTTTCACTTAAAATAAGCTAGAATATATTATCTTAAAGTTAGCATAGATTTTAATATTTGAATATCAAAATAGTCACAATTTTGTGATTTATTACATACCGTATTGATTAATGTATTAATCATTTCATAAGTGCAATGTTACTTTAAAATCGTAACATAAAATAATATCAAGTTTACTTCACGTAAACAAAATTTTAGGAAACATTTTGAGTTTATCCAATGAACAATACAGTTCTCATTCTTTAGATTTCTGTGTTTTGTTGTGTATTTCTCTTTTCGTTCTTATCTATGCCGTTTTTAGTTTGTTTTCGAGTTTGAATATCCCTTCGGTATCTTTCGTCTCTTTTTTACAGTCATTAATGTTATCGTTGTTTCAAATAAATACTATACTAGTATACTCAGATTACAAATTCTAATAAGTTTGTACATAGAACTTCCATTGACGCAAAGTCTTATATGTAGAAGAAAATGTGTCAAATGAACTCTTAAACGATACCCGGTTCATAACTGTGTACACCAGACAAATGTTTCGTCTACTAAAGACGCATCAGTGACATGAGTGATGCTCGAATAAAAAACAATTAAAAGTCAAAATAAAGCACAAAGTTGAAGAACATTAAGTACACTTAACACATGGCAAGAGTTAAATCTCTTTGTTCTTACTGTGTTATAATCTGGATAATGCACAGCAAAGGTGTGCATTAACTACCTCAGATATACTGCACAGTTCAAATCTATTTTTATCTTAAGGGGCGGTTCCTGGATTTTAAAAGGGGCTATCAAATAAAAAAAAAATATCACCGAGTGTAGCGAGACTAAAGACAAAAGAAAAGGGTTAAAGACCTGTTCGCCCCCACCCCCGAATCCGCTATCTGCCTTGAAATTACGACAAAGTTGAAACTTCGTACAAACATCGTAGTTTCAAAATAGGAAAACGAAAGGTTTCTCGTTCCTTTTTTTTTTTTTTTATCTAAGCTGGGATATAAACTATTTTATTATATTTTGTGTACAACGTAAATCTAAATCAGTGTTTTAAAGTTAGAAAGATAGTTAAAACAATTTTTGGTAATTTCTGCCAAAAAAGAAATGTATCTTAAAATATCCGAATAAAAGAAATCTGATTAGGATTAGTTTCAGACTCAATGGAATTATATCGACTTTTTGGATAGCTATTCCTATAAAAGGACTATTTTTGGATCGAATTTAATGAGGATCATATTTAAGTTAGTTTCAAAACGGGGATTAGCTGGTTAGCTGGAGATCAATCAGACTTTATTTAGATAGACGTGTCTTAAAAAGTAATACAGTAGATAAAAAGCAAATTGGTTGGGGGGGGGGGGGGGGGGGGGGGGGGGTAAATGTTTTAAAAAGAAATGTATTTTCTGTTTATTTAACATTTAAAATTTAGGTAATATAACATCTTCCTCGGTTCTTTTTTTCTCCAAGCATATCATTGAGGGAAAGAAATTCAAAAGCAATTAATGTAATTTAAACTCAATAACCCTTGCAGTTATTTTTCTTTTTATACACCAATTTGAAAGTACACAATATGTCAAAGTCTTAATCGTCACCAATTAAATAAAAATTGGGAATAAATTTAACGGAAACGATAAAAAATAAATACACCATTACATCGCAATTTTAGAATGAGTCTAAATATCAAAAAAATTATTAATTTTAAACTTACCAAAGTCGTATTTCCCCTACAAGAAACTTTCCTAGGATCAGTGGATTGCGGAATAACGTCCACATTTCTAAAACGTTCACGTAAATTGATTGCGTCATGTGTTAAAACAGTTATTGGCCAATCAAATCGGTATATGTAATTTAATCTGCACAGCACGAGATGACCCAATAACCCGAACTCCTACGTCGTTCGGGTTATTGGGTCATCTCATGCTGTGCAGATTAAATGGCATATACCGACTTGCTTGGTCAATAACTATAACTTAATTCTGACTGGTTTTGCCAAAACGAGCTAAGGTAATATATTCATGGGTTGGAGAATCAAACAGCTACTTATATTAAAGCTGTTACAGACCTTCTAAAATTCAAACTGACCACACGCACGATACACGCACGCACGATACACGCACGGTGAATGCACGATACACGCACGATACACGATACACGCACGATGAGCGATGAGCGTTACACGGAGGATTAACGCAAAATGAATGATGAATGATGAACGCACGATACACGCACGATGCACGATGAATGATAAATACACGATACACGCACGATACACGCACGATATACACGCACGATACACGCACGTTGAATGATTCATTGACGAATGAACAACGATTCTCAAAGCTATTTTATTTTGAATAGTATTTAAAATTGATATGAATTTTAATTAAAGGCAATACTTGTAGCTGTTTTGCCGATACCAGCATAATAGATAATATGCTATTTTGACAGCTCAGATTCAAATAACTTAATTAAAGTCTGCTATTTTATAGGCACCGGGAATACTTGGACAGAAGCTCCTAACAATTAAAATATAGTGTCTTGATTTTGTTCAGCCCGTGAGTTCAAGTTTACGGCAAAAGAAGGCGAGACATTGTGTTCCGCGAAACCCTTACTAATTTTATTTCATACAGTTAAAAATCTAAATTTTATTTTTATGCATACAATGTCCGACGCATTATATCTACAGACAGTGACTGGTTCTAGAAATTATTTCAACTACATGTTTGATATAATTGATTGCAATAAATGAATGATCAATGTATTTTTATTTTCATGTTATATATTTTTTTCACTT
This sequence comes from Mytilus edulis, assembly GCA_019925275.1. NCBI lineage: Eukaryota > Metazoa > Mollusca > Bivalvia > Mytilida > Mytilidae > Mytilus > Mytilus edulis. The sequence continues at coordinate 41,221,639 of CM034352.1, forward strand.
TGACGGATAAATTTTATAAACGATTATATATGTATATATCTAAAAAAAATATTGTAAGCTGTTTTCGTATTCACTACAAGCATAGCAGAAATCAATTGATTCTTTTATGTTAACATGCACTGCAAATTTTTTTAGTTCTCTACATGTATACTTATCAACAGGACATATTAAGTTAATCTCACCAATAAATGAGTAGTTTAACAATATTTAGAACGTGTCAGTTTTTCCTTGATATTGCCGAAAATCAGTGATCCGACTGACACGAGCGAACTTACTAAACAACTGATTAAACAATCATAAAGTTACAATGTTCCTTATACTATCCATTGTTATCAGATTCGTATGTGTTAATTTAGAGCAAAAGATATTATTTTTTCAGAAAAATTTGATTCGTACAAATTAATTAGAACTAGCTAAGAAAATGACATTTACCAAGTAGTTAGAAAATTTAAACATTTGTAATACCAAATACTTCATATCATACTTCTGAAACGACTTTTCGTCCTGAATATGCATGAAATGTTTGCCACTGGACGTTTAAACAACCACTGAATAATCAATTAATCAAAGTTTGCTCTCAGTAAAAATGAATTAAACAATATAAGACACAACTGTTGTTTGTTTGTACAGTAAACATACTGAATTTGTTTATATTCCTTATACAATTTCAAGTATGTAAGAAAATTCATACATATTTTCAAACATCCTGACACTTCAAATTTCTAGGAGGTGAGATTCTTGGGTTTTACCTAAAACTCTTTGGGGAAATGCAATTTTTAATTCCAATTTGAAACCAAACGGTAATAGATGTCCCAATGGTTTTTTTTTTAAATGCATTTCTAATTTGATAAGGAGATTTGAAAAATCGATCTCAATGGTAGTTGAAATTATTCAGTGCAATCATTTTGTGTCCGTGTCCGTCGTTGTCTTTCATACATTTCAATTGGTGTATCCACTGTTTGCTTTTCGTAATCTGTTGTTTATAGCAGTCAGGCCTCGCGATCGGTGTCCAAATGTAAGCCCCCACTTAGGTAAATTAATGATCGTTTATAGGGAGGGGCTATTTTTCTCGATGCAAACATTATTTTCCTTCCTGAAAAAAAAACCCAGCTTAACAATTTTCTATAATTTTTCATTTAATCATAAACCGATGCATATTAAATGTTTTTTTTCAAATTTAAAAACATATTTTTATGGTAAATATATCTAAATGTCAGGGTAAATTTCTTATCCAAATAATTATTTTTTCATTTTTTAAGGTAATAGTGTTATCAATTTTGTAATTTGACACGTGTCTTTTAGTTCAGTGATTTTCGGAAAAATAACGAAAACCGGCACAGGCATTGTTCAGTTCTCATTTGTGATCTTTTATTGATTCAATTTGAATATATGCATTAAATATCAATCTCTATCTTGATAAGAAATTTGTTTAAATTGTACATCACCCCTTTTAGTCCTTAGTAGCATATTATAACTCATTTGTGCACTTAGGAGTCCTTAGCCGTGTGTAGACGCATCATTTTCTGCTCTTTGGTCGGATTGTTGTTTCTTTGACACATTCTCCATTTCAATCCTCCATTTTATTCAATTAGTTGTGATTCTCTTCATCTCTCTGATTGATGTTTATGCAGACAAAAAAAATTCGCAGAATTAAAGAATTCGTTCTTTTTATCGACACATTTAAAATTGATGTCGTAAATGTTATTTTGCGCGACGTCAAACTGTGAAATATCGGGAAAAGATGCATTTTTTCGATATTTAACCATTACCTTAAGAGCATATGTCCTTTTTTAGAAATAGCATGTGGCTTGATACCGTACGGAGATTTTTGTTCCAACTATTATGAAGAAATTAACGACTTTTTTTTAACTAGATGAATATACAACAAAAATACCGTCTTTTCTTAAATCAATTTCTTTTAACAAAAATCAATTACTAAAAAAGAATTGTTACACAAATGTAGTAAGAACCCAATTTTGTAACGAAGATATTCCTTATCTCTTTACCTAAATCTGCATATCTTTATATTTTGAAACATAAATTGTTAAGGGTGTCTGCTCAAAGGACAGAAAGGTCCAAGAAACCGAAATATTGGTTAAATCAAAATTCAAACCCATTTGTCTTTTAAATTTAGCACATGAAGATATAATTTTTAACACATATACAAATGTACAAATTGATTTGTAAAAAAAAATCACTGTCGGTCTAAAACTGTATCGCATGCCCATAATTTTCCTAAAGCTTTAAATGTTAGATCATGAGGGTCTGAATGGGGATTCATTATTTCTGTATTCTATAATTTTAGGCAATTTGTTCTATAATTCGTTTTACCTTTTGCCGATCATTCTTTATTCCATATATTCATTTCTAGTATCTCATCATTTTCTTTTTCTATATATTTGTCTGATTATTTTCTGTATTCTTTATTTTTTGTCTATAATTTCCTTCTATAAACCCCCATTCACACCTCATGTATAATGGAAGACGATAAACATTTTAGTATACATACCCACCCGTTGTCACTTTCACCTGACATACAAATCACATATTGTTATTACGGGCCCGTTATTTCCACCTGGACACAGGACTTATATAATATATATTACGTAATAATAACGGATATAGTAAATTCAGTAGAATATAAACTTTATCAACGCACTGACTTGTTAAATGTATTTTGAACTGACAATTGTTAATCATTTTTTAAATTTTAAAATTAAGAATAAAAATCGGGAATATGTCAAAGAGACAACAACCCGAAAAGAACAGTTGACAGCCGAAGGCCACTAGTTTTTATTTGCTAATGTTTTAGTTTCGAATAAGGCAAAAACCATTGTATTTTCAGAAAATCTCTAAACGGATCTTTCGAGGTTACATCACCGAAATATATCTTAAATGAAAAGGTGCAACTGGGTGCATCCCTAAAAAACAAATTTTAAAAAATCTATAATATATATAAAATGGCGGGTATTCGTCAATCAGACAGCAATCCAGCATATGAACATATGAGTTGTGAGTAAAATTCAATGTACATGTAGGACTGTGAAACGGGAAATATACGAAAGATTTGTTTTACGTACGATTGAGTATCATTTCCTAAATACATACGGGTCCACAAACTATTCTTATGATTATATAATGGTAAATGAGGATCTCATTAGAAGAACAAATTAAGTAAAGATACATGTAGCAGCAAGAATGATTTCCACATGCAAAACATCAAATAGGACGATCTCTCAATTAGTACGCAGCAACTTGAACTATAACATCCATAAACAATAACACTATAGTAAATGCTTTAAATACTGACATTGAAACAAATATACTACTCATAATAATTGCACATATGTAGACTTTAATTGAGGTATCCCGCGTTATATAAACCATCGAACACCATTGCGCCAAAGAGTGCTGGTCTGCGCCGAAGTGTGCTGAGCTATTATTTCATTATTCAACCCAATGTAAAGCAAAACGAATGATACCGTTTTGAGCTATAAAACCAAGGCAACCCTTTATACTAAACAAAAATTGCTTGGTCTTAATAGATGCATACGAAACTTCAATTAATTGTCTGTATTTTTCAATCTTTTATATCCGATAAAAATGAACAAAAAATGGATAAAACTACCGATTGTTTTATGAGACAAAATTTATCCTTAACATAGTCTTTGTCATGGATTCACAAAGGACAAAACATGTCCTCAGTAACAGAAAAAAAACACCCAATGGTAGAAAAAAAAACACGGTTGGGTCTAAAAACTGCTAAGGAATCCTTAGTGCACTAAGAACGTATAACATGCCACTAAAGACTAGATGGGATGCTGTTACATGTAATTTCTTTTCATATTATGGTATATATCGATATTTATTAATTAATGCATAATTTTCAAATTTTATAGAAAAATAATAATAAATAAACAAGATATTCAATATTATTAAGATACGTGCCTGTTTTTCTTTGATATGCCGAAAATCAATGAACCGTTTTAAACGTGTCAAATTACATAACTGATTACACAGGAATCCTCCTATATGTTGTGTAAACGTTTAATCGACAAGATCAGTATAGTTGGATACTAATAAATCAATAGTTGCTGAAAAAAAAATTCAGAACGAAGAAGTATTTTCTCAAGTGTATTTTGTAAATATTTCAAGTAAATGATAAATTTGTCAACAGAACAATATATCTAATGTCGATTTTTAAAAGATCGCATACAAATTTTGCGTTCGTATATTGGTATCACTTCGTCGTCGTCCGTCGTCCGCTTGACTTGTTCATGTAGCGTTTTCACAAATTTTGTGTACTTTGTGGTTTCCAGTTAATCAGCCTTTCGAATACGTGTTTTATAGATTCGCAAATGATACTTGTCCACAAATGAACAAGTTGAAGCTGGTTACGAGGTTTCAATACATATTCGTACAATCGTTCTTTAAGTTTTTGAAAGTACGTGTTGAAGTTTTGATAACAAGAAAAAGATGTGGTATGATTGGGGATGAGACTTATCGCACGAAATAAAATGACACAGAAGTTTTCACCATAAGTCACCACATGGCCTTCAACAGTGAGTACTGAACATACCACAGTCATTATTTCATAAATTATCTCATACAATATGTTAAACAGACAATTTGTTAAAAAAAATCGTAAGGGTTCCTCGAATCCCAGTGTCTCGCCTATTCTTTCTGTTAATCGCAGGCTCAACAAAATTGAGGGAATAAATCAATATAATATTCCTGTTGATACTATACTATCTTTTGATTGAAAGAAGCTTCTGACCAAGTTTGGTAAAAACCCAGGACAGTTTATGAATCTAATGAATGTTTAAAAACTTCTTGATACTAACTTATGATCATAAACAAGCTTCTTTCCAAGTTATGTTAGAAATTCAGTATAGTTTAAGAAACGGTTATTAAGATTTCAAAAACTTTAACCACAGAGTGAATATATGTAGACGCCGCCGACGGAATGTAGGATCGCTAAGTCTCGCCTTTTCTACTAAAGTCGAAGACTCGACAAAAAACATACAACTCAGATTTCCTTCTGACAGACGGGCACTCTTCGCTTTTTTTTTATGCGCCCGTCAACATTTTGACGGGACGGGACGTAATTATGGTATACAAATGTCCGGCGTCCGGCCGTCCACATGTCGCACTGTAACTTGAGAACCGCTTATCCATTTCATGAAACTTTACATAGTTGTTTCTTATGATGGTTTTCGGAATTTACTAATATTTTTAGTGAAACCATTTCTATATACATGTGTCTTAGTTGGAATTAAAATAAAAACAAAACACTTATAAATATATATATTCCTTTTGTCTTCGTATATCTTACATAAACATTTTAACAAGCTGACCAAACTCTTACTTATAAGTTGGCGCACATCAAAGTCGTGCTCCTATGGCAAACGATTTTGTTGGGAAAGAAATAAAACAGCAAAATTATTTGTCCTTTTTATCATTTTAAATAAGAACAACACATATAATTATAAATATTTTAAGCATAAATCTTTTCGATACAATTGTTTTAAATTACTTAAAATAAAAAGATCGTGATTGTTTAATCAGTTGTTATGTTATTTGGCACGTGTCAATCGGTTCATTGATTTTCGGCATATCAAAGAAAAACCGGCACGTGTCTAAATAATGTTGAATATCTCGTTTATTGATGATTATTTTTCTGTAAAATTTGAAATTTAAGCATTAAATATCAATCTCTAGCATGATATGTAAAAATAATACATATAACAGCACTCCTTTTAGTCCTTAGTGGCATTGTGTAGTCAAGGCCTTAGTGCACTAAGGAATTCTTAGCAGTGTTTAGACGTACCGAAATAAAACATCCGTCATTCTTTAATAATCATAGAATGGTTAACAACTAGTCTGTTTCCCGGCCGTTATTGACATTCTTGACAATACCTTAATATTTGTATGTTCCGAAGGCATACTGAATGTTTTACGGAGGGGACCAACCTAGTTAACAACGTGCTATTGGGAAATCTTTTTTTCGGATAATAATCTTTAGACATACATTAAAAACGGTGTCATTGATAGGCAATTTCAAGTTTTAAAAGTTCCTCAATTTAAAATCCTTCTCAAGGAAAACATGATATATTTGCCTGATCTTATATTTGTTTAATTAAAATAATGCCTTCAAATACGTATAATGTTTATTTTTATTCAATTTTCCACATAACATATTTAGCTTAGTTTAAATGAAATTCAGAACAGAGCATTCAAACACTGTTGATGAGAATATAAATATTCGTGTGAATTCGCCTCAGTTTAATTTGTTAATTCAAGTTTGACATTTAACATTTTAATCCGCAATCCACATTTACCCGACAATCTTGTATATTGTATTTTCTCAATGGAATAACATTACGTGCATGTGACCATCAGAAACTTAGACAAAAATGATATTTATAATGGTATTTACCAAAACTTAAATATTTGAAAATATCTAAGTAGCATATGAATTTGCCAAATAAGCGAAGAATTATTGTTTAGCCTAGTTCAACCAAGGATTTGTATAGTTTCTTTTCAATTAAATATTGTTGGTGTTTTTGGCGACAATAGCAGTAACATTGCCGTTATTAAACAAAAATATAAAATTTTCGCTATCTGGTAATTAAAGGTTAAAATGTTCATTAAAATGTATAATATTTGTCTTAAAACTACATGTAATGGGCATTTTAGAATGACATGAAGTTCATCTTCAATAGTAGAGCTACAACACATGTCATCTCGTGGACTTCTTTTCTTTCATACTTTCCAGTTTCTATTTTTTTTAGTGGAGCTACCCCACATCTAAATTTGACAAAAGCACTTTTGTTTTTAAGTGAAAGAATATTTTTAACAAATAACAGTTGGCCAACAGTATATTTCGCTCAGTTGAATAGAAATTCCAATTTTAACTCTTCTGTCGTAGAAATGTCAATATTATGTTATTGTTTTTACTTACAACATGTATCATTATATCAAAATGTGTCAGTCCCAGCCAAGATTCACTGAATAACCACGAAATATTTACAGATGATAAAAAATTTACACAAAAAGTCATACAGATTTGATTTGAATTGAATTGAATTATGAACGTTATGTACGATGAAGTTAAATTAAGTGTTCACAAGAAAGTAAGTATGACTGTAAATTTTATTTAAAGTCGGAACATATAAATATATACTTTAACCGTGAGAAAAAATATAAGCTTTGGTGAGCTCTATAACCGACTATCATATAAAAACCGCAATGTATGAACGTTACACAATTAGGGATGAACGTTTGACAAATGCACGTTATCTGATATACACAATTATACACGATTGATGAACGCACGATACACGGTTAAGAATGAATGATTGATGAACGCGCGATACACGCACGATACACGGTTAAGAATGAATGATTGATGAGCGCACGTTACACGCACGATACACGCACGATATACGATTAAGAATACACGATGCACGCACGTTACACGGAAAATACACGGAACGATGAATGATGAACGCACGATTGTTACACGCACGATACACACACGATGCACGCACGCAACACGCACGATACACGATGAACGCACGGAATAATGGTCAGTTTGAATTTTAGAAGGTCTGTAACAGTATTAAGGTCAAACTATGTAATATATTCATAATTAAACACAAAAATGTAATCTTCATTTAGTCGTGATTGTCTTGAGTTATTGATTCACGGTGCTGAAGTTGTGTAGTTTTTTTAAATTCATTTTAGTTTTCCCTTTATTTGTCTTCGTGCTATTATGTTTCTGTTGGTCCTATGAATTTCGAAGTGAGTCGGTATTTATGTATCCTGCTCTCTGGTTTTTTACTTTCGGCATTCCTGGTGCAGGTGGGTCATTAGAAACGAATCGAAGGCACAAGGTTGTTATTTACAGTGTTGTTCCATTTTGTTTACCCTTGTATTCATATTTTACGCAATTTTTACTATATCGACAACGTGTATACTATTGTGATGTATGTTAACACAATTTTGGCTGCTGGATCTCAATAAGTATCATATTAACCTATTATGTCTGTCTTGGTTGTTTTACCAAGTTTCTTCGGAAAATGCATGTACCAAGTAAGAAATATGATACTTGTTTTACTCCTGTTTTGGGTGGTTTTTTTTGGAGTTCGGTATTTTTGTTATATTTTTTAGTTAATATAAAACAATCAATTTTTCTTACTTAGTTTATTCAATTTACAACTCATATGGAACTTTTTATCACGTAATGTGACAAATCTACTGTTGATTAGGCTGTTTAACTGTTGATGGAGTGTTTGAATGTCTTCATTGTCTTGGTAAGCTACGCATACAGCACAACCCTCTGAAAATCAGCTGTCTAAATAAACAGTTACACTTACAGTTTCGATAGCACACTAACATATATTTTTGCAGAACATGTTTTTTTTTTCTTTTCGATAAAATGTCCTTTTTAGAAATGGAATTGTAAATATACCTATTGTAATCATTACAAAGTGAAAAATGATTCAGCCCGAGCATCAGTGAAATCGTTATTTTCCCTGCTAGTGCTACAATGTGTTCTTTGATTGATAATGGTGCGAAGCACTCATTACTACAACAATGTCTGACATAGATTGCCATTAATACAATTATAAGCAATTTTTGTATAAATATAAAGGCAAGCGTAAAAATGAGAAACATAAAAAATCAGTTGCAGTGATCTAATGACGAATTTAAATCCGCGCTATCTACATGATCTAGTTTGTATCAATTTATTTACTCTGAACAAAACCTCTTAATCTACATTTACCTAGGTACAGTTAGAAATTTTGAATTTTCACTTACTCCTCTAAGCAATATTGGAAGAGATTTGCTTATAACGAAGTTTATTGAAGATACATTGACATATGCATGGAAAGAATAAAAACATGATTCCTCCATTCATCATAAAAAAATTGGAAAGGACCCTTGCAATTTCAATTAAGCAATGGAATTTGAAAACAACGTCTTTCGTTCTCCTTGAAAAAAAAGAAGAAGATACAAAGGGGACATTCTTAACTAGAAATCGACGTTAAGCTGGGGTCACACATTCACGATTTTACTGCCGTCCTTGACAGGACCATTCCCGGTTAAAATTTGTCAAAAGTCTGATCAAGATCCTGTAAATCGTGGATTGAAATTGAGACGTAAACTAAAATTTAAAAAAAAAAATTTTAATCGCGACAACAATCAGATATTGTTCAGGAAGCGTCGATATTCAATTGTTTCCACGCGAATTTACCCCGACGATCCCGTTCTAAAACCGCTTCTGGTCCGATTTGTATCTTTTGCCTGGTAAAATTCGACCGAGTCTGTCACTACTGCGTCCCAATTCTACCAAATGTAGACAGAGATCAGACAGTGACCCGACAGTGACTAGACAGTGTACCGACGCTGACGGAAGTTATCCGTTCGAAAACTGTCGGCATACTTGGGATGATCAGGTACTGTCGGAATGTAATCCTATCACTGTATGCTCTATCGTATTGCAAACGGCTATGTCTGGTCTCAGTCGTATTGTATTCTGTAATTGTTGGGACTCTGACGTGGGTATCATTGACGAATTTCAAAATAATAAAGTGACTGTTTCGGAACAGTTTCGGCAAAAACGGTTCCCAATCGACAAGATCTGGATGCAATCTGGATGCAATCTGGACTCAATCGGCAGAAAAAACAGCAATGAAAACTTTCTCCGGATCAGTCCCGTTCCACATGACACCGTCCAGAATACCCAGAACATTGTTAGAAAATCGATCCGATACAGCAGAATCTGTTACGACATAGGCACAATTGTAATCCGACTAGACAAATCGACTGAGTTTCCTCGAATGTTACGGGACGCACCTAAGAAAAAAAATTAAATGTCGGGATGCTTTGCCGAACTATTCGGACCCTTCCCAATCCATAGAAATCGGTTACGAAGTTAAACTACTGCGTTCAGATAATGATAGGATATTCCAGATAATTGAGGATAGTAATCCGACTTTTTCACTTTTCGTGTCGTATCGCTGTCTGATCTCAAACGGTATCAATAATCGGCAATGTGTGAATCCCGCATTACACAGATAATAATTTAAAAAAATTAAAATCAAACACAACCTCATACTGGATCTTGATCTCAGTAACTCAGTCACTCAGGTATTCAAATCTTTTACAATATTAATAACAACTTCCTCGTTATGTGCTTTTTATGTGATTGTGGTTTCTAACCGCATGGTGCATACCCTTTTCATTTGAATATTGAATGAGATTAAACTACTCAAAATGTCCCACACATAGGTAAACAAAAATCGCAGTAGCATTTTTTTTTTTTTATTATTATTATTTGTTCTTTAGGCAGCAACCATTTGATTTTCTGGGGGGGCTATGGTTTTTTTTTGGAAAAAAAAGTTTGTTTCAAGTTTTTGGAGAAAAAAAATAATTTGTTTTTGATTCTGAGAAAAAAAAAATGTTTGTTTCACCCTCAGCTGCCACTATATGTAATGCTAAAATTGAAAGAAAAAAATTGTTTTCGACTTGTCGTGAAAAAAATAGATTGTTTTTCGCCGCAGGCGAAAAAAAAAATTTGTCCAGAAAAAAAACCCCATAGCCCCCCCCCCCCCCCAGAAAATCAAATGGTTGCTGCCTTAGTTTCATGTATTAATATGAACGGTACACACTTTATAGCGCTTTTTAAAATGTATAATTGATTTCTAATTTTGCTGTTGATAAAGGAACAATTTCACATTGGCATTTCGATACTGAAAAACCGGAACTTTTTAGCGCCGTCAGTATTTCCCGATTTACTATGTAAATATTAATTCGCGCCGTTTATGAATTTGCGATTTGTAGCTGTACAAAATTTAGCAAATGATTTTAAAACGATGTTGTAATCATTTTAAACGTGAAGGTGTCTAACTGTCAAAAGTGTTGTTTATACAACAATACCAATAATTGCCGCTTGTTTGAAATAGATTTCATTTTATTCGATTGTCATGAGTTAACAGATTTCAAATTGGTTTTACACAATGCCTTTCATTTAGAAGTAAAATTTTAATTTGTGATGTACATTTGTCGTCTTAAAAACTCGTTTTTATAAATTGCCCCTGTACATAATCCTATTGGTCATGTTGGTAAATGTTCACGGATGGTCTTTATTCTGTGAATCTAATCAGATATCCATGAAATATTCGAGGAAGTTTAGTTTTGGCGTTTTCATTCATACCGCGACAATAGCGAAATTAAAACTGCAGCAAATATTTCCCTGTTTACAGTATGGCTAAAAAGGTAAATTAGTTCGACATCAAAGGTTGTAAGGACTTTTTATAAATGATCGAACATTCTGCTTTCTATCTTTTTCATAATGCAAATCTTCTTCCATTATGGACAATACAAATGGTTTTATTTAAACGTAGAAAAGAAAATCCTTTTCATGAATCGATGTATTCGGGAAAATATAAAATCGTCAATAGAAAATGATTCCAGAACAATATACATTAATTATGATGAAATAATTCTGTAGCATGTTCAAGAAAAAGTTTTAAAAAAAGTGCTAATAAATAGAGACATTCCCTAAAATATATGTTGCTTTCATAGCAATTTCATCGTTTGTCGGGGATTTATTTTTTAATTGCAACTTTCTATAAATATTGTGTAATAAATTTCTTAATTCAATTTGCGTTTAATTTAAATAATTGTTTTCTATCTTCTCAGGCTTATACATTTAAAAAGTATATATATTTCATCCAAAAAGAGTCCTTCTTTAATTCTCATTATTTATGAGTGACTTTGATTTAACGGAAACGAAATAATTTCTGTTCACAATGGACACACACAAATAACGATAATTTTGAATTCTTTCACGTCAAAAATTTTACTTTTTTTTGTTTATGAACTGCTGCTGATTAAAACTAATTTTTAGAAGGTAACATAGGAAAGGAGCTTATGAATACTTTATTTTGCGTTTAGCCCTATCCATACAAGGCCACTTTGCGCAATTTAAATTTTCGATTGTCAAATTTACTTGATGTATTAGAATTAGGAAAGTCCAAGTTTTACATAGTCGCTACAGTTTACATTCGCCTTTTTTTGTAACTTTTTGAAAAAATAATCGTTCGCGAAAATAAACTGCGTCGCAGTAATAAAATCGCCTTAAGACTAAGTTTTTGTCTACCATAATCAAAGCTACCCTTTGTTTTGGATGTTCTGATTTGCTCTTTTTGAGTTTTGATTTAACACTCGTTTTCGTGTGTCAAATCGAGGTTAAAGAAAATATTTTGTCAAAGTGATTTCAATTGAACCTATTGAAAAAGTGAACCCATAATTTAGAGTGGAAAAGCAAAACCTAAGAGTTAGGAAAAGATATAAATTGGAAAATGCACAATGAGTTTGCCGAGTTTTTTTTAATAACTTTGTGATCTCCATGTTATGTGAAAAAGATGGTGATGCTCTCGACACTTTATTGTCATGCATTACTTCGATATTTCAAATGCTTCTTTTGTTTCGTCAAAATTAAAGATAATTTAACATTTACATTTTTTTTTCACATCTATTTATTTATTTTCAGTTTATACTTACAGGTTGTTTTCCGCTATTCATGACAGAACAACGTAAATCTAGCTGGAAATGCCTAGTACGTACTTCTTATATAGGTAGTTTGATAAAAAAAAAATCAATTTCAGAAGTTTTATAACGAAAGATTAGCCTATATGATCTAAAAATTCATTTTGAAGACCTTTGTTAAAATCTTACCCATTATAAACAAGTCGCCACGAACAACGCTTTATTGTATCACTTTCCTAACAAAGAAATTGTCGGAATTTCGTTTCTATAGTCCTGATGGATTATTATTTATTAACAGAATCTTATACACTAGCATGGTAGTATTACAGACGATCTTGATAGTTAAATTTTCTAAAAAATTTCCATTGAAATACAGAATATATATAGTTCATCAGTCCATACGCAGAAATATTGTAGAAATTGTGGAATTTCGCTCAGATTCTAAATTTGTTTCGTCGATCTCAGGAAGAAAAATATGAAATAAGGGACGTGGTATCAATGCAAATGACACAATTTTTCGACAGAGTTGAAATAACGTCGATTAAACAAGTATACGTCACTGAACGGCTTTGAAAAATGAACAAAATGTATTCCATCCCGTATTGTCAGTTAGAAAAGGCCCATTTGTAATAAATGAAAAAATCGCTTCAAACAAACAAAACCTTTGGCCTCATTTATTTCCAAACAGTAACCTAACTTATACATTATAACAGACTTCAACGACAACGAACTTACTATTACTTCAAATAACTTTTGTTTTCAGCAGTTATAACTGTATTCTGTAATTTATGTTTCTGTTTTAACAATGTTCAATAAGATCAAACCAGTCTAGGAATATACTTTAATTTGTAGACCATAGCGTTTCTGGTTTGTAATATTATATCAGCTGTTGTGTTTTCATCCACTGTGTTTGGCTTGGCAATGGTCGGAATACTTATTGTGAGTATTATGAAACAAAATGGAGTAGTACATTTCATTTCATTATAGTTAATACTGTCTTTGGCGGAAACAAATGATAAATTACAGTGGTATATGTAGAAATCAGACTAGTATGATATTAAGGTGATTTTGTAGTAATGTCTTTTAAGATTTATAAAAAATATTAAATATCCATGAAAAATTTTAAATTCTAGATATCTATTATTTCAGTTTTTGTGTCAACTAATACACATTTTTGTTAAGGGGTCAGCTGAAGTTCGTCTCCGGGTGCGTGATTTTCTCGCTTTGTTGAAGACCCATTGGTGGCTTGTGGCTGTTTTCTGCTCTTTGGTCGGGTTGTTGTGTCTTTGACATATTCCCCATCTCAATTCTCATTCTCATTTTTTTCCTGTTTTTTGTATTCTTTATATCAGAAATATAGTTATATTTCTTTTAGGCTGAAACATCAACAAACAAACAACGGTAGAACTAATTAAGTGAAGTATATCAAAAGATGAGATGAATATCAATTGTCAATCAACATGCACATTTTAAAAACATTTTAGAAAATATTTAATTACGCCATGTTCACAACAATTATAATGCAACAAAACAAAAGAAATTGAAGACAATTATCTTGTCTTTGTCTATTTCATAACTCTCTGCACGTCAACGAATGAATAAATGCAATGTGAAAGTATTTAGATCTTATACTGTATTGCACTATTGTAATAAGCTTTATTGAACGTGACACAATCATACATGTCTTGATTAAAACTTTTTAATACTACTTCACTAAAGTTGAAGGCAATAATATTTTCAGATTATAAGAAAACCTTTTTCATAAAGTTCAATAACGCACTATATTTGGTTCGCATGTAACGAAGACAATATACCAAAATCGTGGAAATAGAAGTGTATCTTTTTGTGCCATAATAGGACGAGTAACATTTATTATACAACGGAAATAGCAAACGTTTATAGCTGTTGGAAACATCGATTGACTGATTGATTGATTAGTACTGTTGGTCAAATAGTGCCCAGATAGAACCACAGACATTCGGTGGTAAAACTGACATTCCTAGTCAATTAAGATTGGAGTTGAACGCACCTCCTACATGCAGGATTCGAATCCAGTATTGACAGCCTATTGCTACAGAAGTCGAACTAATAAAACCACTTAGCCGCCGAGGCTCAGGTTGTATACAGAATATGAGGCCTTTATTCTGTGTCAAACATGAAAAATATTTTTTTTTAAGTTGTTACTGATAATGATAATGTATATGTAAAAAAAAAAGAATATTGTTTTTTGAAAATTTACCATCAACCATGTAAATTATGTTTCAGTATCAAACAACTCATATTGTTGATAATTTCGATTTAAGAACAATGTAATTGCATTTGATGGTATTCATTTTACGTTCTTAGATGCACACATCGACAAATACTGTCTTATGAACGGTGCGCGATGTCTTGATATTTGAAATTCGGAAACCTCATAAAAACTTAAAAGAGCTGATATGATAAAAACAAATGTACTTATCAGACTAATCGACGATACCAGACTTGTAATTGTGTTCTTCATATGCGGGTTTCGTCTTCCAAATGACTAATCAGTAACACACGAATTGAAAAAGTTAAAAGGCCGAATAAATAAAGAAGTTGAAGAGAATTGAGGACCAAATATTCGGAAAGATTTTGCCAAAAACATCTAAGGTAATCCATTTCTTGGGTAAAATATCCTACGTAATTTGAACAATTCACATTTTGTATCAGGAACAGGACAATTAATACATGTAATAAGAGTTAGGGATGCTTGTTATATATTTTCCAATATAAATCTTTTCTTTTTCTTATTGTAAATTTTTTAAAAGCAATACCGATTTTTTAATATCGTACTAGAGTATTAAGCTAATGACTGGGCTTGGAAAATTCCTAAGGTCTGTTTGTACATAAGCAGTGAAAAACATAGTATTGAAAATAACATTACACAGTAGCACTAACACTGAAACATTAAATCAATTACAATCAAAGTTGGAACGCTACTTTTTATTTCACAATTTCTTTGACTTATCATTTAAAAATTCATTTTAGGCTGCTTTAGATAATAACACAGGAAGTACCGGAGGTGTTATTACAGTTTCTGCCTTCCTAGTGATATTGTCTTTTGTCGAATTTATCGTGGCCATTGTTGCTGCATCACACTGCTGTTGCTGTTCACAGCTCAATACTGGAGATGTCAGTATTTTCTTTCTCTAAGTCATATCCTTGAACATTGAGTATTCAAATACTGTATATATACTTTCTTAGTGGTGTATTTATTTTCACGAATTTCCCGTTATGTATATTTTCGGGGAAAAAAATACACGCGAATACAAATGCAGCATAAACGGATGTAAACACCTTTGAATAATTTTCTACGGAACTTACAACTGTACATTCTGATCACCTGGTTTCCCTTTACATTACCTCATTTGAATAGTGGAACTGTTAAAACAAAACATAATGTATTTGTTTATGTAACACATAAACAAATATAAAAACATTTGTTTATGTGTTACATATTTGTTTTTCGTTCATTTTTTTATATAAATAAGGCCGTTACTTTTCTCGTTTGAATTGTTTTACATTATCTTATCAGGGCCTTTTATAGCTGACTAAGCGGTATGGGCTTTGCTCATTGTTGAAGGCCGTACGGTGACCTATAGTTGTTAATGTCTGTGTCATTTTGGTCTCTTGCGGACAGTTGTCTCATTGTCAAGCATACCACATCTTCTTTTTTACATATGATCCATTCAGAAAATCAATTAAGGACAAAAGGTAACAAATAACACTGGACACTTTTAATTTGCAAAACACTCATTTGCAAATCCGCCGCCGCCTCAAACAAGAGCTACAATATCATGTATATAACCAAAATGTGCGGAATTACATGGGATTCAATAATTTCATTGGTTTTATACTGTTACTTTCATATTTATTTTGCAATTTGAATTATAAAAACATGGGATTTTCAATATCCCATGGGACAGGGCAAAATCCCATGGGATTTACCATTATCCCATGGGATTTACCATTATCCCATGGGATTTTGGTTAAATCCCATGGGATTTTTTTTGGTCCCATGGGATTATTGTAGTCCCATGGGATATTTGTTGTCCCATGGGACAAAAAAAATCCCATGGGACTACAATTATCCCATGGGATTTTTAATATCCCATGGGACAAAATAAAATCCTATGGGATTAAAGTTATAAATATATATATATAAAGTTATGTGTATGTTACAATGAATGCTGTTTGGTAGTAAAATGTTTTAAATGTATACGAGTTTTTTTTTTATATTTTTTATATATACATATATATAATTTTTTTTTAATTTTGTCACAAACATGTTTTTTATTTGTTTATATGACAATAAATATTATTCTTATTTTGGAATGTATAATAATAATATTTTACAGTCAAAGAATAAAGTCCTTTCACTGAAACAAAATGATGAAATTTCTAAATAAATGAAAAAATATTGTTTTGAAATCTTTGTCTTGTTTATTCTATTATGAAAAATAGAACTGAAAAAATATTTCATATTCTGACTGAATAGTTCACTCTTTTCATGAGGTAAGATTTTCTTTGTTATAGGTTCATTGCAATACTTGTATAGGCAAACAATTTGAATTATATATAACTTTGTGGTGTACATAATAGTATGCTTATAATTGCAAATTTATAATATAAACACTTTTTGTTAAAGTTTTTGCTTTCTTTATTCACAGCTTGCTATGTACAATTATTCAGTCCACTATATAAGAGTGAAGTCAATAAATAATTTCATTCACTAGAATATTCCTGCAATTCTTAGACAAAACATTTTTTCAATCTGTTCTTCAAAGATCTTCCTCTGTACATCTTTATTGAATGGAGAGATTCAAATGAGAAGACAAAGCAAGTTTATTTGGACAACAACATTCTAATATCTTGTTCATTCGTTCCATCTTTCAATTGATAATTACATTGTTGTATTTATATGATCAAGTTCTTGTACATCAATGATCGTGATGATATGACTCCTTTTTGTTTATAGTCATCATGTTGAAATTTCCTCTTTCAAATAAATGTAGGAAAAAACATGTTCCATTTCAAATTAATAAAAAAAGTCGCACTATGGAGAAAAATATCAGCTTTAAGTTTTCCGTTCAGTATTGATCTGTGAATGATGACCATGAAAATCCAGATTTCTGACCTACAAATACAAAAACTCAAAAATTATCAGTGAAGAGATCAATAAAATGGCTATTTTATCATGTTTATGATTAATATGATAAACTTTCATTTAAATATTCAAGTACTAAATTACAGAAATCGCTTAAATTTTATAATAGTTTAGTTAAAGTACAGCTTATTTAAAATTATAATAAAAAATATAGGCCACCGATGAGTTAAATAAGATATTACATTTTTAATGCCAAAAAATGGCTTTTTTGCACCAAAGGGAGATAATTTGGAGCTTTTTCAATGATATATGCATTTTAAAAGTCATCTGGGGCCAGGCATGGGGTAATCGTAATCAGTAATCGTAATCAGCTGTAATCGATTACATTTTGCAGTGTAATCCTATGTAATCAGTAATCATGCCATTTCTGATTACAAGTAATCGTAATGTAATCGATTACATTGCAAAAAACAGGTGTAATCATGATTACTTTTAGATTACTTTAAGATTACATTCATATGATTACTTGCTGATTACAAATCTTGTATATATATATGAAAATAGTTTTAGATAGACAAGATGAAAATAAAAAAATGTAAAGCTCGAATGAAAAATCATGAAACTAATATTCACAATGATTGGACCTTGTTTAATGTGTTAAATTGTAGCATCTATATAGTTTGTATAACCAAGTGTTTTGTTTTGTTAATAGTTTACTGAAGGAAATTGCCTCTCCAATATTTTGTTGTGAGATTGAGCTCTTATGATACAAGAATATGCCTTGATTGCATTTTTTCCCCCTTGATTGAAACTTCTAATATTAACTCCAATTTCATATAAGTTTACTCAATATTTTTGCATATCTACTTTGAAATTCAAATGCAGAAAACAATTAGTTCCAATTTGACTTTGATGGTTGACATAAATATATGAGCCCACTTAATTCAAAATGGAAATTAAAACCAGATTTCATTTATTGACAAATTTAATAAATTTTGTTTCCCACAAATTCGTGTATAATATGTGCTTTCTAATTTGTATTCTTTATTAACTTTGAGCCTTACAGCTCATCAGTATAAACAAGTACATGTACAGTGTATACATATCGCATAATATTACAAACAATAGGTGACGTCAGAAGTTTCATCAATATAAAATATCTTTTAATACAATAAACAGTTTCTTAATTTAAAGAGAAATGTATATACTTTCCCCCACCTCGCCGCGATATAGCCTTTTTTGTGCTAATGCGGCGTAAAGCAACCAACAATCAAAAATATACTTTCCTAAGTTACAAAGTTGTTTTGTGTTTTCACCTGGCAATCATTCTATTAATTATTAATTAGATCAAGTATTGCAAATTTTCAAACAAATAATGACAATCAACCACTTTTAACTTTATTGATATTGTTATTAAGACAATAAAATTTTAATACCCAAGCTCACCTATTGTTTGTTAAAAAAATGGGAAGTAGTGATTAACACCTGTCAAAACAATAATGGATGTGTCAATTATGTCCCAACAGACAATAAAACTATACTTAATTAATTTTTCCTTATTTGTTCAGGACTTTTGTTAATTAGGCAGTTGGTTAAAATTTGTAGAAAAAATAAAATTATATCTTTTACATAGAGAAAGGACACTTGTCTATAGCTATTTTATCAAATTACACATGTGTGTGTACTGTACTTGTCTATAAATTCTTTTGAATAAGATGAATTAAGGCTTTTAAAAAAATCACCAAAATTAGCTTTTTGTGAGGATAGAAAGTTATAAAAAAAACTTTGATATTGCAATATACAATGTAATCATAAGTAATCTAAAGTAATCATGATTACTTTGAAGAAAAGTAATCTAATGTAATCGATTACATATAAAATAGGGTGTAATTGTAATGTAATCGATTACATTTTCTTAGCAAAGTAATTGTAATTTAATCGATTACATTTTAAAGTAATCGACCCCATCCCTGTCTGGGGCCAAACCGAATTGATTGATCTGAATGATTTGGTGTACCATATGATAAAGATATAAATAAATTGAGTTATGAAAAAAAAATATTAAAACATTTTTCTGAAATTGTTATATCCTAGAGCCTCCTTAAATGTCATTTGATCTCTATTGGAGAAATGTCTCATTGGAAATCAGACTGCTAAGTGTTTCTTATGTTTATATCAACCCAGCCATATTATACCTGTCTAATATCAGGAGCTTGTACATAGTTCAGTGGTTGGTGTTGGTTCATACCCGTCATTTTTATTTTTCATAATTTTTTGTTTTTATGAATTAGTCTGGTATATTTGACGTTTGAATTGATGCTCTGTTTCAAATTTGGTTAGTGTTGACTTTTATAGATTACTATAACATGTATAGGGTATGGGTTTTCTCATTACTTACAGGTCATCAATGGCCTCTAATAAGTAATTACAATGCTTACATCCACTAAATTGAACTCTGATGGATAGTTTTCTCTTTCATCATACCACATCTTATTTTAATAAATATTTAATTATTATTCAAGGACAAAATTTTTATAACAGTGGACTTACCATTTAGGCTTTGTTGACCTCTGTAAATCTTATTTTGTTGATAATTTCTTCTGTTTATAGTTTCCCCTTTATCTTTCATGTTCTTGCCCTACACATAAAAGGGTAAACATCATTTAATGACAAAAATAACTACTACATGTATTACATAATTAGTAGGCAACTGAAAATTTTGTCTTATTTGTATATAACATCAACTTTCTCATCATTCTTGCTGTTCAATATCATGAATATTATCATTATTCTATGAATATGAGGTCACAGTAAAATTAACCTTGGCAGGCAGACATCTTTTTTTATATGATACCTTGTAGTCATTCCATACAACAAGTAGACCTATGCTTAAAAAATCTAAGGCCAAAATTAAAAATATGTTTGTTTCCCCTCCCCCCACACGGGTCAAAAATAAGCCCCCGGGTCAAAAAATTATTTTCCACAAAAAAATCGAAATTATTTTTTTCCTGAAAATAATTTGTTTCCATTTTTGGAAAGTGCTTGAAAGCAGAAGGATTGATAATCTAAATAAATACACTCAAATTGAGCACAAACAACTGATAAGTGGCCTGGACTGGACAAGTCAAACCATTCATGTGACCATGCTATGACAATCACATCCAGTTAAAAAAAAACTAGAGGCTCTCAAGAGCCTGTGTCGCTCACCTGTTAATGTGTTTACTGATGTCGGCCATCTTCGTTGGTAGGCGGGGTCATTAGACACTTTTTTTTTAAATAGATACCCTAGTATTATGATTGTGGCCAAGTTTGGTTAAATTTGGCCAAGTAGTTTTAGAAATGATTTTTATACAAGTTACAAAAATGACGAAAAGTTGTTCAATATTGACTATAAAGGGCAATAACTCCTTAAGGGGTCCTCTAACAATTTTGATCATGCTGACTTATTTGTAGATCTTACTTTGCTGAACATTATTGCTGTCTACAGTTTATCTCTATCTATAATAGTATTCAAGATAATAACCAAAAACTGCAAAATTACCTTAAAATCACCAATTTTAGGGCAGCAACCCAACAACAGGTTGTCCAATTCAACTGAAAATTTGTGAGGGGATATATCTTATTCTGATGGACATTTAAATCTTGAAAGATTTGCCCTAAATGTCTAAGTTTCAAAGATATAAAGCAAAATCTGCATTTTACCACTATGTTCTAATTTTAGCCATGTCGGCCATTTTGTTTGGTAGGCTGAGTCATCGGACACATTTTTTAAACTACAAACCACAATGATAATTGTGGCCAAGTTTGGTTAAATTTGGCAAAGTAGTTTCAGAGAAGAAGATTTTTAAAAAAGTTACAAAAAATTATGAAAAGTTGTTAAAAATTGACTATAAAGGGCAATAACTCCTTAAGGGGTCGACTGACAATTTTGATCATGTTGACTTATTTGTAGGTCTTACTTTGCTGAACATTATTGCTTTTACAGTTTATCTCTATCTATAATAGTATTCAAGATAATAACCAAAAACTGCAAAATTTCCTTAAAATAACCATTTCACAGGCAGCAACCTATCAACAGGTTGTCCGATTCGTCTGAAAATTTCAGGGCAGATAGATCTTGACCTGATCAACAATTTTACCCCATGTCAGATTTGCTCTAAATGCTTTGGTTTTTGAGTTATAAGCCAAAAACTGCATTTTACCCCTATGTTCTATTTTTAGCCATGGTGGCCATCTTGGTTGGTTTGACAGGTCACGCCACACATTTTTTAAACTAGATACCCCAAGGATGATTGTGGCCAAGTTTGGTAGAATTTGGCCAAGTAGTTTGAGAGGAGAAGATTTTTGTAAAAGTTTACAGACGACGGACGCAGGACGACAGACGACGAACGCCAAGTGATGAGAAAAGCTCACTTGACCTTTCAGGTCAGGTGAGCTAAAAAAAACCTGCCTTTCTGGTCTGTTTACAAAGGGTAGACCCGGGGAGGGGAAACAGACATTCTTTTAAATGTGGCCTGATAAAATGACAAAACCAAGAAAACTTATCATTGACCAAAGAACAATAAAATGCGGTCATGGTTTATATATGAATCTGCCATTCAGACATGCACACTTTACAATTGTTTCATATCTACCAAATATAATCTACCTGTAACTTTAAACATATGATAAACTGACAAAACAATGCAGTGTTTCATTGACCAATGAACCATGCATGAAAATGAGGTCAAGTTCATATAAAATATGACAGACAGCTAAGTGCATCTTACAATTATTTCATTCACTAAATAAAGGGGCCTTATTGCTTACAGTATCCGGAAAATTGACCAAACCACAAAAACTAAATATTTTCAAAGTTCCTTATACCCTGCCAATTTGTTATGGTTGTGCCTGTTCCAAGTCAGGATCCGATAATTCAGTGATCGTCGTTTGTTTATGTGTAACATATCTGTTTTTCAATTTTTTTGTACATAAATTAGGTTGTTAGTTTTCAACTTTCAACTTGGCTATCATGTGTAAAATCATACAAGTGTTGGGAAAACAGGAAGTTGTCGAGTGATGAATCTGAAAATGCATCACACGGTATAGCTGACTTATTTAACCCTGAAACCAAATTTCAGAAATCCTTTTATTGTAGTTCCTAAGGAAAATGGGACGAAAAATATTCATCGGACGGACTGACTGACGCACGCAAGGATGGATGGACAGACAGGCTCAGGCCATTCATTAGAAGGCGGTACCCGGTACTTTTACCCTCCTATGCTCTTTACAAGTACCGCCTAAATGTAGGAATTTTTAAATAAGATATTCATGGAATAAATAGAAAAGTACCACCTAGAAGCGTGGAAAGTACCAGTCAACATGAAAGATATTGAAACCCCTGGACAGGGGTAAAACAGTATACCCCCCCTTTTTTAAAGTGGGGGCATAATTTTTATACGGGGCTATAAAAACCCATGCAAGATGTCAAAACAAAAAGAAGTAACCTAATTCTTACTTGTTAGGGGCTATTTATTTATTGTCGGTTATACATATAACAATACAACATATTAAAGGTCTGTAGAGCTTTTATCCGACATACATATATATGACAAGCACAATACATTTGTACATGAAACATAAAGCTCATCACTGAGATAGTAGTCTCAGATAGAGGGAGGCGGGGTCAACCAAACTCCCCTATTCAATCTGAATGCAGGACAGAAAGTCACAGTCAAAAAGTCACACACTGTCACAGGACAAAAAGTCACAATTTAGTTTTGAGATTATTTTTCTTTGAACAAGAAAACACTCTTTTTGTATTTTTCTTGAAGTTTTATACATGAACATGATGTAGCAACTTTAAATTAAAATTTATTAAAAACAAATAAATCAGTGCATTAGGTTTGCGCACATTACCATTACATTTGCGCACAAAAATCATTACGTTTGTGTGCAGGTTTTGATTACATTTGCACGCATTTTTTAACATGTAAATATAAAAAAAAAGATATAGTATGATTGCCTTTTACAGCTGACTATGCGGTATGGGCTTTACCTCGGGCTTTGCTCATTGTTGAAGGCTGTTTGGTGACCTATGGTTGTTAATGTCTGTGTCATTTTGGTCTCTTGTGGACAGTTGTCTCATTGGCAATCATACCATACCTTCTTTATATTGGCTTATGGTTGAAGGCCGTAAAGACCTCTAGTTGTTAATGTCTGTGTCATTTTGGTCTCTTGTGGACAGTTGTCTCATTGGCAATCATACCACATCTTCTTTTTTATATTATGAACAATTTCCTAAAATTAAAAATGAATATATGTAATAAAAAGAAGATATTTCAAAATCTTTTTTCATTTATATTCAATCAATTGTAAACAAATTGTTTGTGACTTTTTGTCCTATTAACTTTGTTACTTTATGCCTGAGTTTGACATGTGTTTGACTTTTTGTCCTGTGACTTTTTGTCGGAATGTCCTGTGACTTTCTGTTTTTGCAGAAGTCCAGGGAGTGTTAAAAAATCACATGTGCAAGTTGAGAGTCAACACTTACACAGGGACTACACAATACTTTTTCAGAATGTCAGCAAAATAGAATCACTGGTGACAGGGGAGTGTAACCGATGAATTGATCCTGAATCAGATAAGATTTTCCCGGTACGTCTAAACACCGCTCAGGAGGACCTCCTGGGTGCACACATGCAGGGCATACAAAGTGCACTCATGGCAGACCCTATATAGTCGCCGTCGTATCTGCACACATGATGGATGTATATATTCGTTATAGATCGTCATACACTTCTCATTTTAGTGTTAAATTTGCAAGCAACCTCTTAAGATTCTAAAATAATAATGCTACTAAAAATATATTATTTCCCCCAATTTTCGCAATTTTTTCGCCATATAAAATATTTAGGCGACTGTGCTTTTAGTGAATATAAACGATGACGAGGCCTCACGAATAAATTTAAATATGAAATATACTGGAACATCGATTAGCATAGATCGAGCAGCAGAGTAAACTTCCACATAAATCTCGAAGTTATTTACGCCGGATAATATAGACTGTGCTCCTGAATAAAGTTGTCAAATACATTAATTTGTGTTTTTTACTTCTACAAGAAATTTGATTCAAATGCTAATTACGCACCATTTGCTGAGCAGAGAATCATTCTAAGCCAGGAACCGTCTATACTAACTGATAACAGTAAGAATAGAAAGTCTCTGTAAAAAGGCAGTCAATACTAACAGAACTGTATTAACTTAATGATACATGTACATCAAGTTCCAGCACCTCACCAAGCACCCTTGCCTTGCATACTGAGATGACAAACTGGTGTGTGTCAGTATTTTAATATAAAACTGCGTAGGTTCATATCGTTTGATTCAACGTTTGTTTGGTTATTTTTTAAGGATCGTTGTAAAATTATATCTAAATCTTTGTTAAAATACGATTTTAAATTGTTCAATTCTTTCTATTTCATAATTTTGTCAAAGTCTACTTTTTAAAGTTTTAAATTTTACAGAAAAAATGAATATTCCAATTTGATTTGAAGAAAATCTTTTTGAACTGTCATGACATGGTGTTGCAAAGCTGATTACAGGTAACTATAACATACAGTAATTTTCCATTACGACAGTGCGTGTATTCTCGGGTGTGTATAACGTATAGTTTTCTAGAGAACATCCTGTCTACGTGTAATACAGATTGATGACATTATACAACATTTCTTTGGTTAAATGTGATAAGGTATCTGTGTCCATTCCCTATTTCAACACCACTAATTTTTCGAAGAAAAAAAATTAAAAAAAAAATTATATGAAATTAAGAAGAAAAGTAGCAAATATAAACTTCAGTAATTGCGCATTGAGTAAACATAATTCCAATATTGCATGAACAAATCCGTGAGAAAACGTATATATACATGTATGAATAAAGATGTGTTTTAAAAGACCTATTGGCATTATTTCACACTAGGACCTAAGATAACTAGAACTAAGCAATGGTTGATCCAGAAATTTTCATAAGTGGGGACTCATTGACTGCCTTAGAGGGGTCACGTCCAGTCATGCTTCCGTGATTCCCTATATAATCTACCATTTGTTTCCCAAGATTTAGGAGGGGGGCTGGTACACACATATATATATAAATATACCTCTGCGGCGGAGCCAGCCATTTGAAAAGAAGGGGGTCTCAACCCAGGACAAAAGGGGGAGGGGTGGTTCCAACCATATGTCCCCATTCAAATACATTGATCGTTCAAAAAAGGGGTGGTTCCAACCCCCGAAACCCTCCCCCTGGATCCGCCACTGATACCTAGTATGCATATAATTAAGAACAGCTTTGAATATATACATATAAAATAATGGTACGTTTTAAAAACCGTTCAGGATCTCCTGGTTGCACACAGGACATTAAGTAACTTAGGACATGTATTTATAATAGTAAGAGTTCAGGGTATACATTCGATAACTAACATATTTTATAATTTTGTAATTTTTGTTTTGATAAAATCAGAGACATATAATACATGTATTGAGACATATATAATACATGTATTGAGACATATATAATACATGTATTGAGACATATATAATATATGTATTGAGACATATATAATACATGTATTGAGACATATATAATACATGTGTCTCTGAAAAAATCAAACCATCTTTAAAAAGAAGTTATTTCAGTTTGAATCGACTGTCTTTTGCATTAGAATTCCAAAACGTTAATGTTATTTACAAATGCCAAAACCTGCAAGAAAGAAACATTTATATTCGGTGATTTTTACACTAAACGTTTTCGTAATTTGTTTTAAAAATATTAAAAAGTACATGTACATCGTTTTTTCAAGATTTGTATAGTAACTGGTTTAATTAAGTCCCCTTGATGAAATTTAAATTGCGAGACGCTAAATAATAAACTATGATCTATCTATCGGCATGCGTCGTTATTTGGGATACGTCACGGATGACCGATGGTCATATTCAATACGATATACCAATCATCATTTGAATTTGGGCAATTGATCTTTAATAATTAGGACTAATTGGTGATGGCAGAGAATAAGTCGCTGGTGATGGTTAAAAACATATAGAAGTAAACTTTGCAAAAAAAAAGGTTTCCTCGGAAAAAATTATGAAAATATATGAATATGCTAATTATTTTTTTTTTCCGAAATAATAATTAAAGACGTTTAGAAATAACAAATTTTCACAGTTGGGAAATTTTCAATTCAAGTTATTTCATTTTGAAAACGTTGAAAAATATAGATCTTATTATATGTTAAATGGGGGCCGCTTGGAGATCAACTTGTGAAACCCTGCATAATTAGGGTTTGTCTACTTTCGTCTTTTTATATTACCAAACATTCTATAATCAAGGATTTGTACAAGGCCTTGTTATAATGAATATTATCGCCAATATCACCATAATTAAATAAAGAACAGATACAATATTCGCCTAAAGAGTTTGCCATCTAACAATTCAAAATGAAATGTTGAGTCGAAACTGAGGTACCAAATCTATAAAAAGAATCACTATTTTAGTCGAAATTAAACTGTATATAATATTCTTTTTTTCAAAACTCCTGAAATAATTTAACATTAACTATAGAGAGCTTACATATGCAAATCTGTTTAAAAGTATGTGAGCGTAAATAAAATTTGTTTATTACCCCCCCCCCCCCCCCTTTTTCCTTCTATAAAATTTAATAGTAAACGATTTTCGTTCTTAATTTGTGTTTGCTCATTAACTGGGGTTCATGCTGTCAAAAAAAAAAAATGTCTCCTTGTGTAAAAGTTATTGATAAGAAAAAATTGAAGCTTCCAGAAGAATAACGGTACGTCTAAACACCGCTTGAAGGACCTCCTGATTGCACTCATGACATACGAAGTGCACTCAGGACCCTTTATAGTCATCGCACACAGGATGGATGCATATATTCTTTATACGCTTCTTATTTTAGAGTTAAATTTGGTAGAATTTGTAATTCTTAGAAAATAATAAGGGCACGTGTCACTGATTACACAACTACTGAGCCATGAATTATCCAATCAACAAAATTAATTGGATTATCTTTATTGTTGTTTTATACATTGTGTTGTTAGTACAGTGTGGGAAGTAATATTGTGACGTCTAGAATGAATATCACGATGTTTTAAGATTTTCGTCTTTTATTAAAATTTCGTTCCATAAATTTTTAAGTTTTATTCTTAATTTTATTATCATGTCCTGGACCAGTAATTAATTCTTTGCACGAGTTTGAAAAGGGAAATAATTATAAATGTTCATACTTTAAAAGAAAGTTCTAAACGGTAAAACTTAAAGCCGTACTTTTCAAACAATAAAACTCATATACATGTAGTTAGATGTTATTTCTCATTTTTATCGAACTTGTCCAGGAATTTTATTTTTGAGTTATACGAATATTTTAAGAAATCCGTTTTTATTAATTTTTTTTCTCTAATTAAAGTCGTTTTGTCCAGTTTCACAAGCCTGAAACGAATTTCAATGCGAAAATAAATTCTGAAAATGAACTTGTCTCCGTTTTCGTCTCCGTTTTTTGAAAATTATGATATTTTGGGTATAATTATTTCTAAAAAATATGTAAGTTAGATTGTAGTAGCGAGAAATTTTAAAAAAGAAGATGTGGTATGATTGCTAATGAGACAACTATCCACAAAAGACCAAAATGACACAAACATTAACAAAGAAAGACTATTTCGAAGACAGTTTATTGACACGAAATCCGTTCAAACCACGACTAAGTCTTCGTGCACAGATTTCCGTTAAGGTTAAACTGAATATTGTACATAATTGTCTTCTCTTGTATAATGGTTTGTTGAGAATAAAGATATACAAATGTAATAAAATTTGATATTCAGTCAACATTGTGTTTGTTTAAAAACTTGATTTAGAGAGAGAGATAGAGAAAAGAATCACACTGAAAAACAAAAATCGAACTTGTTACAGAAAAAAAAACGCAACTATAAAATAATTTTCTTTATTCGTGAACTGCAAAACACAACAAATTAATTTATCCGTCATCATGAAAAATAAACTGAAAAAGCACATCGAATGAGATATATGTTTTATTTTTTCTATAATGCAAATTCATGTTAAAGGTAAAACTGAACTAAACAATACAATTCCTAAAAAACAATAAAGATAATCCAATCAATTTTGTTGATTGGATAATTCATGGCTCAGTAGTTGTGTAATCAGTGACACGTGCCCTAATCATTTTATAAGAATTAACATATCTATCTAAGTTCGATTCAGGCGCGGATCCAGAGGGGGGAGGGGGGTTCCGGGGGGGTTGGAACCCCCCTTTTTTTGGCCGATCAATGCATTTGAATGGGGACATGTAGTTGAACCCCCCTTTTTTTGCCCTGGGTTAGGACCCCCCCCCCTTTTTAAAATGGCTGGATCCGCCCCTTCGATTTCAACTTCTACCAAAATTTAACTCTAAAATAAGAAGCGTATAACGAATATAAACATCCATCATGTGTGCAGATATGATTACGGTAATGGGTCCTGAGTGCACTTTGTATGTCCTGAGTGCACTCAGGAGGTCCTGAGCGGTTGTTTAGACGTACCCGAAGAATAAATCATTTCCTGAACCTAAAATACATTTATCTGTAATTAAAGAAAATTCGCCTAAAACATTCTCTCATATATTTAAACAATTAATTGTAAAATAATTAATTCAACGTCGGACTTTCTGTCTGTTTACTAATACTTTTCTTGTTCAGTTTAGTTTATACCCATAATAGATGAACGGAAATAAGTACTTTTTAGGAAAATTTACAATTAGATGAACGGAATTAAGTACTTTTTAGGAAAATTTACAACTCAAATTTTCAAAAACAAAATTCTACACTTTTTACCTGGATGTTTTTCTCTGTCTCGAAGCCGCAACCTTTGACCCCGTATCAAACGTAGCGACCAACACCTCACATGACGTATTCTCGATGTTGAGGTATTGACAATATACAATCACATTTATCAATCACATTTATCAATATACAGCAAGTAAGTAATTTGGTGTTGAATGCCAGTAGATCAGAATTTGTTAATTGAACTTTACCTGTTTAAGGGGCACTAGCTGCCAAATTTATGTTCTTCATCGATTTTAATAAAATTCACATAACGTGTATATAGTGTTGAATTGTTTATTAAAATGTTGCGCACAATCTTGGCTGATATGCATAAAACCATTATATTTCATGACACTGCATGAAAAAGAAATTGACTTATCGCATAATACCAGAACCAGAGACATATATATTGTATCTAATATCTCTGCCAGAACTAAAAAATAAACTACAGTAAGTCCACATACACATAAGAGGGTATGGATGTGAATTAACAGAATAGAGAACAAAGGACAAAGAAAAAAAAGGAATAAAGAATAGTGAAAGAGAATAATGGAAAAAAGTGTAAGTTATTAAAAATATAACTAAAACAAGAATGTGTCCCCAGTACACGGATGCCCCACTCGCACTATCATTTTCTATGTTCAGTGGACCGTGAAATTGGGGTAAGAACTCTAATTTGACATTAAAATTAGAAAGATCATACCATAAGGAACATATATACTAAGTTTCAGGTTGATTGGACTTCAACTTCATCAAAAACTACCTCGACCAAAAACTTTAACCTGAAACGGGACGAACGAACGGACGAACGAACGGAGGCACAGACCAGAAAACATAATGCCCCTCTACTATCGTAGGTGGGGCATAAAAAGAAGACAGAAAAAAAGACACCCCTCCGAGACAAGCCTTACATGCACTGTTATTTATTACCCAGGCGGCTCATTTTATTTTGGCTTAGAAATAAACATAATTGACAAGTTTCCTTCCCCTGCATTCTCGATCCCACATGTAAATAGCACGATGATTTCAAAAAGACATTGATACATCATTACAACCCTTGCCGTCAGTATTTGAATATATTGATTAAGAAGGTATAGAAGATTAATGCACGCACACTATTATCCACCACTGGCCTAAATAGTTAGTCCGCAAACAACGAGGGTCATAAAAACCCAGCACTTTGAACACAGCCACCGGCATGGTGTGAATCTGAAAGCTTCCCACTATCCATTTCTACCCATAGAAAACTTTTGCCTTTCATTTATCAAAAATGAAATATGTTGATATTAATGGTATATAAGAATTATTGGGGAATTCAAACCATTCCTATTGTAAGTGATAAAACTAAATTTATATCAGGGTGATTGAAATGAGGAAAAAAAAGGGGGAATCAGGAGTTCAGGGCCCCCTGTTTGGGAAAAGAATTAGTTGATTATATATGGAATCACTGAGTCATGGCAGGAGCAGGCCCCTCTTAGGCAGTCGGTGGGCCCCACTTATGAAAAATTCTGGATCCACCACTGTGGTCATGGTGGTCTTCAGTTGTATTATCTTTTAAAAAAAAAATTACACCTGTATAGTGTATATTCTTTAGTGTAAATCAAGGGAAAATACTGTGAACTATCTGTGCATTGGGGCTTATTAAAAGGTATTTCGGGGGGAAGAAAGAAGGGAGGGTGAGTCCATGGGAGGTAATCCCCACCCCTTTCAATTTGAGAATATGCTATTTTCTTGTAAACGGTCCAGATCCCCATCCCTAAACCATATATATTCTTGAATGGGACGATAAAACAAATCAAATGAAATTAAAAGGAGGTCTTTGGGGTTACCCCACTCTGTTCAATTTGAGAATGTGCTATTATCTTGTGAACGATCCAGATCCCCACCCCTAAACCATATATATTCTTGTCGGGGACAATAAAATTAATAATGAAATAAAATAAAAGTGAAGTCCCACCCCCTCTAGTTTGAAAACTTGTAAACGGTCAAGATCCCCACCCCTAAACCATATTTATATATTCTTGTATAGAACAATAAAACAAATCAAAGGAAATATAGGGAGAGTCCATGGGGTTCACCCCCACCCCCACATGTTTGAGAAACTTTTAAATGGTTGAGATCCCCTGTCATCCAGTGGTTAGGTGAAAAAATTTCAGCATCCCTGATCCCCACCGTCAAACCATATATATTCTTGTATGAGACAATAAAACAAATCAAATGAATATAGGATCATCCCCTTTGTCTTGGGTTGGGAACCCCCCTTTTTAAAATGGCTGGATCCGCCCCGGCATACCATCTAGCTAGCTATAAAGGCTTTAAAAATATGAAATCAAACATGGAAATTAACAGTGTAGGCAACTGTTTTGAATTTAAAAAAAAGTCTTTTACATATATATAACAATGTTAATTTTTTTGTGCATTTATTTTTGCTTATCGTATTTTCAATAATAGACAAAATTGCATGATTGAATATTGTAATTTAAGAAAAATCAGCATACATGATATAAAATGGGAAGTGGAAACTGGGAATTTGACAAAGAGACAACAACCCAATCAAAGAGCAGACAACGGCCGAAGGTCACCTATGGGTCTTCAATGCAGTGAGAAAAATTCGGCACTGGTCTTCAGCTCATAAATATGTATCAGAAATGAAAACGAGATACAGCTTTCAGTTGTATTAATAAAAACCTCACAAATATTGTCAATAAGTTCTGAATATCAGAATATACAGTATTGCAAGATTCTCTCAAAATGTACACATGGAGCTGAAAAACTGTCAGTGACTGTAAAATTAATCATGCTTACATTAAAGTCCATGGAGTCCATCTTAATATGCATACTCTCGTACAAAGAAATATAAGTTTGTAATAGACATCAAGTTTTCAAAAATAAGAGTATCTATGCCATTAATTTACGACAAGATCTTAATCAAGTAATAATTTCGGTTTGTTTAAATATTTCGGAGGTTAGTATGACCTCCTCTTTGGTGATGATGTTTTCGTTTTAAAGTTGGGAAAATTGTTTGTACATGTACCAACAAAAATAAAAACACAAATTCAATCTAGAATTATGTTTTTATCATTTTTTATGTTTAGGTTGTCAGCAAGATGAAAAGGACAAGTATGCAGTTCAAAATTCAAAATGTGGATAAGTTGAGGTTCTAGGTCTTACCTTTGCAGATTTTCATATTTTGCATGAATGAATTCAAAAGTTATATGATGGACAGCAGAGAAAGAAAAAAACAACTTTTCAATTATCCTGCTCCTGGATAAATGTAAAACATCTTGTTTTTCGGTAAGTTTTATGCTCTGTTGATAGTGTTAGTGCATTCATCTTTCCAGTCTTTCCTCTAAATTGTAAGTTTTTGGTGAGTGTTCACCATGAATTTCAGTAAGTAACTTGTGGATTTACATGTATATACTCAAAATTTAGTACTAATATTAATGGGATTTTAGCATGACATCCTGCCAAATGCTTATTAATCATGTTTATGTTCCAGAACAAACAAGTATTTGGACTGTACGCATACAGTCTGCCCAATTTTAAGAAGTTGGTCAAGTTTATTACAAACAAATGTACAGTACAGATCAACATAACTGAAATCTTTAATAGATTAATACAAAAAGTTTAATTGCAGTTAAAATAAAAACACAGGTTTGGTTGAGCTGGTACCAGACAGTACAAGTATACTTAAATGGTCTGGCTGTACACATATGGTGGGACTGTAAGTTCTGGACCATAAAAGTAAGATCCGAATACTGATGTGGTCTGGAACATTTATACATGTCTTAAAATTAATATCAAACACATTGGTGTTTTTGAACTTGGTAATAAGTTATGTGATAGAACTATAATGTTTTGGGATATCAAAATCAAAAATATCCCATTTTTACTTTTAATAAAGAAGAAGATTATTGATGTATGTTTAAATGTATATTAAAATGAGACAGCAAGCCAACAACACAAAAAAAAAGGATAAAACATACATATTTTGTTTGTATCAATGTTATAATTTCCAATATGTTCAAGGTATTTTTTCATTGAAATAAAACACAAATTGAAATCTGTCTGAACTTCAAAAGCTTAAAGAAATATTGTTTCTGTTGTCTGCATTTTGTATAATATATTGCAAATTCTTGTGAATAATGGAATGTTATTATAGTTGTCTAAAGTTTTAACTTTTAACATTGATCTTTATACTGTAAAATTCATAAATTATTGCGTGCATTTATTATTGCGATTCTGTCATTTTAGACTTAAATGCGATTTTAAATTTTACGATTTTGAAAAATCCTGTTTAATCCATATAAAATATTTCATAATACGAGTTTAAATTATTGCGTTTACAACTCCGTTGCAATTTTCGCAATAAAAAAAAACTTGCATTAATTCCGAATTTACAGTTATATATATATTATGTATATAACTTGGGAAAATACCAAAATTTTATAAAGAAGAATAAATTAATTGATTGTTATATGGTATTAGAATAGGAAGATGTGGTATATTGCTAATTTGACAACCCTCCATCAGAGACCAAAGGATGTAGGCCGTTAGCAACTGATGACACTGGACAACCTTTAACAATCAGTAAAATCCATACCGCATAGCTATTTTTATTGAAAATCATATTATTGCTACATGTATGAAAACAATTTTGTATAATCCATTACTTTAGATTTTATTGGTTCTTTTTCAGAAGGATTGAAATTCACCACCTAAAATAAATGGAGAAAACATAGAAACAAGACCAGAATAAATTCAAAGAAAAAAGTTGGATCAGTTATTATTTTCATCACTCAGTCATTGAAACCACAATCAAAGTCAAAGTTCTGTGCTGAATGTCCAAAAAGTGGACTATACCATCAAACAATGCTGGATGATAAGAAACTATTAATGTTTTGTGTTGAGGGATATTGTGAAAAAAATAGATTTACTTAAATAGCTACTAGTATGTTAAGCCTAACAATAGAGTTTTTATTGATTTCAAATGGCAAATAATTGTGTTTCAAGAAAGTATTCTATAATTCATGAATAAACATATATTGATACTTACATTATCTGCTTTGTTGTTTAAAAGTTTAGTTTTGAACAGTTAAAGAACAATATGCTAAATTAACATTTCCCAAGAAAAAAAGATATTCAATTAAAAAGATTCATCTTTTAATAATTTACTACCAAATAGAATACATTGTAACATACACATTACTGTTTATTTATATCTATATATTTACAATTAGAATCCCATAGGATTTTAATTTGTCCCATGGGATATTAAAAATCCCATGGGATAATAAAAATCCCATGGGATTTTTTTTGTCCCATGGGACAACAAATATCCCATGGGACTACAATAATCCCATGGGACAAAAAAAAAATCCCATGGGATAATGGTAAATCCCATGGGATTTTGCCCTGTCCCATGGGATATTGAAAATCCCATGTTTTTATAATTCAAATTGCAAAATAAATATGAAAGTAACTGTAGAAAACCAATGAAATTATTGAATCCCATGTAATTCTGCACATTTTGGTTATATACATGATATTGTAGCTCTTGTTTGAGGCGGCGGCGGATTTGCAAATGAGTGTTTTGCAAATTAAAAGTGTCCAGTGTTAAATAATGACCCAAGCCAAGTCTGACATTTGTTGTGTGTAACTACAAATTAATCGGAGAAAAATCTCTTACTAACAGATTACTGTTTTAATGATTGAATAATCTTTCTTTATTTTGTAAACAATATCCACTGACCTGTTCTTTGTTAGTTTCGTTTTGAGTAACAAATTCACCTAAGAAACTAACAAAACCTTTAAATAGACTTATCAAGAAGGGATATAGTTACGATACTGTTGTCAGGTCACTAAAGATTGCTTATTTTGGCGTTAATATTGATTCACTTATAGGGTCTTTGCATCGGAACTAAACACATTTATTAAATAACCAGTTGTTGGCATGACACCGGTTACATGTATGTTCTTTTCATATATATTATGATGGTATGATACTAAACCCCTAACAGGAAGGATTGTGCCTGATATTCATATGATGAAATCATAATCTTTCAATCAGTTTAATTGAAGTCTGGAGCTGGCATGTCAGTTAACTGCTAGTAGTCTGTTGTTATTTATGTATTATTGTCATTTTGTTTATTTTCTTTGGTTACATCTTCTGACATCAGACTCGGACTTCTCTTGAATTGAATTTTAAATGTGCGTATTGTTATGCATTTACTTTTCTACATTGGCTAGAGGTATTTTAGTTTCTTGTGTACAATTCGGAAATTAGTATGGCGTTCATTATCACTGAACTAGTATATATTTGTTTAGGGGCCAGCTGAAGGACGCCTCCGGGTGCGGGAATTTCTCGCTACATTGAATACCTGTTAGTGACCTTCTGCTGTTGTTTTTTCTATGGTCGGGTTGTTGTCTCTTTGACACATTCCCCATTTCCATTCTCAATTTTATTAATTAATGAAAATCAAAATATTTTATGAAAATATATACCAATACAAAACTTTTTTTAAACATAGGAATGTATAAATGTGATAGAATGAAATTCAAAACAGTGTGGCTGTGGCCATTGATTGACACATTAAATTCATCCATTGACTGGGACAATTTACGTGAACGTGTGTCTGTAACGACCACTGTTCACGACGTACCTACGATAGACATTTAAACTGTGGGGTCACCAAAGGTTTCTTAACGCCTTTAATTATAAAATAATTCGAAAAAATAATCAGGAATAACCTTTATGTTTTGATTTATGCAATTGATTTAAATCAAAAAATCGTGTTAGTCCTGATTAATTTTTCGAAATACTTTATTAAGGTGTTGAGGACCTTTGGTGACCCCATAGTTTAAGTGTCTTTAAAAAGTACATAGTGAGCAATGGTCGTTACATTCAAACGTTCACCTAAATTGTCCTCGTCAATTGATGAATTTAATGTGTCAATCAATGGCCACAGCCACACTGTTTTGAATTTCATTCTATATTCGGCAATACTGCGAAATTAAATACACGTGAATTCATCAGAAATACCGCTTTCGAGAAAATAAGTATACTCGAAAAGAATATATCAACATGAAAGGCTATTTTTAATTTTAATCTTAAAAATATATATATCAAGCGATTGGTCAAACGTTAAACCATCAGGTTACTCACTGTGAATTTATGTTGAATAATTTTTAAAGATAAGGGTCAAACATTTAAACAATATTTAACAATGTGCGCTTCATAACAAACAGTAGCACAATATGCACAATGCAATAAATCGACTGTTCACTAGAGATTTCTGGAACACGCATTATTATGAATTCATTCAATTTTTTCAGCAACAAGGAGTCATATATATTAACACGGCACAATCTGGAATGATGTATAACATGCAAAACACTCAAATAGCCACAGGGAACCAGCCAGGATACCATCAAATGTCGATACCCCATATGCAAGAATATTATGGTCAACGGTCGGCGATTTTGCCTAATAACCAACAACAAGCATGTCATTCACATGGAAATCAAATGCTAATGCAAGGATACTATGGACAGCAACCACCATCAGTTGCGACGGCTAACCAGCATCATAACATAAACGCACAGCAGTTGTAACACGCAACTGGACCTACTGTAGATAAAAATCAACCATTTCTGTTTGCCGATATTCTAAACGAAGTGAAACGAAATAATTGTCACATTTAAAATTACTCAAATATTACAAGCGTTCTGTCCTATGAGATAAAAAAGTGTGATAGTAAGGCTTAAGAAATAATTGTAACCTATTGAGAAAATCACTGTACTTTCTTTTTATATATATCTCATCACTTGGTTTCCATCACCTAAAAGTAAAATTAAATTGTGCATATGTTCAGGACAGATTAAGTTGTCTCGTTATCGATACGTTTTTTTGATAAAAAAATGATACTTATATTCTATTGGACTATTGATTTCTTACACTGTTTAATTATGCAACTCCGTAATCATCATGATCATCTAGCTGTTTTGTTTCGTTAATTGTGCCATGTTATTTTCCATTTCTAAAATCTTAATCTGTTCGCTTATCTTTTGTAGTCATTTTGCAGAAAACAAATTTTTGCAGGCTTATCTTATAATTACATTAAATACATAAATTAAAGCGACAGTAGTATTTTAATGTTCAAATTTAGTAAATCAATAAAGTAGTGACAAATCATGATAACAAAAAATAGTGAGAGAATCGCACGAACGAGACCAGATGTATCAATATATATTAAATCACAAAAAT
Source organism: Mytilus edulis (assembly GCA_019925275.1). Lineage (NCBI taxonomy): Eukaryota > Metazoa > Mollusca > Bivalvia > Mytilida > Mytilidae > Mytilus > Mytilus edulis. The sequence goes on from CM034352.1 coordinate 41,259,462, forward strand.
ACTGAACACAGAGGAAAATCAAATCGGAAAGTCCCTAATCACATGGCAAAATCAAATGACAAAACACATGAAAAATGAATGGACAACAACTCAATATGGTACGCGTCTCTTTCGTTGCATGCTTCACCCGACAAACGAATCCATACTCATTCATAATGTCAAGTTCTGGAAAAGGACACAATAATAACGGTAATAGCAGATCATACAACTTTACTGGTTACTAAAGTATCAGTCAACACATTTGTGATAGTGATCGTAAAGCTCAGTTTCAATCGTCCTTGTCATAACCTTGCTGGGGGAGATTTTGTGTAAGGATCAGACCCCTGTTAACAAAATCCGTATAGTTTGAACATTAACGAGCGTAACGTACTTACTAAGATATATAAACTCCATGTTACGGAGTAGAGAATATGTAAATGCTGAGAAATTGAAAATGGACAATTAGAAAGTTGAAATCATCATACTTGTCATAGATTCTTGTTTGATATTTTTCCATCTGTGTCAATACCCAAGTAAAATTCAAGATATGAAACAGAACTTCTTCTATCGATAGTATCCTAAATATCAATATAAAAATAAGGAGATGTGGTACATGTATGATTGCTAATTAGACAACTAGCCACCTAACGTTCTATTGAATTAAAGTGGATGTAGAAAAGTATAGACAACCGTATGGTTTTCGACAATGAGAAAAACCCATACGTATAATCTGCTATAAAAGGCCCCGGTATGAATTCACTTGGGTATATGAGATGTAAGTAACATTGTAATGTGGTTTTTGAGTAACAGGACATCATCAATATATCTGAAAGTAAAATCAAGGAACTTTGCAAGTTGTGTTTTTTTCCTTTTTGTCATAGAAAAGGTTAAGAATACAAAAAAGAAATCCACCCGTAGTGGTGCACAATGAGCACTTATTGCAATGTCGGCTGTCTGCTGAAATATCAATCAACCACGTTAAAAATTCATGTTGTCCATCAAAAGGTCAAGCACCATAGGTTTCTTTGTTTTGGAAAACAGTGTGTTTCTGTAAAACTGCATTTTAATTGAGTGTACATTGGATGATTCAATTCATGAAAAATGTTTTAAAGTATCGAAAAAAAGAAATAGTATAATAACTAGCTTGATTTACATTACTCCTATTAATAGATATGTTTCGCATATATATTTGTAAAAAATAGCATTGAAATACACTTTTGAATTAGTGCTGAGACTGTGAATATATACACTAGTTACTGTCAGATGACCT
>CM034352.1:41260810-41424982 GCA_019925275.1 Mytilus edulis
CGAGTAAATTAAAAGATATCATAAAAAAAATATCATATGAAAGAGTAATGTAACAGCTTTTATTTGACATCAAACTTAATATCATATGAACATATAAATTGAGTGAATTGGACAATTTACAGATGTCTGTAACATTTTGTCAGTCTTACTGTCTGTCAAAGTATATAAATTTTCCTATATTTATCACCAATAGTAAATTTTCACAAAAAAAATAGTGGAACAAACCAATAAATTATAAGATTTTATGGATAAAAGTTTGATAGAACATACAAATCAACTTTTACACGCCTTTTATAATACTCATCACATAGCAGTATTACTATTCAATTTTCACCTCAAAAAGTCATGTAAGTTTACGCTCTCAAAACATTTTGATGCATTTAAATAAGAGGAGAACAACGCGTGAAATGATGAATCAACTTCCGTTTAAACACGCACCATGGCATTACCATGACTGGTAAAAGTGCCTACTCTGGAGACAACAGTCATACAACAAGCTAAGAAATTAAGTCATGTCGAGTCATTTGAGCGTGCCGATATTGTTTTAAATGACGCAAATTATCAGGCAGGCCATCCAGTGGTGAGATTACTTTTCATAAATAACTTCAAGGACAAGCCGCTTCATCATTCAGCATGCATTGTTACTAGTAACTACTTGACGAAATTAAAAATAATTTACTTCTGATGCATCAAATTAGTCGAGGCATGATGTTGCTTTTAAGAAACTAATAGAAAGTCTTCATGATGTTCTGTCTGTTAAAAATAAAGGTGCATATGTCCTGAATAGGTAAAAACTGTCTTGTGTCTTTAGTTGAAGAAACGCCTCCAGTCTGAAATCACAATTTATCATGTTTGACATCTGAGATAAGGACCTTATTCGAAATAAAACATAACTGTCTTGATTTTAATATGATGCAATTCCTGGAATAACTTTCCAATATCTGTTTATTTGCAAAAAGAGGCGGCAAATATACAAATAAACCAAGGAGAACACAGATTATAAGATGAAAAGTGTTGAAGATGAGTACCATGTTACTTTAGTGTTTCTTGTGTATAGATTTGTACGGCGTTTGCAAAATGAAAAGAGAAAACGCAAAAAAGCGAAAAGGTGAAATGGCCGCATTCGGCCACCATAGAAAACAATCAAAATTAATCTTGGATAATTAATTATTAAACCTAGACTACAGTGGTATTTTGAACAACTGGTAGTTAAACACTATAAAACAAAATTGTTAGGCTCGAAGCGGTGTGCAGGCTTATATCTATCAGAAACAATTAGAGCTACATGTATATGTCGTTAGTAAATAAATTGTACATTATGAATATTGCAATTAATCGTCCGTAGTAATTAAAACACATTAAAAAACATTAGCAAAGTTGTTGGGCTCGAAGCAGTGTTGATGTCTACCAGAAACAATTGAAGTTGTAAATCATAAGTAAATAAAATGATCACTATGATTATTGTAATTAATCGTCATCAGAAGCGACCAAAACTAAATAAATAAATAAATTATTTATTATGAATATTGGCGAGAGATAACAGTTTAATTACATGTACTAGTAAAGTTTCAATATAAATTATGTAAGAATATGAAAACAATCTGGTAATCTCATTTTGTTTACGATTGATTGATTGTTTTTTTTTTCTTTCTTTGTTATCTAACGCCACTTTCAGCACGATTCACTATTCCGTGGCGATAGGTTTCTGTGGATTTAGTGAACCGGGGTGTGTAGAAAGAACCATCGCCCTTCCACAAGAAATCTGACCATTCTAATCAATTAAGATTGAAATCCATTGCACCTATCACGCGCGGGACTCCAACTTACAACCTGCAATGGTGCATGACTGTCTAGTGGTACAGTAGCTGCATGAACAGCTTAGACCAGTCTACTATACCAAGCCCTCCCCCGAATTTCATACGAAAGAATATTGCACAATTGTTTTATTAAGGTGGTACATAACACCTTGACTAAAATTAATTTGGCTCGTTTAATTTTCATGATATTTTGACAAAATATTTACTTTGACTCTTTGACAAAAATATAAAAATTTAAAAGACTTGACCCAATCAACCTCTCGGAAAAATTTCATTGGATATATAGCAGTTTGACAAACACTACTTTTGATAATTGAGGAGCTTACATTAACATTTCCTAAACAATACAACGTGATTAAAACGTTTAGCTGATTTTACAGAGTTACCTCCCTGAAGTGTTAGGTACCACCTTAAATTGAATTAAATGGTGAAAGTATCCAATAATTGAATTGTGTATGTTTTGGATTTTTCAGTTCGTTTCTAGCATGCGCTGTATACCTGACTTATGTTATGATTCAAGAATTAGGACATTACAACAAGTACCCTACCTACACAACACTTGAAGTCAAGAGACATTCTGAAATTGAATTTCCTGCAGTAACTATTTGTAATTTAAATTTATTAAGCAAATCAAAAGTCATGTCAATGAATGATTCTAGAGTAAAAAATACTATTTAAGCATTGGACCACGAGATATATCGTTTCTGTCCAAGCAGTTCAATTGGAGTGATCCATTTTATGAACAAAATGGATTTTTCAGAAACAGAACTGTGGAAGAAATCTTATTGTAACATAAGAGTTTACATCAAGGTCTGTTTAATACCTTTATATTTGATCAAAACCTCTCCTATGATTCCGATCAATTATTCCCTGTTGAGTTTAAACCGAACGGACCATGCTTTACTTCGAACAAAACTAAAATATTCAAAACATCATATACAGGGTCCGAATACAACTTTGTAATGTGGTTGAATGTAGAACGTGAGAAAAGTTATTTTGGCCCATGGTTAGGAGAAGGAATACAGGTAATATGATATTCATTACATATTTACAATGATTCATAATTAAATGTGCTAGTATATAGAATAACTCGAATACGTTACTGCTTATTTACATATTAAGGTAAAGAGTTTTGCAGTTCGGCACGGTAGAACTTAACTACATAGTTACTTCCCTTACTGAAATATCCAGCCTCTTGCAAATAGGTGCTGCAAGTCTGTAGCGAACTTGCTACAGACTTGCAGCTAGCGAACACAGAGTGTCTGTATTTGCGCCATGTTTGCTGCAAATACGCTGCAAGTCTGCTGCTAACAATTTACCATGCAAATGAGTGTTTGCTACAGATGTGCAGTAAACATTTTAATGCAAATGAATTTTTCACTTGCATGTTTTCTGCAGATCTGCTGCGTGTTTAATATGTAATTCTTGCAATGCTCTTGCAAACATTTAAAATCGTCAAAGATTTCTGCAATCTAGCTGTAAACATCTCTTATATTCTTGTTTTTCCAGCAATCTTACCGCAAACTTGCAACAAAAAGCTAGCTGGAATGTTTGCAGGAGGTTCGCAGCTAGCTGCAAACATCTGCAAACATTATATAAAGGGTTCCTGCAATCTTTGTGTTTGTAGCAAACCTGCAGCAAGTCTGCAGCAGATCTGCTGCAAACATTTCAGTTCTATAAGGGTTACAATCATTACAAAGACAACCCTATTTATATGTATATTTTATAACGTATCAAGTGTCATGTCATGGTAAATAAAATGTTACCATTCAAAAACACTCATCATAAATTAGAAACCGTGTTCTCTGGGAAATAAATCTAGCATTTTGCATTATTTCATCCAAAAAACCCATAAAAAAATCAAAAAGATGTAAACACCCATTGTACTGGATTGTTTTCGTTAAAGAGCAATCTGCCAAATATTAAAATCTTGGAATATCATGATAAATTAATCTAAATGACTTCTTAAAGTAATTTTCTAGATTGATACCTTGAAAGAATCAGAACAGATTCGTGGAATACGTGAACAATAAGTGCGACGCTATCTAGAGCTATGTTGTTTCATATATTCCACGTTCCTATTGGTTAAGTCATTTTGTCAGCAGTTGTTAAAGAAATGTTTTATTTCAGAAGAGATTTGTACCAACTCACTTCAACAGGTTTTTTTTCATCACGGATTTCCTCTCGTACTTGTGCTGAGCGTTGCTCAATATTAATGAAATGCGTAAAGGTTTAATTCACTGCATATGGAAAAGATGTTGGTGAATAAGGGTACAAGAAGACAATAATTGAATAGCAGTGAATTTCTGAAGATTTGGATAAAATACAGGATTTTCTTTTAAAAGAAAGCCTATGATCATGTCTTGTATAGCAAAACTTAGCCATGTAAATAGAACATATTTACCTTTTTTGTTAAATTTGAAGGATCATATTTATGTAAGCTTCACAAGTTGTGCTATTATTGGCAAACCTTTTCCGATTCCGCTATCTTGCATTTAGGTTGCATTTCTGTAAATATTGACAATGCAATTTCCCATAGGAAATCCTTTTACGGCTAAAACTGTACCACTTTTACTATGAAGTTTTGAAAAAAATCTTATCCTAGAATTGAAAGTTCATATGCACTACAATTTTTTTCAAAGGTCAAAATAAAGGGCTGTGCGGCATATTTTCAACGTTTGTATGCCCTGAACTTCTCAGAGTTTAAACTAACACTAATTTTCTTAACTTCCCCTACCTCGAATGAAAGGTTACCACATATTTCCATGTACACAATATGCACATGTTTATCTACTGGTAACATTCCCAAGTTATGTCTCTGTGAGATTGAATACAGAAAGCATAACTGGGAACCAGTATGTAAACAAAATTAATTTTCTATGAATATTCAAGATATCCCCAAAAGAGGCGTGGTTTGAGAAACAGCTGTATTTACAAAGTGCAACCTATAGTGTTAGATTGGCGAATGGTTGTGATTGCTGTACGTCCAGTGGTAAATATGTCACGCAAGTTAAGGACGAGAACAAACTTACAATGCATACACTAGAAAGTTCCTAATAATAGGGGTCGACCACGATTGATACGGTGCTTTTTGTCCGCAATTCGCTTTTTGTCCGCTTTTGCTTTTTGTCCGATAATTTTGCTTTTTGTCCGAAACTTTTGCTTTTTGTCCGTTGCTTTTTGTCCGTTTTGCCTTTTGTCCGATTATTTTGCTTTTTGTCCGAAACTTTGCTTTTTGTCCGTTGCTTTTTGTCCGTTTTGCCTTTTGTCCGATTATTTTGCTTTTTGTCCGAAACTTTTGCTTTTTATCTTTGCTTTTTGTCCGTTTTGCTTTTTGTCCGATAATTTTGCTTTATGTCCGATATAAAATGTGTATATTTTTGGCAGGTTTCATTTTGAACTTCAAAATACCATGTCCTTTTAGGAGTTAAATACAGACCATACTCACATTATAAATGATTTGTACATGAAATTTCATGTCTTTTACAATATATCGCATTACCTCTAAAATGGCTCGAAGCACTAATATCCTAGACCCGTAGGTGTTGGTCAACAGAGGGCAAGGGGAATACTCTTGTATATTCCTAAGTCTAAAAAACAACTATTGAAAGCTGGCTAAACTAAGACATACTCCAGGTAGGCCATTATACCAGAAGAAGAGGTAGTCAAACCCTTATAAATGGCTTATAGCACTTATGTCCTGGATCTACACGAGTTTATCAGCAACGAATTAAAAGGGGCATGAGTTTCGCCGGTATATCACGAAGTAAAAATAAACCTCATTATTGCCAGCTCTTCAAACTAAGAGATTCTCCACGTTGGCCATTATACCAGAGGTATAGGTAGGCAGTGCCTCTTAAATGGTCCATGGGCCATGGCACTTATGTCCTCGACCCGTACGAGTTGGTCAGAAGAGGGTAAGGGGAATATTCTAGTATATCACACAGTCCACCAAAAATAGTGACGGCTGCCCAAACTAAGACATTTTTAGATGCGCCCTTATACTAGATGTGATATAGATACAATGGATAAGCGTTGATTCTTGAAAAAGAAACCATGAGCCCGGAGGGCGAATGGTTTGTTTTTCATGAATTAACGCTTATCCATTGTATCTATAACTTAAACTATTGTGTTAATGCTATTTAAAAAATTAAAGTCTATTCTTAATTAGAAGGTATTGTAAGTGAGTTTAAATAACCATGTACTCGTGTCAAACGATCCATTACAATTAATAAAATATCACAATTAAATGCTTACAAAATACAAATACTAGTATATTATAACACAACACGTCTGCCCATAAAGATCTTCATACTATCAGGCATCTGAATATTGTATGATTTTACAAAATAAGATATATTCGAACTTATTTCTATCAGAATTGAAAATGGAAATGAAGAATGTACGTGTCAAAGGGAAAACAACCCGACATAGAACATACATATAGTGCATTTCAAAAGTTTTTTTTTATTTTTTACAAAAAGTCTTATTCTAGACACATTACGATTTTCAAACATAGGAATTTGCGAATTAACAGTTGTAAAATTATGTAGTAAAACAGATGAAATCATATTATATCACTTCATATAAAAAATGGACAAATAGAATGTATTCATTTTTGTTTTAAACATGTGGAAGAGCCAACAATAATCCGATAATAAACGAGCAAACTCGCTTTTATTACACAAAATATCCACAATAAAACAAAAACTGGAAAACTAGTTAATAGGGACAACAAAGAGAATTCAGGGGTTCGAACCTAAACAGACAAGTACGTACCTTAATCTCATTTATCTTAACCATGAAACCTCGTGGCTACCAATTCATACTAAACATATCCCTATTTTGTTAATATAAAGGTAAAGCCCTGTATGTATGTTGTACCGATGTATGTCATATATTCATTTATATATATAAAATAGACTTTTAAATCGTAACCGATTGGTAGCCCAGAGGTTTCGTCGATATGTTGATGTCAGTAACACGTAACAGAATTCATGGACGGGTTCGACTCCCAGTGAAGGTATATAGAAATTACAAAAAATAAAAGGTAAGTTTTTAAATCAATTCTGTTGGTGAACAGAAATCAGTAAATTAGTCTATTCAAACTTAATGAAATTAGTCACACAAAGGAAACAAAAGAATATAATATCGTGAGTCCATTTCAGCGACAGATTTAGGAAGAGTTGATTCCAGAAAAAGAATCCACGGTAAATGAATAGGCTGACGTCACCACAATGGTTTAAGTTGGAGTAGTCATTCTCTTAAAAATGGCTCATAGCACTTATGCTATAGACCCGAACGAGTTTGTCAACAATGAGTTAAAAGGGGATGAATTAGCCCGGTATATAACGAAGTTGAAATAAACTGTTGCCCGCTGGCTAAACTAAGAAATTATCCACGCGGGCCATAATATGAGAGGTAGAGGAAGGGATTGCCTCTATAAAATGACCATGAGCACGTATGACCTAGACCCGTACGAGTTAGTCAGCAAAGTGTAAGGTTGGTACCCTAGTATATAATAAAGTCGAACTAAACTATTGCTGGATGGCTAAGAGATTCTCCGCGTGGGCCATGATACCAGAGGTAGAGGTTGTCATTGCCTCTAAAATGGCCTAAATCACTTATTCCCTAGAGAAGTACGCGGTATCATCAAAGGGTTTAAAAGGGAGTTGGAACCTCTGTTTACAAAGAAGTCGAAATAAATTATTGCCGGCTTGCTTAAGTACGAGATTCTCCAAGTTGGCCATTAATCCTAGGTTAAATGTGTGCATTGCCTTTTAAATGGCTGATAAAACTAACGCCCTAGACTTGTACGAGTTTGTCAGCAAAAGGTTAAAGGGGGGATGCGATGCCTCTTTTTACAACGAAAATATGAATTAAGCCGACTGGCCTAACTAAGAGATTCTATACGCGGGGTATTATATCAGAGGATGAGGTAGGCATTACCTCTAACATAGCCATAACACGTATGTCCCAGACCCGTGTAAGTTAATCAGCAAAGGGTAAGGGGGGTACCTAAGTATATCACAAAGTCGAAATAAACTATTGCTGGCTGGCTAAACGAAGAGATTCTCCACATGGGCCATGATACCAGAGGTAGAAGTGGCCATAGCCTCAAAAATGGCCACTTATGCCGTAGACCCGTACCAGTGCTTCAGCAAAGTGTTAAAAGAGGGAGGTGGTATCTATGTTTACAACGAAGTCGAAATGAATTATTGCCGGCGGCTGGCCAAACAAAGAAATTCTCAACATAGGCCATTATAACAAAGGTAGTGGTGGACATTGCATCTAAAATGGCCCATACTTTTTATTCCATTGATCTGTACGAGTTTGTCAGCAAAGGGTAAGGAGGGTACCCTGGTATATAACAAAGTCGAAATAAACTATTGCCGGATGGCCAAAAATAAAAGATGATCCACGTTTATCATGATACCAGAGGTAGAGGTGGGCCTTGCCTTTAAAATGGTTTATAGCACTTATGCCAGCAAAAGGAAAGGAGGGTATTCTAGTATATCGCAAAGTCGTTATGAAATATTGCCGGCTGTTCAAACTACGAGATTCACCACATGGGCCATGCTACCAGAGGTATAGGTGGTCATTGCCTTTAAAATAGCCTATAGCACTTATATGGCATATACCCGTACGAGTTTGTCAGTAAAGAGCTAAAATGAGGAGGTGGTACCTCTGTTCACATTAAAGTCAAAATAACTGTAGCCGGTAGGCCAAACTCCGGGATTCTCTACGTGGATCATTATACCAGAGGTAGAGGTTTATTTCGACTTCGTTGTAAACAAACGTAACACCTTTTATTCTTAACCCCTTGCAGGCAAAATCGTACAGGTCTTTGGAATTAGTGTAATATGCCATTTGAAAGGCAATTACCATATCTATCTCTGGTAAAATGGCCTACGTGGAGAACCTCTTAGTTTGGCCAGCCGGCAATACTTTATTTCGACTTTGTTGTAAACAGAGGTACCATCTCCCCCTTTTGATTCATTATTGTCAAACTCGTACGGGTCTAGGGCATAAGTGCTATAAGAAATTTGTATGGCAATGCCCTCCTCTATCTCTGGTAAAATGGCCTACGTGGAGAATCTTTTAGTTTGGCCAGCCGGCAATTATTAAAGTGTATTTCGACTTCGTTGCAAACAGAGGTACCACCTTACCCTTTTAATTCATTGTTGTCAAACTCGTACGGGTCTTGGGCCTAAGTGATCTGTGCCTTTTTTAAGGCAATGCCTACTTCTACCTCTGGCATCATACCCCACGTGGAGAATCTCTTGGCCAGCCGGCAATTGTTTATTTCGACTTTTTTATATACCAAGGTACTTCCCTAAGACGTTACGCACGATATTGCGTCCCAATTGGTAACGTCAAAATTTGACGTTTTACGTCGGTAATCGAGTATACTTTGTTCGTTTTGATTGTAATCATTTTTTTTTATCAATATGGATACTTCAAAGTCTTGAATATGTATGAAATATTTGCTACTGGTAGATACGCAAGCAAATGAACTTTTCGGACTTCTGATTCGGCTTGTGTTGTATTTTTCTTTATATTTATTGTAAGTTTTATTTTTTTGCTCTTTTCTTTTTAGTTTCTTTATCTCTTTACAATATTTTTAATTCTCTCTGTCTCGGATATGCAATTCTTTTGTTCTGTAATTTATATTTTACCTATTCATTGACAAATTACCATATGTTTTTTTTCTTCATTTTAGATAATTATTCATTTTCTATTTGATTATAACTACTTTTATATATTGCAGTTCTTATCGTGGTTTCTATGATTCTATCTATTTTCGAAATTTGTAATTTGGTTATTTTGTTTTGTCTTCTGATCTTAAAACATAAAATCGAAACGTACTTGTTATTTAAAACAATGAAATATCGTTCATATATCATATGATAATACAAACTGCTTTCAAATTCAATGGCCAAGGAGGAGGATTGGCCTAATGAGTTCATATAAAGTGATAAAAAGCATGGTAATTTTAAGATACGCTCGTGGCGAGATTTGTTCGACTCCGATCCTAATCGACAGTTATTGCAACTAGTTTAACTTAAGGTCGCCTGATGTCCGGCTTCTCCTACCTTTGATGACAGGTCAATAAAATACAACAAATGTCGCTTATACATGATGTGGTGTTTAACACCAAAACAAAGAACAAACTTTTAGAAATAATTTTAAAACACATATATGTATAGCGTCCCGAATCGAAAACGTTCAAAACGTAAGAAAATTGCTCAGTGGACAAACTTGCAAGACATTTGATTTGTTAAAAAACGAAGTCATTTCGACTTAACAGCTTATCAAAAAGTATGTTATCGTATTGTGGGGTGAAAGCACAATTACGAAAAAGCACTGTTTTACATGCTACAAATTGAATATTTAATAAAATGACGTTGAAACTGACAGTGTTTTTGTAAAAAGCGTCGAAATTCGACATTGGACAATCTTGCAAGACATTTTCCCGAGGCCAATGCGTTTTTATTTGTGGTGCGAGTGCTGTAAAATTCCGGATATGAAATGGTCTATCTAAGCACATTTGTAGGAATAATTTATAAAAACAAAATTTTATATCATCTGATATTTTAAAAAGCGATAAATTTTGATAACTTCCCATTTTCAGAAACCTGACCATGGCGTGGATTATTCGTTTTTGAAAAAATATTTTTTTACCATTCGATCAACACAAAAAACAGCAATGGCGTCATAAATTATATAAGATGTTTATCATTCATGCGAATTTTCGCGGAATTTAAACTTTTTATTAGACCACAAAAATTCCCGCAAAAGTTATTTTCAGAATAATTTGTTACGTCTGACACGCATATTTTTGACGTTTTGGTAATATTTGTATCATTATTTGAAACTATTATGAAAAGTTAAAGAATATTTTTAATATTTTTGGAAACAGTAATACCTGTCTAATCTATGGATATAAATTTCATAAAGCTGAACTAGTTAGTGTGTATAGAAGAGCTATTTATCAAATTGTTCTGTCGCATTTCACGGCATTGACCCAATAACGTGCTTAACGTCACACCCTTTGCTGACTTACTCGCTGGCTTATCCCTTATTGTAAGTAAGTAAGTTCAATAAATATAAGACTATATGCCAGGTCTTTCTGACAACCAATTACAAACAAATTGGGGTTTATCTAATGAGGCTTTTCCCAGGATGCAATTGCTCGAAGACTGTATACAGTTGACCAAATAATCCACAAATTCCGCAAAAGGATCTTTTAATTATAGGCCATGTCCATTTAGACATTAAGCAACAAAAGCCCAGCATGACCGATGCATTTGTCTTTAACATCTCCGATATTGATTCCGCGTGGCCTTCCAATTGACATGAGTGTCCATTGGTGTTCATTGTTAAACCTTTGGAGCTATATCAGTTTGTGTGGAAATTAAGAGCACGATGACCTTCCCTTGGTGATAACAACATGACCAAAAACCATATAGTGTGTTACCAAAAGCCGTCAGCGATAGTCACACCGACAATTTGCTACCTTCGTGGACAAAAGCCTGGCTTTTCGCTGGATCCTAATTAACATCTAGTGTTGTCACTACCATTTGCTGTAGAGATTTAGTTGCACAACATAACAGAAACATTCTTTGTAAATACTCTATGTTGATATTTTGACATTTGGATGGTTCATATACCAATTGTAGCCGAAAAATGATAATGAAACATTTCTGTTTAATATCGATCTATTGTTGGAATTGTAAATTTTCATATTCAATTTTTGTTTGTTTAAAGATGACAATTTTAAATAAAGATTTTAATTTTTTAAAAAGCAAGTGTTAGACTTGTGCTTTATTGCCACTCAGTTCATATAACCTGTCATTTTAGTCGAGCCTGTAACTTTTGTTGCAGAAAGCTCGACATATGAATAGTGATCCGGCGGCGGCGGCGGCGGCGGCGGCGGCGTAAGTTAACTTCTGAAAAGCTTAATATTTTAGAAGGTGGAAGAATTGGATGCTTCATACTCTGTATATAGATGCCTCATGTTACGAAGTTTCTGTCAGTCACATGTCCAATGTCCTTGACCTCATTTTCATGGTTCAGTGATCACTTGAAAAAAAAGTTCAGAATTTTTGTAATGTTGAATTCTCTCTTATTATAAGTAATAGGATAACTATATTTGGTATGTGCGTACCTTGCAAGGTACTCATGCCCGTCAGACAGTTTTCACTTGACCTCGACGACTTCATTTCGTGGATCAGTGAACAAAGGTTAGAATAAGTTTTGGTGGTCAAGTCCACATCTCAGATACTATAAGCAACAGGGCTAGTATATTCGGTGTATGGAAGGACTGTAAGGTGTACATGTCCAACTGGCAGGTGTCATCTGACCTTGACCTCATTTTCACGGTTCAGTGGTTATAGTTAAATTTTTCTGTCTTGGTCTGTTTTTCTCATACTTTATGCAATGAGTCTACAATATTTGTTGTATGGAATGATTGTAAGGTGTACATGTCTAGCGGGAAGATATCATCTGACCTTGACCTCATTTTTATGGTTCAGTGGTCAAAGTTCAGTTTTTGAGTTTTGGTCTTTTTATCTAATATTATATGCCAAAGGTCACTATATTTGGTGCATGAAAATATCTTATGATCTATTATAAGTCTCCCAGGTTTTATTTGACCATGACCTCAATTTCACGGTTCATTGCACAGTGTTAAGTTTTTGTGTTTTGGTCTGTTTTTCTTAAACTATAAGTAATAGGTCAAGTATATTTGTTGTATCGAAGAATTGTTAGCTGTTCATGTCTGCCTGGTATGGTTCGTCTGACCTTTACCTCATTTTCATAATTCATTTGGTCTTTGTTTAGCTATCTTGGTTAATGTTAAGTTTATGTGGCAGTTGTAATAAATCTTTATACTTAGGGCTATCAACATAATATTAATGATGAGTAAAGTAGGCGAGACATTTCAGTGTGTGCACTCTTGTTTAAATGTGCTTATTTATCCGAGTCCTGGACTGCATTCCAGTGGCTTTCATTCGTTTACTTTTGTGTAAATTTTATACAGATCAGTATTTTTTCAAATGTTTTACCAATATTTTAGCTGCATGTAACATCTTGAACACTCAGAACAGCAAAACAAAATTTAGATTTCAGAAATAAATAGCCTTTAGTCATCGACGAATAGCCGATGATTTCAAGAGTTGTTTCCGTTAAAGGATGATTCCTTTTTTTGTGTGCAATACTTGCTCTTTCGGAGGCTCGAGGGTAATTTCAGCAAAAATTTTACCATTTTTGTTTTCATTACAAATTTTATTTATTACACTATTAGTTATAACTTTATGAATTGGCTCAAAAATCAACCCAAAAAATCGAATGATTTTGGCCTCAGATTTATTTTTCAAATGTTTATATCACTGTAAAAGCTCCAAATTGTCTCCCTTTAGTGCAATAATGACATTTTGTTTTGGCATTAGAATTAAAATGTCTTTTTCAACTCATCGGTGACCTATAGATATTTTTCAAATATGCTTTACGTAAACTAAACAGTTGTAAAATTAAATCGATTTCTGTAATTTAGTTCTTTTTTTATTTCGATATATATATATCTCTATTTCTCCTATTAGTTCAACTTAAAAAAAAGTACCTTAACAAAAATGGTTGCTTCTTTCGAGGGCAGATTGTGAGCTTAAGTGAACGATAACCCCATGTTTTTATTTGATTTTTCTATTTAGTATATGATAAAAGTTCATCTATAGAAATACAAGCAAAATCCTACATGTATATTTAAAAAATAATGGATTAATACCCTCCAGTCCCCTTAACGACAAAAAAAATAAATAGAACATTACGTTTAAGTATCACCTACAGTATTTTACAACCTCCATTAGTGATACATTATATGTATTTCTGCTGTTGTTTTATATAAGTTATTGTCCTGAATAAACATCTTTATGCGTTTTTGCGTTTTTGCGTTTCAGTTTTTATTGTGAAATTTCTTCAATCAGCCAAGACAAACTTTAAATTTCGCCTTAACGATGTTTTCGCGAGAAATCCATGTATTATTATCGAATTACTACATTTAATCATTGTCTAGTGCCCTAAAATGAGATTTTCCGAGACGCTGGGTTTGAAATGGATACCCTATTTAATCTAAACAATATTTGCAATCTTTTCAAAAAGATGCAGATGGGAATTTTCGTTCCTTATGAAAGTGTTCGCAAGGAGTTAAATTATAAACTCCTTATAGGATTATCAAAAAGCAACTGTTAAGGACCCCCTTGGAATAAAGATCTTCCAAGACAACGTGTTCGAGAGTTTGAGTTTAATACATGACTTTTTAAAACTTAATGGACGGAGCAGGATTATCTTACTCTTCCAGTTAACCATACATCATCACAGTTGCATTGGTTCTTGTTGCTCAGATTTTAAATTTCAATGATTTCGTCCGAGACCACAATTGTCGTCCCTTGATTTTCGTTATTAGTCCCTAGTGATAACAGTGGGTTACTTGCCAATAATTTTTATACCCCTTCCAAATTTATTTCTCCTTGTTTAATGCCTCACATTGTAAGTACGGGGGGGGGGGTGAAATTACACTGTAAAAAAATTTGGGTCCAGAATTTTACAGGAAAGTAGTGATTTGGTCCAGCTGAAAAAGGTTAAAAATTAGCACTTCGGAAGCTGTCAAAAGATTTCAAGACACCCTAAACACAAAATTGTCCATATTTTGAGTTAGACGCGATGAAGTTTTCTATAATTTTGATATAATTTGTCCCAAAATTAGTACAACACACTGTAAAAGTTTCATTGAGAAAGCGCAGGTGGGATTTTTTAAATTTTCACTCATGTTCTAAAAGAAATGCACTACGAATTAATTGTGTTCTCGGACCATTTGTTTTGTGGACTGTTGTGTATCTTGTTGTTTTTCATTCAGCTGCGGCTTTGTTGGTTTGTTTCAACCCTTTTTAGTGTGATTATCCTTTGGTACACTTTGCCTCTCTCTTATATATGATATCGCAATAATTATATATACAATGTATGTCAGCGTTCATATACATTTATATGGATACAATATTGAATTAAAATAGATATAATAATTAGATGAGTGAAAAAAAGAAAATGAAGTAATAATTGTACGTGTGAGGAGTTGGCATTCTTATAAAAAAGAAGATGTGGTATTATTGCAAATGAGACAACTATCCACAAAAGACCAAAATGACACAGACATTAACAGCATTAGGTCACCGTACGGCCTTCAACAATGAGGAAAGCCCATACAGCATAGTCAGCTATAAAAGGCCCCGATAAGACAATGTAAAACAATTCAAACGAGAAAACTAACGGCCTTATTTATGTCAAAAAAATAAATAAAAAAACAAACATGTAACACATAAACAAACGACAACCACTGAATATACAGGCTCCTGACTTGGTACAGGCACATACATAAACAATGTGGCGAGGTTAAAGTCTTTTACACTAGAAATATTTTAGATCTTGTTATATAGACTAATTCTTATTCATTCTGGTTGTAAGTTAGTCTGTCATCCTCAAACGTGTGAGCAATGGTGTACGTACACCAATTTGTAGAATACATGGGATATTCAAAGACTTAAACGAACGTTAAGTCTCAGAGGCATGACTTTTTATTAGTTGTTAGTGGCTTTGAAATAGCTGTCAGATAACTGCGAGTACTCTCAGATCTGTTCATTGTGACTTTTTGTGTCGGGATGTATAAGTACCCGGCCACGTCCACTTGTATTTGTGTCTATCTGATGAGTTAAGCCTTTTTCAACTGATTTTTATAGTTCGTTCTTATGTTGTACTGTTATACCACTGTCCCAGGTTAGGGGGAGGGTTGGGATCCCGCTAATATGTTTAACTCCAGCACATTATTTAAATCTGTGCCTGTCCCAAGTCAGGAGCCTGTAATTCAGTGGTTGTCGTTTGTTTATGTGTTACATATTTGTTTTTCGTTCATTTTTTTACTTAAATAAGGCCGTTATTTTTCTCGTTTGAATTGTTTTACATTGTCTTATCGGGGCCTTTATAGCTGACTATGCGGTATGGGCTTTGCTCATTGTTGAAGGTCGTACGGTGACCTATAGTTGTTAATGTTTGTGTCATTTTGGTCTTTTGTTGATAGTTGTCTCATTGGCAATCATACCACATCTTCTTTTTTATATGCTCGAAACTTTAGAATAGTTTAGAAATTTATCAAATCAAATAATCCTCGAGTGATGGTTTCGTTATTGAAATTCTAAATTGATGTTTAACCGCGCTAAATATTATATATGATAATCATACGAATAAGTCAGGAACGGAGTTTCAATCTGTAATTCAATAGTTGTTGTTTGTTTCTGTATTTGTTTGTCGTATAGTGTTTTGTAAATCAATGGTTTTCTCGTTTGAATAGTTTTATCATTATGTTAAATGGTGTCGGCGTTTGCTACATGTGGAAGTGCACACATTTACGACATGTTATTGCTTAAACGCACAGTTTCTTCTTCCCGCTAATAATATATAGTCACCATTTGCAATTATATGCGAATGGCCGATTGACAGTCGCACCAAAATATTTTGCAACATTTCAGTTAAAAAAAACTTTTTTAAGTCTGGTAATATTTTCGTCAAATTTCCAACAACTTTATTTTTCTTAAACATTACAAATATTATAAATATAACAAACAAACAAACTTCATTTTTGGAACACTATCACAAAGTTTACGTAATACATGTGTAGCTATTTATTTAGATAAACTGTATTAATCCATACATTTCGGAATTATTTAGCAACTATATCCAAATGACGAGGAAGTTCGAGGTTATTCAAGTAATAAGATTAAGGAAACTTTGGTTAACACAACAGCATTTTCAACAAAGTAGTTTATTTTTGTTTGACAAACTCGAAAAGAGGGGGAAAAGTAATAAAATGGTTACTTAAGCATTTACTTAATTTCTATCACGAAATAAATGCGTTTAATATTTTAGATACAGATACAATATAGTGCATTCGTAAATGTAAAACACTTTTTAATAGAAAATTTAAAAGAGATACATCAACAGTGTTTATTTTAGAATTGTTCAAGTCTGTAGGGCTTATTCCCGATTGTCCCACTTTTTTTAAATTAAGAGCTCATATTGTCCCACATGAAAAGTTCTGACTGGTCCACATTATTTTATGAGGCGAAATGTTCTTATCCCTTGTTAGATTGTCTCTATGGTTTTGTTTCAGATATATAAGCCAAAATCTACATTTTATGCGATGCTCTTCTTTTAGACATTGCGGCCATCTTAATTATTGGGCGGGGTCATCGGATACTTTTTTGAAACTAAATACCCTAAGGATGATTGTGGCCATGTTTGTTTTAATTTTGCCAGTAGTTTCAGAAGAGAAGATTTTTGTAAAAATTAATGACGACGACGAATAATGAGAAAATGAGAAAAGCTCACTTAGTCCTATGGTCCAGATGAGCTAAAAAGCAAAACGGACAAAAAGCAACGGACAAAAAGCAAAAGTGTCGGACAAAAAGCAAAATTATCGGACAAAAAGCAAAACGGACAAAAAGCAACGGACAAAAAGCAAAAGTATCGGACAAAAAGCAAAATTATCGGACAAAAAGCAAAACGGACAAAAAGCAACGGACAAAAAGCAAAAGTATCGGACAAAAAGCAAAATAATCGGACAAAAAGCAAAAGCGGACAAAAAGCAAATCGCGGACAAAAAGCACCGTATCACACGATAAAGTGGGAAAATTAAGACTGCCATTCTAAAATAAGGGTGCATTAGATAGATACAATGATTTTGTCTTACACTAGGCCACCTCTGGACCCCTCAGAAATTTGTTGCAAGGGGCATTTACATACAGAGAGCATGGCATTATCTCTACACAAAACATCGGGTTAACGTCTCTATTCTGACATAGCTGCTAATTAATACATTCAGCGCATCCAAACGGACGCCTAACTTTTCAAGGGTTTTACTTCGGTCGAAACAAAACTAAATGAGACCATATTTCTTCACCAAGATCAATGTTTGGATGTTGAAAGGTATAACCATTACCATTTGTACTTAAAATTTAAAATTATTTAAAATAATTTGTACATGCTGAAGCTCGTATTACACCTGTTTCGTAGCCTCTTACAAATACAGCTGATCGTTAAAAACACTAAACAGTTATTGTGTAATATATATATATATATATATATCAGTCTAAAGATTTGCACAACGGTACTGATATAAGGTGTTATTAAACGAAAATGTTGTTATAAAATCGTGTTGACAAATATTTCGGCTCAACAAATGGCCTTCTTCTTGTGTCACAAGTTTTAACAATACTGATACATAATGTATAAGGTTTGAAAATAGATCAGTAATACTACAGGTAAGTTTTGGTCGATTGATTTTAATCCTGAATATCATAATATAATAAACAAAACACTATAAATCAATATACGTGACTGTGTATATTAACAATAAAAATAAGTGAAAAACAAAACTGTTAGTATTTCTTATTGATGCCGTTTGGGTGATGTACATTAAGTTCCTTTATCCAAAAGCTTTCCCGAACCTGTCGCTGTGCATCACTCCAGTGAATGTTCTGTTCAATTACTAGAATTTTCATGCGGTTAAAGTCATCAAGTTTGTGATCCGACTGTCTGAAGTGCTGAGAGACTGGAAGAAGTGGCTTCTTAGAGATATCACTCCTATGGCCATTGAGGCGTTTGTGGAAAGGCTGCTTTGACTCACCAACATATTGGAGGCCACAAACCGAACATTCTAGTATATAAATAACATTCATACTTTTGCAGGTAACATTGCAAAATATCTTATAGTTATTTTCGGTTGCCTTACTGTGAAATGTTGATGAATGCTGCATCTGGAGGCAGCATTTGCAGCGTTTTTCTCCACACGAACGACATTCTCCAGAAGTACTTCTATTATCAGACACTTCAGCCCGCACTAGTAGGTTCTGCAGACTACTAGGTTGCCTAAAAGCTATCATTGGAGGCTCAGGAAAAATCTTGGACAGTTTGGAATTCTTTTCAACTGATTTCCAATGCTCACGAATGACACCAAAGCTGTTTTTGAGAGATGGGTGATAAGTAAGAACACATGGAGTCCTTTTATTTTTCTATTTAACTTTGTATTCCAATAGTTCACTCCTCGGAATTGACTCCGCTTTCTGTAAGCTTTTTTTGATATTTCTGTGTTTGTAGCCCCTTTTGTTATTTACATACTAGAATCGTACAAACATTTCAAGAGAAAAGAATGTCAATGCCACACTCCAAGAAATGTAAACACGTCTAGTCATGATTAAGTAAGAACGTTAATGTGTATATCTATCATTGTTAAGCTTTATTGTAAACAATTGTAATACAATAAAATAAGTATATTACAACATAACCAGCTAGTGCTATAAAAAGATTTCCAATGGTAACAAAACTGTTTTCTGACGTTTTCAATAGAATAAGTGTTCATCATGCATGTTATATTTCCGTATCCTATGACCTTAACAACGAGAGATATCGTTATAACTTCAGCCACCACAAATGCGAGGAGAAAATTGTGATGAGACAAACAAACGTGCTCTTGAAGAAAAATAGTAATAACAGATTCTTAATGAACAAATTTATTACAACTAACTTAATCACTTAACAACTGTTAGGAAAACGTTAAGTTAACAGACGGGATCGCATAGAAAATATACAAATAAATGTCATGGTACTTTCAATTCACAACCATGACTCTCAATACAAGTCACAATTTATAAAAGAAAACCATTATAGCATGTAAAAGTCAAAGTACGGTGTGAACACGGAGCCTTGGCTCACACCGACCAGCAAGCTATAAAGGGTCCAATTACGAGGTAAAACCTTTAAAACGGGAAAATCAACGGTCTAATCTATATAAAAAACGAAAAACGATAAACACTTTTGAACCACATCAACAAACGACAACTTCTGAACATCTGATTTATGACGTAGGACAGGTGCATACAATTGCAATGTCTTTAAACGATTAAATGATACCAAACATTTAACCTCATCTGAAACAATAGTGTAACATCAAAAAATAGAAAGACACACTATACAATTTCAATTGAAAAGGCGTAACTTAATGTAAAGATATAATAAAACAAATGAACATACACTGAACGAATGAATTTGATCTAAGATACAATGCAAATACAAACTAAGTTAATAAAACAAATATGCGTGCATTTTTTATACAGTTTAAGGCAAAAGAAGCATTAGTCATGAACCTCTTTTTTATATATATATATATTTCCCTTAAAACAGGCCACGTGTTTTTTTAAACATAAAAATGATATTTTGATCGTGAAATTATTTTTAAAGATGCATTGTGTCTGATGAAGAAGGCGGAAATTAGTTTTAGTTCTTAATCCTTAGTTTCCAGTTATGGTAATTTTTCCAGTCATTTTTTCGGGGAGGTAGAGGGGGAGATTGTTTGACAAGTTAAGTACGATTTTGAAGGTGTCAGCGTAATTAGTATCGATGAAATATTTGTCGCAAAAAACTAATAAATAAACACTTTGTTATTGCTGGTTTATTGAATCCCACCATATATACATGCTAGCTCTTTTAATTGTGATTTTGTTAATTTGTCTGGTGATGATAAATTCAAATTTTTATTCACTGATGAAAATGTGTGTTACTTTTTAGCCAAAATCTGCTATGATGTATTATTAAAAAGAAAAGGTATTTTATATAATTGTAGATAATAATGTGTTTTGTAGAAATGTTTTTTTTTATAGTCTCTCATAACTCTTTTAGGCTCATGTTGTTTTAAATATTATTGTTATTTTATTAATGTATAAATGTATGTCAATTTTGAGGTGAGACTCTAATAAAGTATTTGTCTTGTCTATAATAAACCTTCTTAGAGCAATGCTTCTGATTATTTCAACTTCTTTTAACGTTTATCTTGTCTTGATTCGATGGTACACCACATAATAAATGTTTTTAACTCATTATCACATTTGTTTTCTCAAGTGTCTGTGAATCTTCTTTCATATTTGATCAATCCAATGTTTAAATTTGAGACCAGTATACTTTAAACGTAGAGTTTAAATCTATACTCGTATTTTATTAATTCTAAATTTTAATATAATTTCCTCTTTTATTCCAGTTTATTTCATTTTTAATTTATTGGTAATGTCATACTTTTAAGTTTACATTAATTTAACCTTTAAACTACCTTTTCCCTTTTAATAGTTTTATTTTTCTAACACAACACAACATCCAGCTAAACAACATCAATTAGGTTATTTTTGTTTGCATTCGGGAAAGAGATATATTATGTACTGTAGGGATCAAAGGATACACCAATGAAATTGCAGCTACTAGGAAGAAGCTTACAACGTAAAGCATGGTGACATACAAAGAAATGTTTAAAAAGTGATCTTTATCAATATGCATGTAAACTCATCAACCAGGATATTAGATATCTAGATAAAGTTTATAAATACATGAACGAGTAATTGTTATGAACAAGAACAGGAAACGATTACACAAACTAATAAATCATATATCAAAGTCTTTACTTTAAAATATTTATATAATACTACAAACAATACCAGGCGAATTATTTACTCTTGACCCAAAATCATAGTTAGAACAATGATCGATTGACAAATTCCTGAGTTTAAATATTTGAATAAGAAGAAGTGATGTAATTGCCCATAAAAAAAAATTCTCCAACAGATACCAAAGAAGTAGAAATTAGGAACTAAAGTTCACTGTATGACCTTCGACAATGAGCAAAACCCAAACTTTATGAAAAGCTAAAAATAGACATGAAATGACATGTATGTATTTACAACACAAAGACCACGTAGAATGAAGTATCCGAGTCATCAAATAGACACGACTGTATTTATACATCCTGCACAACTAAACAATATAATAAGACTCGAGAAAGACTCAGAAACGTCTAATTTAAAATATAGATGCATAAAATGCCTGTCTGGAATGGCGTTCTTTCATAAAAGCAAAAGGAGCCGTTCACAGTTTTGCCGATATTACAGCCGATTGCATTGAGTTTGTAGCTAAAGGTACTATGTTTAGTCATAGCTTGCTTGCTAGCTGAAAAGTGTAGTTATTATAAGTTAGGTATACTACCCTACTTTCGAAGTAGTCTAGTTCATTAAACAGAGAGATTGGTTATCTGCCAGACTAGTCTATTCTTAGAGGAGGGTAGTTTACCTAACCTAATTATGACTTCAGGGTTCAGCTAGCAAGCAAGCTAACCAAACATATATTATCTTTAGCAACACAATCAATGCAATCGGCTGTAATTTTGGACACATTTTTAAAGACGGACTTTAACATATGAATATTTTGAAAATAAAGATTGAATTCACTGAGATATATAGTATGATAGTTTAACGGACACAGGACACGACCATTATAAATGGGGACAAAATATGGTAGTTTTACAAATATTGCCCTCTTTTTTTTATCTTTTTTTTTTTTTAAATATGATTGAACATTGCCTAACAAGTTTATATCATGTTCTTCAACAAATTCATTTTTTGTAAGATTTTCAATGATATGTTTGTACAATTACAAAAGTTTAGTTCAGCATTAAACTGTAAAACAGTCTTCAAAGATACTAATATATTTGAATTTAATGTTGGCACACGATAAGATCAGTATTTAGTTGCAGTAGTTTATGGTAAATAATATAATTCTGAAGAAAAAAATGTGTCAGCATGTTACAGATGCAAAGAAATGTTTCGATATATCATATTACGCATCGCGTGACAAATCTGTGATATCAAAGACAAATTTGGCAACGACTATAGAGAGACTTCGATTTTTGTTATATTTATGTATACATGTTTGTGCACAGTCTTGTATATTTCTGATTTCAATGACATATTAGAAAGACATCACAGCAAAGGTATGTACATGTAACCAGTTCTTCGTTCATTCATGGCTTTACAATTACATTAATTAGATGTATGTTTCATTATAATACGTTATTCTGATTACGCGCTTCATATAAAATTACTTCGGTCAACGCTTTTACACCCCAGTGAAGTTACAAAAAGAAGCATGCAATTCTTAAATATACTGTATTCCATACAATTTAAATACACGTATTATACAAAGTTACTGTTGCAAAGAAAGAATTACTATTTTGACGTTAATTATATGACAAACTATAAAATAGCAAGGAAATGCGTATTTGAAGCACGATCCCTTGAATTGATGTACTTCTTGAGATAAGGAATCACTGAAGCATGACTAGATCGAGCCCCTGTTAGTCAGTCAGTCCTCTCCCTTACGAAAATTTCTGGATCCGACACTGGTTATTACTTTAAAATCTAGCTAACATACGTAAACTCTCGTTTAACAAAAGTAAATTTGACCAATACAGTCATCCTTTCTATTCCTTTCTAAAATGCACAGGTCCCCAACTGCATTATGAAGTTCATTTTTAGATTTTACAACTTTTATTCTTTAAAAGTTCTTTCATTAAGGTTACTCCAAAAGAAAGTCATTTTGGTATGTATGATTTGTCAAAATTTCAAAAAGTTCTTGCAAAATAAGTAATGGGTACCGTAAATTTCATAACTCCTAATGGTGGACTATTAGTTCCCGACCAGAAGCCGAAATTTATGTTCTGGTATGAAAAAACAAATATTTTTACAAGTCTATTGCAATTTTAATTTGATCAAAATTGTTGAACCAATCCATGCATATATACTAAACTAATTCATGCATGCACATGTTTTTATAATAACAAAAAATATGCACTAGTTTTACAGTAAAACTTCAAGTATATAAACCATATGCAACTGTGTTTTTTTAATTTGAAGTTTCACAAAACTACACATTTTTCAAATACAATTTCACAGGTTTTTGACGAAAAAAAACAGAGATGATTTTCGTTCCAATATTTTGATGATGGTTATATGCAAGGGTGTCACATCCATGCCATGTCTTTCTAACGAATCAAAAAAGGATTTCGATGACTCTCGAATTGCTCTTAAAGACATGGAAAATCACCTTGGAAACACTGTCAAGAAATTAGAAAATGGTTTCAAGAAAATTACAGCTTCAATAGAGGACCAGCTTGGGGTAGTCAAAGATGCTCTATCTAATGTCGGGGAAAAGGTCAAGAAAGTTGATAGCGACTTCCAGGTTCTAGGAAAAGATTTTAAAAGTAAGAAGTATAGCATGTTTATACATTATCAATTTTCTTTCACTATTTGCAGTATCATTTTTAACATCTAGATAGATTTAAGAATTGAATGCTTCTTTTTGTAAATTCCTAGGTTATAAAGGCGTTGACTGTTCCTACACGTTTAGAATGAAGCGCTTCAGTCAACACTTTTACAACGCTATGAATTTACAAAAAGAAGCATTCAATTCTTTAAAAAATGAAACTAAACATGCGTAGACCTACGTGTACTATTAATGTACTATTCAAGGATCTTCGATCCCAAAAGGTATAAGCAATTGTCAGATATGGACAATGTGAGCGAAACAATACAGGAAATGTGTATTACCCTCTAAAACGGATGCATTTTTCCTATAAAAATCCCAACTTGCAGACTTCTAACAGAAATATATAGTAGCAGCTCGTATGGTTTCTAGGTTTTCATTTTTACAGATACTGGTGTCATTAATCAATAATTTGAATTAACGTAGTTTTGCACGTTTGGTAGGCTAGGGGAGGGAGGTTCACCCTTGAAAGCAAAAGAACTATTAAAGTCAAATTTCTGTTTCAATTCGGACTATGAAAGTTGATTTTTGTTTGTCGCAACTTGATGTTTTTAACCATATCTGGGTACGTGCATGTTAGGAGCACCTTACTGTCATGGCATGCGTCATGTATTTTTCTCTGTTTATTAAAATTTATAGGAACTTCTTAAGAAGAAAGATAAGAAGTTAGCAATATCCTTTAACTCTACTTTCCGCTATATAGATGATGTTCTTTCACTAAACAATTCAAAATTTGGTGACTATGTGGAACGCATCTATCCCATCGAACTGGAGATAAAGGATACTACAGATACAGTTAAGTCGGCTTCATATCTTGACTTACATCTAAAAATTGACAATGAGGGTCGGTTGAAAACAAAACTTTACGACGAAAGAGATGATTTCAGCTTTCCAATTGTGAACTTTCCATTTCTAAGTAGCAACATTCCAGCAGCACCTGTATACGGGGTATATATCTCCCAATTGATACGATATTCCCGTGCTTGCATTTCCTATCATGATTTTCTTGATAGAGGGTTACTGCTCACAAGGAAGCTATATTAAACCAAGAGTTTCAAACGGTGAAGTTGAAATCATCCCTACGTGAATTTTACGGACGCCATCACGAGTTGGTTGACCGTTATGGAATAACCGTTTCACAAATGATATCGGATATGTTCCTTACGGCGTAACTACAATCCCCTTCCCTTTCATGAATGTGACCTACCGTATTAAGACTATTTACCGGATTTGTAATCACATAAGCAACACGACGGGTGCCACATGTGGAGCAGGATCTGCTTACCCTTCCGGAGCACCTGAGATCACTCCTAGTTTTTGGTGGGGTTCGTGTTGTTTATTCTTTAGATTTCTATGTTGTGTCATATGTACTATTGTTTTTCTGTTTGTCTTTTCATTTTTAGCCATGGCGTTGTCAGTTTGTTTTAGATTTATTAGTTTGACTGTCCCTTTGGTATCTTTCGTCCCTCTTTTATATATGGATTTGATTGATTACATTGCTTTTTGTTACCATTTCTTGTTTATATATATTTATATTCATGTCTTTTTTTAACAATGACTTTATTATGTCCCGTGCAGATACTTCAAATTACATATTCTGTCCGAGTAGTTTTCAAAATGATACTGTAAATTCCTTTTGACCATCGTGAGTCAACTCAGAATATTTTGAAATGTTCGTTCCCCAGAAATCTACTTAGTAAATAAAATGAATGTTTAAATTTTTTTGTTGTTGCCAAAAACAGTCGTCTCAAAGGGCCCAGGGCATTTGAGCGAAAAAATTAAAACTACTAGGGGACATTTGAGCGCCGACATTAGAGCCCATTTAAGCGCCGGATTCATCCGCTCACCTGTATTTTCGATAGCCCATTTTAGCGAAAACTTATCTGGTTGATGGAGATGTTCGGTTCTCACCTACGCTTTGGGCAGAAGTTTCGAACAAATATGATCAAGAGTCGTTCCATGCCCATTATATGATAAGCAATTTTATAGTTGTTATCTAGCAATTTATGTTTTCCCCGATACTATTATAAAATTACAAACAACAACATATATAAGGATACAAAGTATAGAGGAATGTGCACCACAATCGAGACAAGAAAGAGAAAGAGCAGTTCCTAATGTAATTCTATGAACAGTATTGTACAGGGGTATATCTAGATAGAGCCCATTACATACGTTCTCTAGAGGTTATGAATTCCAGGCTAGAACAGACTTTAAAAACATTTGATTTAACCTTTAAGACTTTTAGTGCTGTTTTTTTATTGAAAAGTTTTATATAGTGTTATGTTGTGCTGTCTTGAGTCTATTAGTGCTGTATTTCATGGACATGTTTAATATTGTTCATATTGTGCTGTCTTGAGTCTATTAAACATTTTTTAATTTATTATAATTTATTTATTTACTAAAAAGGGGTAAAAATATTTCGCTTAAATGGGCTTTGACAATTTTAATTTTCGCCAACAAGGGTAAAATTCTGGCGCTCAAACGTCCTATTTTTTCGCTGAAATGTCCTATCAATGCGCTCAAATGTCCCCACCGGTCTCAAATATCTATATAAACATATTTAGTATTCTTCACAAATGTATTATAATCATGACAATTGTGACTTTGTATAACTATTTTTGTAGAAACTAAATGGCACAAATATAATGGACACTGTTACTATTACGGTCTTGACTCACAAGACTGGTTCACTGCTGAGGTAATTACTCATAAACACTTGTTCTTTTTTTGAAAATATTTGTCTTATTTAACTCAAGTTTATTCATTCGCTGAAGACACTTGCTTAATATATCAAGATGAGTAACATAAAAAGAGCTGGTATATAATCGTGAAAATACGAACTGACTTATCAAAAAGTGGATTAAGCAATACCAGACATAAAAATTAAAAAAAAAAAAAAAATCTTTTGCAAATTATGACTTGGATGGAGAGTTGGCACTCATACTACATTTTATGAAACTTTTTTTAACTTTTTAGTAAGAAACTTCGCACTAAAATAACAAAACATGTTTAGTTTGTATCAAAACACAAAAGAAATATATAAAATGTTATTATGAATATTGTTTTTTTAATTCTTATTCTTATATCATGTATCTGTTAATAATATGCATTGGTATCTTACATATATTATCATACCTTATCTAGAGAAAATGCAGGGAGATTGGTGGTTACATTGCTAAGCTTGGTGACAAAAAGGAGAATGATCAAATATACGCAAGCAAACCAAGCACTAGTATGTATATTTTTTAGACAACTTCTTACGTTTAACTACTAGAGGACTAAACATTGTTGGTTGATTTAAATGTTGAATGCTATTCTGTTCTGTTCTGTTCTGTTCAGGTAGATTCCTCCGTTATATATCGGAGCACTCCCACTTGGGGATATATGGTTTTAAAATATTTACAGATATTTACAGTGTGGTGTGGTGCTCAAGTTTAAAAAACCTTATATACAGGTAAAACTGTGAATTTTGAGAACAATTGTTTAAAATTATGTGCTATTTACATCATTTATGAATTGATTTTACCTAGGTTGGAGTTTATGATTTTAAAACAGTTTTGATCCCTTTTTATGAGACGTTACTATCATATGTTTATAGATTTAAAAAAAAAAGGATTTAAATGTGAAAGAAAAATGATAAAATCAAAGGGTAAAAGGTAAAAATAAGTACGGTAGATCAAACAAAACAATAAGAATGGGATTAAATATATGGCAGTATGGTAATAGCTTTTAAGAGATAATGTAACCAATTAAAAATAAAAAATTATCATTAACTAATAAAAAAAGAGAAAATCTTTCATATATCGTAAAATTTGAGTAAAAGGTGAACTCCTGCCAAGGTCTTAGCATATAATTAGATGTAAGCAACTAATCTAGTCGTAGATGGAGGCAGTTAGCTTGGCATTCCATGCATACTGCTTGGTCCATCTTTCCTTTTTGTATATATGCAGTTTATATAGTTGGATATAATAACAGCGTTGTTGTTTAAATGTAAATTCACTTTGCTGAAACTAAAAACTTTCTTCGTGCACCTTTTCACTTTATACATTAAACTTATAAATTATTTAAATGACAGACTCGGTGTATATAAAGTGCGAATCCAGCTAGTTCATTTTTACTGTTATATGCGGGTATGTCTATTGTAGAATAAAGGATCATGGGAAAACTGTATTTGTTTACGTTTTGAAAATATCAAGTTAAGTGATTTGAAGGAAAGTTTTAACATATTTTCATTGTGATATGTCTTTATAATGTACAAACATAGCATTAAAGTTCAAATAAGTGTTATAAAAGCATCATAATATAGCATATCGATTATTGAAAGCGATCCATTTTAACTATAGATGCGATGAATTATCACTGTTAGTGCAGTCATTATTAATGTAGAATTTTCAAAGATGCGAGGAATTTTTATTGTAGAATTATGTGATAAATGCACTTGCAACAAATGAAAAAACTTAGTTGATGGCTTTAGGATTTATGATACATGTATTTTCAAATTGAAATACAAACTCCTCATTAATTCTTCATCAAATATATAGCTTTTCAAACTTGTAACAAAAGCGATTCTCAAAATGAAAAATTCTAGATCCGCGAA
Source organism: Mytilus edulis (assembly GCA_019925275.1). Lineage (NCBI taxonomy): Eukaryota > Metazoa > Mollusca > Bivalvia > Mytilida > Mytilidae > Mytilus > Mytilus edulis. Next base: position 41,289,467 of record CM034352.1, read on the forward strand.
TGGATACTACCGCAGAGGTAAAACCATACACATTTGGGTTATTGTACACGAAATGCATGCTACAATTCATTTTTGTTGATTTTAGACCCTTTGGAACTCTATGTGGGCTATTTCAGAAACTAGGCAAAAAATCCCCAAACTAGATACACGGTTAGATTCAGCATGTCAACGAATCCCAAATATCTATATTCTTCCGGTTAATGGCGGCGCCCAGTCGGAAAATGTGCTCTGAGTAAAAATTAAAAACAAATGGTGCAAATACATTACAATTTAGCTAGAAAATAACTCAAAACAAATATTATCATATATTTATATGAACGTCAATCTCCAAGCATTTAATTATGGCTGATGCCGACGTACTGATACAGGGCACTTGTGACGATAAACAAATTACATTTGATCTTGACAAAAAAGTCGTTTGGTACTGGAGGAGAGTACTGCTACTAAGATACTATTGTGACTTAGGGAAAAATACTGATGTACAAGTCACTTGGTCTGATTTAGATAAAACTAACAAAGAGCTTCTGCTCAAGGACGAAGATGGCCCATTTGTTGAAAAAAGTCCATCATCTGCATTACAAAGGTCTATGATTCAAATAACACACCAGTCTAGGAAAATTATAACTATAACAATGTATTACACAACAAGAAAATGTTTGGTTCAAGGCAATTCATGTCAGAATTGGGTAGAGAGAGAATTTGATAAAATCAAAAGATGTGTTGATATCTGTCTCAGGGGAAATAACCCAAAACAGTTGATTGACAATTACATAAGAAAAATGAATGGTGTTCATCTCCCTCACATTAATGAAAGTGAAGTCGTAAACAGTAGTCAAACAATACCAAAAACAATTGATGAAAGTACAGATGAAATTAATGATACCACAGAAATGTCAGAATCAGTTATCAATATAAGCAAAACACATGATCATAACATGCTGACTGTCAACAAAAGGGAGAAGACAACAATAACAATCAAGTAGAAGATCAATTTAGTATTAATCTAAAGCTAATAGCTGCCTTCCATTCACTTGAGAACAAATTTGTAGAATGTCACACAGAATTTAATAAGAAAATAGATAATATGAGCAATGTCGTCAAACAATGGGAAGAAAAGTGTTATTCTTTAGAAAAGAGTAAACAAGAACTTGAGAATAAATTACAGACTGAACTGTCAAATATGAACACAAAATTGGAACAAATAAAATCCTTTATCCAGACTAAGGAAGTGACTGACCAAAAAAAAAAAGATGAAGACGAAAATATTGACACTGACAAAACTCGTCAAATCCATGCTGATACATTTTGTAAGTTAACACAACTGGAAAATTTAGTTACAGAGAAACTAGAATCTATTGAGAAAAAATGTACAAACTTTGAAATAAATAACGATAGAAAACATCCTGGTAAAGGTAGCTATGAAAATAACTTGTCACATCCATTTAGACAAAATGTTCAGCATGATAACCATGATAACAGGGGTCAATCAGAAACAAAATATTTTTCTGAACAAGATGTAGCTGAACCTAATATCCCAAGGGCTGGTAGCCAGAACAATCATGAAAACAATCATTTATGGATAGTAGGTACATCTGTGGTTAAAGATCTGAAAAAAAACCTGATGTATAGGTTTAAGAAAGTTAGCATAACTACTTTAAGAGACAAAACAGTTCAAGGTGCTAAAGAATTTCTCGAGACGGGAAAAATTAATGCGAAAAATATTCTTTTTCAAGTGGGATCTAATGATCTGGAAGCAAAGCAACCTACAAATGTTGTCGAGGAAATTGAGCAGCTTATCGTTGATACAAAAAAAAGCATGCCAGAAAGTCAAATTATTATAAGCCAGATTCTCCCTCGCTTTTATAGAAATCAGAATATGGATCAGGAATTTGAAGTAAAGAGAGTGGAATGTAATCAGCTCTTATATGAATTGTGTAAACAATATGAGGCTTATTATGTACAACATGAAAACCTTACTCAAGTTCATTTTCAAGATGGCATTCATTTGAATAAACAGAGAGGTATTAAGCTATATGTTCGTAACCTGAAAGAAATTGTTAACCCACTTATTGGAGTAAAAAATGACGACCAAGACAATTCTAGAAATCACCATGTGAGAGAAAAGCCTGAAGGGGCTCCTAATTACACCAGATATCGACAACCAAACAAAATGTACAATGACAGGTATGATGATTCATTAAAACAACCTAGATATAATGATAACCACCAGTATCATCAATCTAACAGAAACTACGACAATTCATGGCGGTTCAACAACCATAATAACAACCAAAAACAACAAGACCATGCATACGGTTATAATGGTAACAACAGATGGCAAAACAACAACAATAATCAATACCGAAATGACGACATAAATCTGAGAATGCTCCGTATAGCATTAGGAATGTAATCAGAAAAGAGAGTTTTCCGAACATATTGTGGTAGAAATATAGTTAAATGTATTATTTTTTGTTATTTTTTTACTATTCTCATTCTTGCATCTGGGTCTTTTCAAAAACTTAATTCAAGTCCATAATTTTGCAAAGTGCCAACTGATACATTATCTTCTAAATTACTTATTATTAGAGAAACAAATCCATAATTTAACCAGAATATTTTTATTATTTAAATTTGGCTTAATTTAAATATAAAATTAGAAGAGAAATGACTAAAGCTTTTTTTTTTTTTTTTTTTTTTTTATCCCAACTAAATAATTACTAAGTAAGGCTTATATGCAAGTTTAATGAACATGTATGTTTGTCTTAACATTTCATTCAACAAATTAAAATGCCATGAATTCATTAATGTTGACATATATATATGCATTATAAATGACTATAGATTGTTTTTTTTTTGGTTATAATTACAATTAGTGTTATAATTACTATTTGTGTTAGAGATTACACATTTATATATTTTTGTCCTATGTGTCATAAATAGACTTTTTTTTATAGTACTACAGAATATAAACTGCATGTATGTCTATTCCTTGTTAATTGAATTGTGACCCTTATACATAAATCTTATATTGATATAATTTCAAATATTATCAAAAGTTCCACAAATGTTTTTTTAAATATAATCATACAAAAGTTGTATGAGAAATATAAAGTATTGTTCCTTTGATACATTCAAATATATTTATAATTCTTTTTTAAATAACCTAACATTTCATTTAGACCTCCTTTTTAAAAATATATGTGTATACATATTCTGGAAATTGATTTATATTGCCTGCCAGTTAATCACATTCTTAAAATCAAAAACATTGCTTTATTGATAAATAATATGAGTCAAACATGATGTTTACTCGACTATTTTGCTATCCAAAGAAAGATGAATAAATTTTTTAAAGAACACACATTTCAGTATAATTCAATTGAAATAAACTTTAATGCAGGCAATTTATAACTTCAAGTTTATTGTTTTCTTTTGTTTTTATATTAAATCTGGAAATAATCCAAAGAATTGTTAGCTTTAGATGGGTAAAGCAATAAATTTAGAGTTATCTTTCTTAGAACCATACCTACTTGTATTTGAATTTGCACCATTATTATTTTTTTATGAATATGAATAACTTATCTATAGGATCTTGGAATGTAAATGGTTTGGGAGATAAGTACAGAGATGATGAATTTATGTCTTGTCTGAAGTATGATATTAATATTCTAATAGAGACTTGGAAAGGTGTTGATGATACTTCAAACATACCTAATTTTAAAATTTTTCAAAAATGTAGAAAAAAGAATAGACGCTCTAGACGATTTAGTGGTGGAATTATTATTCTATATAAAACCCATATCCATAAAGGGATAATTGAAATAAAAGATTTAACGTCATCAAAAAACCGTTTATGGATTAAATTAGATAAGAACTTTTTTGGCCTTGATAAAGATTTATTTGTCTGTGCCACTTACATCCCCCCACTAAATTCTCCCCATTATGATGATGACTTCTTGAAATTGGAGGCAGAAATTACCCAAGTGTCTGATAAAGGTAATGTTCTGGTAATTGGGGATTTGAATGCTCGAATTGCAAATCATGATGACTTTATTGCAGATGAAAATAAAATTCATAGCTCTCTACAAGATATACTTCCAGAGGACTATGTACAAGATTTTAATATAGATAGAAATTCTTTAGATAAAATTTTTAATTCCCAAGGCCAGCAATTGATTGATCTCTGTATTGCCTCTCAGCTAAGAGTTTTGAACGGACGTTTTATTGGTGATATGCTGGGAAATATGACATGTTTTAAACCCAGTGGGTGTAGTACTGTTGACTATGCCTTGACCAGTGTGGACCTCATTAACTCTGTTAGTTTTTTTCAAATATTAGAACCTTCATATTTATCTGATCATGCTCAAATTGTAGTCTTTTTAAAAGGGTGTATATCCATGCAAAATATGAATATAGACAGAAAATATAGTGAGATAGATATGACATTTAAATGGGAGACTATTTCTAAGGAAAAATTATATACTGTTTTAGAAGAAAGCAGCACTAGAGATGAAATACTTGGTTATGAAAATACACCATTTGAAATAAATTGTTCTGGGGTTGAAAGAGCAGAACAACAACTAAATAATATATTTAAAACATTAACCATGCGCTCATGTAAAATTATTAAATCCTTTCGTAAAAAGAAATTAAAAAAGAAAAAGCCATGGGAAGATAGAGAACTTGCTGATGTAAAGAAAACTGTATCAAATCTAGCCAAATTATTACGAATAAATCCTTATAACCTCAATTTAAGAAATAATTTCCTAGGTCACTGTAAACTGTGTAAAAAATTAATAAAAAGAAAGAAAAATCAATTTAAAAAGGAAATATTTAGTCAGCTTTCAGCCCTTAGAGATACAGACCCTAAACAATATTGGAAATTATTAAAGTCATTAAAATATGAGAACACTAATAAAAAAAATTGAGCTTCAAGCTGGTTTTCCAGAAATTATTGATCATTTTAAGCATCAAGGAGAGTCTGTAAACTATGATAAAGAATTTAAAACTAAAATTGAAACCGATATATTAAATGAAACTGATGCACTTTTATTCAATGAGGTAACTGATAAACCTTTTACTATCAATGAAGTAAATAAATGTATACAAAAATTAAAAACTGGGAAAAGCTCTGGTCCAGACCAAATTTGTAATGAAATTATTAAATATAGTGGTGTTGTTACTTGTAAAGCTATTACTAAGCTTTTTAATTTAATTCTTGATTCTGGTAAATATCCATCAAACTGGAGAAAATCTTTTACCATACTTATTCATAAAGCTGGAGATAAGCTAGATATTAATAACTATAGGGAATTTCCCTTCAAAATTGTATTGCTAAACTTTTCAGTGCTGTTATTAATTCTAGAGTTGTAACTTACTATGAAGACAAGTTTTCAGTTCATCAATTTGGATTTAGAAATAATCATAGGACAGCAGATAGTATTTTTATTCTAAAAACTTTAATGATAAAATATTTGACAAAAAAGAAGAGTAAAATTTACTCTTGCTTTGTTGATTTGCGTCGTGCTTTTGACACTGTTTGGCATGCTGGTCTCTTATACAAATTAAAGAAGGATGATGTTGGAAAGAAAATATTTGAAGTAATTAAAGATATGTATAAGTGTTGTGAATCTTCAGTTAAAATAGATAATAAACAATCTGAATTTTTTGAAATAGATAAAGGGGTCAAACAAGGGGACAGTTTGAGCCCCACATTGTTTAATTGTTTTATTAATGATCTCCATTCAATTTTTGATGGGACATGTGATCCTGTGTCCTTAGATAAAACATCAATAAGTAGTCTTAGTTTTGCTGATGATCTTTTAATATTATCAGAATCACAAAACGGTTTACAATCTGCTTTGAATAAACTGGAAAAATATTGCTACAAATGGCAGCTGACTGTAAATACAAATAAAACAAAAATTATGATTTTTCATTCTAGAAATTCTTTTGAGTCAAAATTTTTTTATAAACAAAATCAGTTAACTGAAGTTAAAGAGTATAATTTTCTTGGGAACATTATTGATAATAAAGGAAAATTTAAGAGATCTACACATGAACTATCCAAAAAAGCGCTTAAAGCGTTATTTTCACTAAAAAAATATATGTCTAATTTTCATCATGTCCCTGTTGATTTATCATGTAAATTATTTGATTCACTTATTAAACCCATAATTTTATATAATAGCGAGATCTGGTTTATGGAAGATTATTACTCAATCTATAGAGCCATAAATAGAGCCACTTTGCATGGAACTAACTGTGATATTTTATCATTGACAGATAGATTCAGCTTTGAGAAAGTGCATCATAAGTTTTGTAAAACTGTTCTTGGAATTAAAAAAACCTCATGTAATATAGCTGCAAAGTCTGAGTTAGGACGATTTCCACTTGACTCTTTTATTAAAACTCAAGTTTTATTATATTTTTGTAGAATAAACTGCCATGAAATAAACCCTCTTGTTAAAGAAGCTTTTGCAGTAAATAAGTCTATGTCTGAAGATGGAATATATACTTGGTACACTTTTGCCAAGCATATTTTTAAAGAATTTAATATTGATGAAGAACAATATGTTGATTCTGATAAACCTTTTAAACTTATAAAAAAATCACTCAAAAAAACTTTTAAATGTATAGTGAAGGAAAAGTATAATAACATCACTCTTCAAAAACTTTCAAATATTGATAATAGTTCAAAACTTTATCTTTATAGTAAACTTAAAAATGAAATTAAATTTGAGGACTACCTGCACAATCTAAACAATGTTAATAGTCGTCAGCTTTTAACAAAATTACGTGTAAGTGATCATAATTTGGAAATTGAATTAGGACGTTATAAAAAAATTCAAAGAGAACACAGACTGTGCAAAGTTTGTAAAATTTTAGATGATGAGGAACACTTTTTCTTTCAGTAATGTAAGACATTCCCTTATAAATGCAATTAAAACCCATTATCCTAATTTTAACCAGCTTGACTCAAACTCTAAACTTAAAACTATTCTAGATCCCAATAAAGATATTTTGTCTAGTGTTGTAGACTATATAAAGCAATCTATGGAATTGCGAAAATAAGGTCCACATTGGTCAATTATTATATACATCTATATATAGATATATGTTATTAATATCAACTTCACTTTTTAAAAACATTTATCATGTATAGTTATGTGTCTTGTCACTTGTGTATACATTGTACTATGTTTGCATTTTAACCCGTCAGGGTTTCATGTTTTTTGCAATAAAGATTTATATATTAAAGGACTTTTGTCTATAAATTTGGACCCCACAAAATTGAAAAAGGGACCAAAAATATAAAAAAATGCAGGCATCGGATACCTTTGTTCTTGAAGGCATGACTGTAACAATAGGATGAATATACAAAAATATCTTATTCTGGGTCTCATTGGGGGGGGGGGGGTTCTGATCCTGGATCCCGCTTACTGTTTTGGCAGATTCCCGTATTCCGATTATTGTTTTGTCAGATTCCCGTATCCCGCTTATACTATGCTGTTTTCATTTTTTGTAATTATCCGTGTCCCGCTAGACTTCATTTCTCGTTTTTCACGACACAATCATTTTACTTTCACCTGTCACGCTTGTAAAAAATCGGCAATCCGGCGTCACGCTTATACCCAAATGCGACCCACTATTTTACTCTATTCTGACTCATATTAAGCCCATTATAAATATATTAAAAAAGTAGCGTGAATTTTTTTATCCCGTCTTTATCCCGTCTCGTTTCGTTTTTTAGCCATATATAGATGTCGTACATGTATGTGACAATGAGACAACTCTCCATCCGAGTCACAATTTATAAAAGTAGAGCATTATACGTCAAAATACGGTCTTCAACATGGAGTCTTGGCTCACACCGAACAGCAAGTTATAAACGGCTTCAGTGTAAAACCTTTTAAACGGGAAAACAGAGGTTCAATCTATATCAAGATGTACGTAATTAGTGGTGAAGTGTCATGGAAATGGATAAAAAAATAAGGATAAAGATCCATATACGCTTTATAAGAAACTAAATGGAATACATTTGAAATAAATGTTATTTCTATTGAATTTATTAGAGTGTTTTAAAACCAAACTTTCCTCCGTAAGTTAAATGTTATCAAATCTTTCTTTTACTTTATATATTGTTTGAGCAAGTCGGCTAAATTAAGGCTTTACAGCTAATTTCCTAATGCATGTAAAGCAAAACTTTGGTTGGCTTGCTTGCTTTGTTTGTTTAATTGTTTATACAAACTTTGTAAATAAGGTTGACATTTTTAAACAATATGAATAGGCAAAGTTTAACCTGTATGTTTAATATTTGAATTAAATTGGGTGTTATCATAATGATTATCCAATAAAAGAAAAGCAAGCAAGTCAACTAAAGTCTTGCTCTACATGCTTAAAGAAATGAGCTGTAATAGATAAAAAAAAAATAATTATACAGTGAAAATGCACCGCATATACAATACTAATGATTCTCTCCACAGTGAAAATGAAAGAATAGTATCATTATTCGACAGTAAACATGACTAGCATTACGAAATCATCATAGTGGAATTTAGTTAAATATGAAGAAACTGAATGACAAAACATATTCTACGTTATACAACTTTATTAATTGTATTAAAATGAATATTTTTTACTGCAACAACATCTTACCTGTTAGTTATAAAGCACCTGCACGATCTGTTCGTGAAATGTCCTAAATATTCACCTATTTTGGTATATATTTCACAGCTGGATGGCTTTAGGCGCGATAAAACCCCGCTCGCATCTCTTTCTTTGTTTTATTAGTATTATGTATTTCTGAACATATACATTTTAACTCATTTTCTTCATTTTCTTCAAAAATTAAAAAAAGTTCGTCTGTTTATTTATCATTCTACATTAGACATTTATGGCATATACAGTAAAAATTATATTTTAGGATCCGCACTTTACATACACTGAGACTGATAAGCGTAAAAATTAATGCTATCGATAGTCGATGACAAACATGTTATAGGTAAATGATTCAGTATTTTTACCAATATAAGTTGCGGCTGTCCACGCTGCTATGAAAATGAATCTAAATAAATATTTCAGGTAATAATTACTGGATAGGACTCACAGATTTGAATGAAGGAGAATTTCGATGGACTTTTGATCAAACCAAAGCTACTTATTTTCCTTGGCATAGTGGTTATGGTAAAAAAGGCCATGGTTACGATTGTGTTGCCATGCCTAATAGTAACAGTGCTACATGGTTTGACTATACATGCAACTCTAAATTTTATTACATATGCGAGAGTAATTTCTGTGAGTACATTATTCATCTTTTTGATTATGGTCCGTGTTTTATTTACATTTTGTAAGTATGCTTTTAACAGTCTCCGGGACAAGTTTGCAATTCCGCTGAGTGCAAAAGTTGTCACCTTAATTTTTGGAGTTAAGTCAAAATAAAGTTGATAACTTGGTTGGTATTGGTTCCCTGATATTTGTCCTAAAATTTTTTGGATCTAGCACCACTGTTGAAAAAGTTATGCCCCTTTTTTCAACAATTTCCTCAGAGGAAAAGTACTTTTCCTCAAGGGAAATCAAATTTCCCTGAAGGAAAAAGATTTTTCCTCAAGGGAAATTGTTTTTTTCCTCAAGGGAAAAAGATTTCCCTTAGGGAATTTGCTGCATAATTATTTCCTTTGAGGAAATTCTATTTCCTTTGAGGAAATTCTATTTCCTTAGAGGAAATTCTTTTTCCTTAGAGGAAATTCTTTTTCCTTAGAGGAAACTCTTTTTCCTTAGAGGAAATTTGCAGCTTCAAATTTTCCTTGGAGGAAATACTTTTTCCTGTGAGGAAATTTGTAGCTTCAAATTTTCCTTGGAGGAAATACTTTTTCCTGTGAGGAAATTTTTGACAAACACTTTTCCTTGGAGGAAAATTCAAGACAACAAATTTCCTCTAGGGAAATCATTGTTCTTCAAATTTCCTCTAAGGAAATTTCTGAAGATCAAATTACCCTTTAGGAAATGTTTTCCCTTATTTTTACTTGTTGAACATTTCTTCCCTACACCATGTATACAAACAGTATGAATATAATAATAACAAGACTGTATAATTGATGCAAATGATATTTAAAACTTTAATAAATGTTTGACTCAACATTTTAATGACATTGAAAATAATACAGTCTGACTGTTTAGATCTAGGTATTGTTTATACTTTTTTTATAAATTTAACTTTGATTTATAATTTTTTTTTGGAGCAAATGCTTCTATTTTCTTTGTAATTGTTTCAATGCGATACATTAATAAGCAACCAATTTGAATGTCATACCATTTGTGGTGTTCTAAAGAATTTGTTTATATATTTGCAGATTAAATAATAAAATAAACACTTTTCGTGTTATTTTAAATTAGAATTTCTTCTGTTTCAGCTTGTGTACAGTTATTCAATCCACTACGTAAGAATTCAGTGAATACATTATTCCATTCACTAAACAATTCCCTTCAATTCTAAGAGAAATCATTTTTGCAAATTGTTCTTCAATGATCTTCTTCTGTATATTTGATATGAGGGAGCGATGTAAATGAGTGGATAAAACTGGTGTTCCTTTTTTCAACAACAAAATAGTATTTGTTCAGCATTCTCCTTTCTTTTGATTAAGATATGTTGTTGCTTTTATGCAATAGTGTTTTTGTGTATCTATGATAGAACTCCATTTTGTTTATGGTCATTATCATGTGATAATGTTGAAATTTCCTATTTCTTTTTTGCAGGAAAGCACACATTCCATTTCAAATTAATCCAATTATGCACTATGTAAATAAATTTCAACTATAAGTTTCCTCTTCAGTAATGACCTATTGATCATGAAAACCAAGATGTCTGATCACCTATAAATACACAAAATAAACAAATAAAATGTTATAAATGGAGAGAGAAACAGCAATAAATGTTTTTCATGTGTATCTTTCCTTATTAAAATACATTAAGTAAACTTGAACTCGAGAAAAATAAATAACTGCGATGTAGACTAGAAAGTATAAAATGCCAAATAAAGTATTCACGAAAAATTAGTTGATTTACAGAAGTCAAGTCCCTGTTTGCAGGAAATTTACATCATTGGTTGTCTGGTGGAGAGTTGTCTTATTGGCAATCATACCACATCTTATTTTTATATAACCTTGCCATATTCCTATTGTGCCTGTCCAAAGTTCAGAGCCTGTAGCTTTTGTCAGTTTAGTCTGACACTAAAATTTAGTGGTTGTTGTTGTTGTTGTTTCATACCGGTCATATTTATTTTTTGTAATTTATTTTGTTATAAACTAGGCAATTACCATGATTAGTTTTACAGTTTGGATTGTTTCAATGTTTCATCTTTAGGTCTTTTATAGCTGCCTACTTTGACTATAGTATAGGGTATGGATTTTCTCATTATTGAAGGTCGTAACAGGCCTACAATTGCTTTCTCAAAGCCATGATAGTTTTCATATTTAATATACCACATCTTTTAATTTTTATAGTAATCATGATACTAGTAATCATCTTTCAAGTTCAATAACTTTTTTAAAATTAAAAGGTGCCTTACCATTTAGGTTTAGTTGGCTTCTGCAAATTTTACATTGCCTATCATTTCTGCTGTATATAATTTCTCTGTATCTTCTATAGTTCTTGTCCTATACATAAAAGAGTAAAAGTTGAATGACATCTTGCATCAATATTTTTTTCTGTTTAATGTACATTATGTATATTAATGTGTGTTTAATAAAAAATCTAAACCATGAGTGCTTGATAAGCTTCTTGCCCTTATAGCTGGTCTTTAAGCTTTAAATGAATTTTAATGATCGACTAAAAAACTATGAGCACTGTGCAAATAAGACTCCTGCCCTCCAAACAAAACAAAACATGCACAAACAGAGGTATTTATTGACATAAAACATGTATATAATTTGGCTCCATTTATAGATATATATCTCAAGTGACTATAAGTTTAAGGCTGTGATTTTTTTAACAAATCCATAAATTTCTAAAACCTTTCAAAGTTTTTGAAAATGGACAATTTTAAAATAACTTTGCAACAACTAAAGTTCCTTAACTCTGCATCTTATAAAAAAATATACATGATAAATAGGGAATGATACTCCAGCTTGCATATTATTCAAAGTTTTAAAGGAACATAACTGAAGAACGGTAAAAGTTTTACTACCAAAATTTGAAATTGATCCGATTAAAATTGTGATAAAAAGTATTTTTTTAAAGTTTAATAAAATTTGGTTGAGGGAAACTTAAGTTAGAAGGCCGAAACATTTTTTTCCATTTTTAAAGAACATAACTATAGAATTTAGTAAAAGAGACACTACCAAAATTCAAACTTAATCTGTATTTTGTGATGATAAGCATTGTGTATTGATTTCATAACATTTGGTTGAGACAAACTAAATTTTAGAGAACAGGAAACCAAAAATTCAGCATATTTTCCCCATTTCTAAAGGGGCATAACTCTGATACTCTAGTACAGTAACACTGACATCACCAAAATTCAAACTTGATATGAGAATTGTGATAACAAGCTTTTGTAAAAGTTTAATTGAATTTGGTTGAGGCAAACTAAAGTACTGTAAGAGAACAAAAAACAACTTTGGGACAGACAGACAGACAAACGATCTGACAAGTGTTAAACATTATGCCCCCTCCACTTTGGGTCATAACAATAAAAAGGGAGTTTGTCAAGATATAAAAACAATTCACCAAAGTTTCATAAAAATTTGTGAAAGCATTCTTGAGACTATCCTAATCCCAAGTCATGATAGTACAATGACATAAATCAGATTTTTTTTTAAATTAAAAGGAAAATTATCATGTTTATGTTATACAAAAATAATTCACAAAGTTTCATGAAAATTGCTCAAAGCATTATTAATAGTATACGTACTGGAAAAATCCCCGCTTTTATGAATAAAATCCCTAACTTTAAATTAAAAATTTAAAATCCCTAAAAATTAAAAAGGAGCTTAATTATCATGATTATATCAATAGATAATTCACCAAAGTATTATGAAAATTTTATGATTAATGTATTCTAATTCCAAGACTATCTAAGACATGGTTTGTTTGAATTAAAAAAGTTGGAATAAAGTACCTGTTAGAATTCAGGAGAATTAGACCAAATCAGGATATCTTCTAGATTATCAGACAATTGACTGTACATAGAAAAGGAATTTTCTTTTTTCTTTTTTCTTATTTAGCTATTTGTTATCTCTGTCCTTAATATATACTGAACTAAGCCATTTTTTTCACATATTTTTTTTGTTTTTTCTCTCTTGTGACTTGTTATTTAACATAACAAAAAAAACCAAAGGCAATGAAAGAGAAACTGACAATGCCAAGGCAAAACATAAGATGCAGAAAAGAAAAACAAAACAAAACACTAAGCAACACCAACATCACCAAAAAACTAGTGTTGAATTCATGTGCTCAGTCAGTCAGTGAGAGTTCGCAGATCCTGACCTACTATATCTATGCTTAAAAACCTAAAAATCATATAGTTCTAAACATATTTTGTAAATTTATACTTGATTAAAATGTTGTCATAAATAGCATAGACACGGTACCCTCTTTTTGAGAACCACATGTGTTAATTGTGCGAGTATAATCATTGATAATCATGCACAAGATTGACTTTTAAAAGCCTATATATTGAAATTTTCTGAAAATATTGCATGCATTTATTAATATGACCAATTTCAAGAAATGCACAAAGATGTGAGATGATTTATATAATTGTAATTTCAGGAATTTACAGTAAAGGCTTTTATCCTCACTGCATTTTGCACTTTTCCTAATTCAGGAGCCAGAAGTTATGGCCTTTGTGACCTTTGTATGATTTTTATTTTAGTTTCTTTTTTTTATATTGAAGAGTTTAGTATGACGTCCATTATCACTCAACTAGTATACATTTTTGTTTAATGGCAAGCTAAAGCATGCCTCACAGGCACGGATCCAGGGGGGGGGGGCTGAAGGTTGGACATGTTGGAACCCCCTTTCTTTATTGGACGATCAATGCATTTGAATGGGGACATGTAGTGTGACACCCCCCCCCCCCAAAAAAAAATTGTCCTGGGTTAGGAACCCCTCCTTTATATGACTAGATCCACCCCAGTCTCAGGTTGCGGGATTTTCTCGTTGCAATGAAGACCCATCGGTGACCTATGGCTGTTATCTGCTCTTTGGTCATGTTGTTATCTCTTTGATACATTCCCCATTTCCATTTTCTTTTCGGTTCTATTATAAATATTAGAAACGAGTTTGGCGCCTTTACAAAAATATAATTGTCTGTGCTGATAGGGGAGTATGTGTGCATACCAATATTTAAATTTTCTAGGCCTTCTTTTTGAATATTTTGTGCATTTCTTGGTAAAATACTGTCAGACCTCGAGTGCTGTTGTTTTACAAAAACGGTCAAGTAATGTAGGGGAAAGAAACTAACTAAAAAGACCAAAATAAGCCACAACTAATGGGGGTCTCATTGGGGGTTCTGTTCACGGATCCCGCTTAGTTACTACTTATTTTTTTAGATTCTCGCATGTCGATGATGATGCCATCCCGCGTACACTATGTAAGTGAACAATTCTGCTATTTTTGTAATTTCCCATGTCCCGCTAAACTTCATTTCGCGTTTTTACGGCACAATAATTTGAGGGAGGATAGGACCTTTATCGGGACTGCGGGATCGGGTGTTTTTAAGCTCTGGATTTCGGGATTGACCCTTTCGGGATACGATAATTCTTTTTTCGAATTTCGGGACCTCTGGATTTCGTGTTTTTTATGCCCGGGATTTCGGGATTTCGTGTTTTTTAGCTCGGGATTTCGGGATCAGTACCCCTCCTACCCTCCCTCATATATTTGACTTTCATGTGTCACGTTTACAAAAAAATACGCCTCGACAATCCCGAGTCCCGCTCAGACCCCCCCCCCCCCCCCCCCCCCCTTATAGGTACATAATGAATAGTTTACTATGTAGTCAGTAGTCGGGTCAAATACACATGTATACACTTTTAGACGACCTTAGATTCATTTCACAGCGAAAATACTCATTTATATTGAACATTTTAGATCACTTTACAAGTCATTTAGATTTTATAACTTTTAAAATAAAGACCATATAGATTTAAGATCATTTAATCGAAAGATTATAATTTGTCAATGCGCAACTGTAACCAGGTACTGAATTTTTTTTTTGCATGCGTTAAGTGGGGGGTGCCGATCCCGGATCACGCTTACTGTTTTGTCACATTCCCGTTTCCCGCTTACACTATGTACGTAAGCAATTCTCATTTTTTTTGTCATTTCCCAGATCCCGCTAGACCTCATTTCCCGTTTTCACGACACAATAATTTGACTTTCACGTTTCACGCTTACAAAAAATCGGCAATCCCGCGTCACACTTAGTCCCCAATGAGACCCACTTAAGTTAAAAGTGCCGGGAATAGAAAAGCATCTGGACTTTTTAATAAGTCTGTATACCGGACCTCTTCTCTATTTTGGGATTGAAAAAAAATCTAAAGTTAAAAATGCGGTTTTGAGCCTATTTCTTCTTTTTAATTTGGTAACACGTTAAGCCATTAGTGACACTAATATGGTATATTACCAATAATAAGGCCATATATTTCGGTGTGTAGAAATACCGCAAAAGACTTCTTAGTGCACTAAGAAGAAAGTTTTTGCATTATGATTAAGGACACTAAAACGATGTTTTAAGATCACAGCGAACATGAATATAAGAGGATATGATTAAATACCTCAAATCTATAAAGTTAGGTATCAATAGATTTTGTAATTTTGAAGTTAAATGACTTTTTTAATCAACGCCTGCCACTCGCCACGTGACCAACGGTTTATTGCAGATTCCCGAATCATCATGTTCAATCAACCTAATCCAATAAACAATTGTCTTTTGATCGTTACTTATTGATTAATCAATGGTTGTTAACCTAACGGTTTAGCGTGGTATAAATTCAAGTTTATGAAAGAAAAATAAAAAATAAATTTTTGTTTTAAAACTTTGCCTTTGTTATATATATTTAGTTTTTAAGGAAATTGCTATGCAAGCTTTTTTTTATTTAAAGAACCCTATTTTGAGATAAAAATTGAGAAACAAATGCTTTTGATATTTCATTTCCTTACTAACAACACAAGAGTTTACATACTATCATTATTCCTTGAAAGACATTTGAGAGTATGTGGTGTCCATGGGGTTCTTCAAAATCCGATTACAGAAGTAACATATAGAAAAACTCCAAGAGTAAAATTATATTACGTTTTAAAAAGAGAATTATAGAATAAATCATAACTGTCTTCTATGAACGGTAACTTTAAACTGGTGTCAATGCTTTTTTTTTAACAATTCATCTTTATTTCAACAATTGAAGATGAATACCATTTTATTTTATAATGTAATAAGCACTATGGGCAGGCGTGGATCCAGAGCTTGAAGTGGGGGTTTGGGGGAGGGGTTATGTGAGAAATGTTTAAAACACTAGAGAAGTTTTCATGTTATACCAAACCATATGTTTTTCAATAAATGGCACACTTTTTGTTCATCCGGCATATGGTTACTCTAAATAAAATTTTAAGTATTAATTTTATAAGGTTAATTATTTGATTACAGATCGTATCTACCCGTTTTGCAATTGTTGTATCACTCTAAGGGAGGCTAATAAAGATATATATAATAAAATATAGAGATAGCAGCCTTGGATTGTCTTAATTAAATCCTTTGGTCCTCTAATTATCAAGTTACCCTCTGGCCAATGTTATTATGACTTGTGTATATTTAAAGAAGTGTAGCGACAACGTGTCACCCTATTCAGTGCTAGATATTCAAATTATAGTAAAGATAACATTAAAACAAGAAATGGTTAATACAAAAAATATTTTAAGATTTTCAACCGGGGGTGGGGGGGGGGGGGGGGGCTCGCTTTAACCCCCTAAATCCGCTAATGATGTGGGAAAACTAAATTATTTAGTTAACTTAATCATATGACTCTTAAGCCCGTTCTGTCATTATTAAGAAACGCTAAAGAACGGAAATGTATGATTTTAAGATTTGGAAATAAATGAAATTGGTGTCACAAATGGTATGTCTGCTTGTATTTAAAATATTTTATAAATAGATATAATGCTCATATACATAATTATTAACGGTTGTTTTACTTCGCTTATTTATAGCATTTAACAAATAACTTCGTATTCTTATTTTCGGCATCAAATAAAAATAATGGAATAAATATATAGGAAGTTCCAATCAATAGACAACGTACAGAACAGAGCAATTCGATATTACTTAGGCGTTCACAGATTTGCACCAATTCTAGCACTGTATGGGGATACTGGATGGATACCAAGTCAGTTTCGGCATTGGGTGAACATTATTCGATACTGGAATAGGCTTTTATCGTTTGAAGACGACCGATTAACGAAAGTGGTGTTCAATATGGATTATGATCGTTGCACAAACAATTGGTGTAGTGACACTAAAGATATGTTCACTAAACTTAATATGTTACAGTATTACGAAAGTAGAACAATGGTGGATTTAAAATCTTTTGAACAAATTGTACGAACTTATTACAGTGATATATGGAGAGAGTCCTTGATAAATAAACCAAAGCTACGATCTTACTTAAACTTTAAAACAAACTTCGAACTAGAGCACTATGTAAAACTAAATCTTACGAAACACGAACGATCTGTGCTAGCCCAGTTTAGATGCGGATTATTACCGATCAGAATTGAGACTGGTAGATATATTGGGGAACCAGTAGAAAACAGACTATGCCGATTTTGTAATTCTCAAAATGTTGAAAGTGAGCTACATTTTCTTATAAACTGCACATTTTATAATGATATCAGACAAACTGTTTTTAGCGAGATATTAATGGTGCCTGACTTTACGCAACTAGATGAGCAGGGAAAATTAACATTTCTAATGGTGAACCATCCAAGGAAAATAGCTAAATACTTAGCAGCGTCACTTTTCCGTAGAAAACAAACAGTTTACTCTAGTTAACATTCTTAAACTTTTTCACAAACATTAGTTGAATAATATATGAACTTTTACAATCGTTAATTCTTAATCTATAATTATCTGTATTTAAATTTAAATTGGCAATTGACACGTGATATTAGAACATTTATATTGAACTAACAGTAAAAGGTGACTTATTGGTCCATTGGGCCGGGTGTATTATATGGTAAACGGACAGATTATATATGTAATTATATTTTGTACAAATTTATGCTGATTTACACATGTCACTATAATAAACAATTTACTTACTTACTTACTTACTTTATATTTTAAAAGACAAGGAAAGTGAATTAAAAAAAATATACAACAAAAATATGCGAAAGGAGATGTGGTACGGCTGTCAATGAAACACCTATCCACAAAAGTTAAAAATGAAGAAGATGTCAGAAATAAATTGGTCATAATTTATTTACAGTCTAAAACATCGAAGGGACTAAACATCAACCTATACATATTTATACTTGTAATGCATTTGTATATAAACATCGAATCAGAAATATGTTCCTTTCCTAAACATGTTTAAAAACATTGCTGTGATAGTTATCAAAAGTACCAGGATTATAATTTAGTACGCCAGACGCGCGTTTCGTCTACACAAGACTCATCAGTAACGCTCAAATCGAAATATTGATAAATGGCATAGTTCTTAACATTAGAAAAATGAATGAAGTATTGGCAACTGGACGTTAAGCAACCAAATATCAATCCTCACTTTTCCGTGAAGTGTTCACAATTATTTGTCTTTTTAAAATTAAAAGGATGAAAAATCCCAAACTGAAAAGAGTTGAAAATACGCTATTAATTTAGAAGTTAAAAATATAGCAGACAGAATAAATACGGCAAAAACAAACAAATGAAAAAAAAAATAGAGAACAATTTGAAATACCATATACATGTTTAATCAGTATACTAGTAGATTATTCACGGGCCAAGGTTGAGCGAACATGAATTGCTATCGATTATACTAAAGGTGACAATCAACTTTTTGAGGCACGTGTCGAGAAAACATTAGAAAAAATATAATTTAAAATTATGAAAGGAGTAGGTCCTTAGTGCACATTTTTGTTCTTAGTGCACTAAGGAGGTCCTTTGCGGTGTTTCTACGGACCCCATATATTTGAAGCTGTTCAAAATTCTGTACATTATAGGTACGTGTATCAGATCGGACAATAATTTTCATATATATAAAAAGAATTACTGTATAAGTTATCTAGTATGAAATATGTCCACTGGACCGACCGTGTAAGTGCTATATATATTATATCATGTATATATATAGCCAGTCAAAAAGATGTGGTATGATTGCCAATGAGACAACTATCCACAAAAGACCAAGATGACACAAACATTAACAACTATAGGTCACTCAAGGTCGTTAAAAACTTCCATTTGTTGTTGTCCACTGAAAATAAGCTCATAAAAACAAGAATCCCCGTTTACTCAATTCCACCTTTATTTGTTAATATTTCTTTATCTTTTTCTTTTGATTTTATCATATCTTTTTTGTGAAATATTTTGTGTGGTCGAACATGAAATTGCCTCCGATGCTACAAAGAAAATTTGTTTAATGTCATCTGTTGCAATATATGCTAAGTACTACACGTGGACAGATGTTCCCCAGAAAATAAGTTATACACACCCCGATATAACCCCGAGGGTACACGCTACTGTCATATGGAAAATTACTGGGTCACCTGTAAGATGGTAATCAGCCATGCAACTAATTAGGTTACTGACCATGTCACTTCAATTTAAAAAGTTTATCGTTAGATATCAAAATGATATATTCATTTTAATTAAAAATTTAAGAACTAAAGGATTTATCATTAAAATGAAGTGAAATAATTCAACCAAATCGTATATAGATTATAATACATATTTTTTTTTTTATCTATGCCGGAAAGAATTGAAAAACTGTATTTATAATTTTTGATTTGTTTTATAGAAATCTGTGTAGGTCTCATGAAATGGAACTCACGCAACGCATGCCTAATTAAGATTTATAAATTTATTGAAAAATATTACAAAAATTTAGTTTTGATATTAAATTAAAGTTACCTTTCCGCGCTGTAATTTATTTGATATGACATGAATCAAGCAATTTTTGTTGAGGGATTTATGGGTTTGTCCATACAACGTATAAAAAAAGAAGTGTATGTTATTAGTATTTCACATGCCTTGTTTTCGCCTTGAAGCTCATTATTCAGAGTGTTTCAGACAAGATGATGAAAATAACGTGCAAGATACTTTTTTCGATCATCGTGAAGAGACAATTTTAATTCCCATTCCTCGATGCACTCTACCCCTGTTGAATTGTATTTTTATAATTCCTCGTGCTTTCAATTAGCCCCCCCCCCCCCCCCCCCCCTTTCGTGGTTACCGTTATGCTAACAAATACCCGGGGCTTGATTTACATGTAAAATCATGGGCGGATCCAGCCATGATAAAGGGGGTTCCAACTACATGTCTCCATTAAATAAGGGGTGTCGTTGCCGCTGGTTTTCTACGGTTACCCCACCCTTTTCATATAATTTAGATTTCAAAAGTGTATACCTTATTCATATATTGTGTAGGTTAAAATGTTATCTTTTCCCATATTGTTTGCGTTTTGATTGGTGTGTAATGCAACAGTGCAATACCTAAGTGTCAAAAGAGAGTTTTTCCCGACCTATTCACATATTTTTAAGGTTCCTATATACAAGGTGATAGGACGTTCGGTTCCGTTGGAATAGGTTACCTTTTCACGCTATGCCTTAAAACTTTTCCTGATGCACAGGTAACCTATTCCAACGGAACGTCCTATCACCTTGTATATATAGGAACTTGAGAGGATTCCCGAGATTATCATTTATGCAATGATTGCTCACAAAATGCATGGGAGGCCAACCCCGGATTCCATCCCCTTCGACCCGCCACAGAATACAGATATAATTGATAATTGTTATTTAAAAGTCATATACTATAGCCACTATAGTACTAGAACCGAACACCTGTTTTCGGATATATATATACATACACCACATCGTCCTATGTCATGTATGTCTATATAGCTGATTTACCGTAAATAACTGCGAGAAAATGAATAATACACAAGTTGATAATTGTCTCTTCTCTGCTAATTTTAATGTGCATGCAATATTCACTCTGATTTACTTGTGAGACCACCGACACTAATAATAATTACTACAAAATAATAGGTGCTCCTTTACTGGGAAGAACATTTCGGATCCGATCAATTTATTGGTTCCATTCCCCC
This sequence comes from Mytilus edulis, assembly GCA_019925275.1. NCBI lineage: Eukaryota > Metazoa > Mollusca > Bivalvia > Mytilida > Mytilidae > Mytilus > Mytilus edulis. Next base: position 41,310,794 of record CM034352.1, read on the forward strand.
ATTCTACACTTCTCCTTAGAAAAAATGCCTTGCAATGCGTCATAATTATCTGGACTACTAACTTACTTCCATATAACTTCGAAAACAGACTATAATCTATTTCACTGGATGAGATTGGGCTCACGGATTTTTTAATGGATTGGTAATTTTTATTTATAGCACAAGTTTACAAAGCAAAATTAATCACATTTTTCACCCGGCCTACAAATCAAATGGTTGCCTCCTTACTGACTTACACCTACACAAGCTAAAAAAACATATTCATGGGGGGGGGGGTTCAGATGGGGGATGCTTGCCTCAGTCATGTTTCTGTGGTTCCCTATATAATCAACAAAATTTTTCACACAAAAAGGGGGGCAGGGATTTCTCCTTAATAAGAAATCTCTATTTTCAGCATAAGCTCATATAAATTTGCCTTTTGAAGAACTGAAATAAATATGAGACGGCTAATGATTTTTCAGATGCTTTACATTAAAATACATCCATGTGACATTCACAATTATATATAGATCCAAATTTAAAAAGCTATTTTTTTCAATATTTAAATAATGTAGGATCAAATCTTGATACATGTACGTAGTTGAAATTGTTAGCTTTAAACATGTTAAACATTAAAAAATGAACACCCAAAGTTTAAACCACGTTTAAACATAAGAATGACCATGTAGTCTTTATTAATGTATGCTATTGCTATGAAACTAGGTCATTGTAGGTAAACTGTCATCTATTCCCTTAAATCTTTGTTCCCAGTCACCCCAAGTTTGATTTAAATTAGTCAAGTATATCTACTCTATTAGGTCTCTAGTTTGGATAGTTAATAACTTGCAAATTACAAATGAATTAAAATCATACACCTCCCAAATTTATTTCTTTAAATATTATGGATGAAATACATGTAGCAAGTAAGGGATGAAATTAAATTGGATGAAATGTGGCATTTTTTTTTTTGATAAAGTAGTATGTCGTCTGATGTTGTCAAACTTAATTATAGACCCTTAAGGGGCGGATCCAGTCATTTTAAAAAGGGGTGGGGTGGGATTCTAACCCAGGACAAAAGGGGAAGGGGGGTCCAATTACATGTCCCTATTCAAATGCATTGATTATCCAAAAAAAAACCCTTGAACCCCCCTCTGGATCTGTGCCTGCCCTTTAAAAATAAAATTATCCTTATTTTGAGTTAAAGCTTATAGATTTTTCTATAATGCTTCTCAGGGGCGGATCCAGCCATTTTAAAAGGGGGGTCCCAACCAAGAGCAAAGAGGGGTTCCAACTATATCTCTGCATTGCTCGGTAAAAGAAAAGGATTCCAACCCTCAAATCTATGGTCAGGTTGTTGTCTCTTTGACACATTCCCTTTTTCCATTCTCAATTTTATCATGTAGTCGTCGTTGTCCCAGGACATTTAGTTTTCGCTTAATAACTTTAGTACAAGTAATAGAAATCTATGAAATTCAAACACAAGGTTTGTGACCAGAGTTTTGTTCAGAGTTTAGGAATTACATGAATTAGGGGCCAATATTAAACTTTGTTTGATTTTATAGAAAATTGAATTATTGGAGTTCTTTGATATGCCAAATCTAACTGTGTATTTAGATTCCTAGTTTTTTGGTCCTGTTTAAATTGGTCTACCTTAAGGTCCAAAGGGTACAAAATTAAACTTATTTTGATTTTAACAATATTTAAATCCTTGGTGTTCAGATTAATATGCTGAATCTGAATATTTACTTAGAACAGGCTATTATTTGAACTTGGAATTATTTTTAATTATGGAATTTGCATAATTTCTTGTGTTTAAATTTTTTTGATAAATTCTATGTTTATTTGGTATTATAATCTTTTGAGTGGTTAATAACACTTTCCATACAATGCATTTTGGTTAGATAGTGTTGTGCGCTGCACAGTACATTCTATTGAAAATATACTTTTTTCTTTGTATAGAAAGTGTTGTGCGCAGCACAGAACATTAAGTACAGAATAAACAGCGAATTTATTAAAAAATTCAATAACAAGAAAACAAGCAAATTCCATAATTAAAAATAATTCCAAGTTCAAATAATAGCCTGTTTTAGATTTTTTTATTATGGGCCCAAATTCAAGTTGATCCAAATCGGGGTCCAAAATTTTACTTTGTTTGATTTCAACAAAAATTGATTATATGGGGCTCTTTGATATGCTGAATCTAACCATTCATTAAGATTTTTGATATTTTGACCCATTATCAAATTGGTCCACATTGAGTTCTAAAAGGTCCAAAATTTAACTTTATTTGATTTCACCAAAAAATAAATTATTGGGGTTCTTTGATCATGTTGATATGCTGCATCTAACTATGTATTGAGATTTTGAATATTGGACCATTTTAGAGGTTAATTGTCAATTTAAAATTTTTAAGTACTTGGACCGCATTCATTCTGTGTCAGAAACCTATGCTGCATCAACTATTGAATCACAATCCAAATTTAAAATTCAGAGTTGTATTGAGCTTGAATGTTGTGTCCATACTTGCCCCAACTGTTCTGGGTTCAACCTGTACGTTTGTATCAAGCTGAGCCATGCATAGCATTTTTATCTGATTTATATATTAATTTGAAATTTTGACAAGTGAGACACATACAGATTATATACTGTTAACAATATTTCAGAGTTTAACGTAGTCAAGCGAAACAAATTTTAGAAGAATAGTTGAATCATGTCTTTGTTGTCAAATGAAAAATTAGTACGAACACAAAGAAAAAGTATGGGAATGTTTGTTTTTTAAACTATTGACCAGGGTGAAAGTCTTTGAAAGTCATGACTGGCAAAAAGTTTGTGAAATGAAATAGCACAAATATTCCATTCTTTTTAAATATAACTGAATATAAAGAAAAACACAAACTGATGTTTTATAATAGTTTTTACCCTTTTTTATGTTTTATAGGACAAGAAATATAGAAAAATGATGAAAAATATAAACAGTTACAATAGAAATGAGCGCAAAACAAGATAAACAGAATACAACAAGGCCTAAATGGTAAGACCACTTCTATATACTGTAAATTCAGATTTTTCAGGGAAGGGACAACTTATTGTGATTACAAAAAAAATCTGCATAAAGATCTATATAGTTACATGATATATATGTATATATATATGTTTCTGTTATCAAAATATGATTTCTTATTTTTGCGATACTCACCCAGTCACATTATTCGCATTACTAAAAAGTTTCGATAATTTCTGAATTACAGTAATAAAAGAAATTGCCTTTGAATGATGACTCATATAAAAATAAGAAAATGTGGTATGGTAAATGAGTGACTTATCCACCAGAGTTCAATGAAGCGGATGCAAGAAATTAAAGGCCAATCATGGGCCTGCCTTCAATAATGAGAAAACACTTCCTTTATAGGTCATCCATTAAAGATCTCAACATATAAAGATTTAAACAATCCAATTTAGTTCAACATGTTCAAAGTCAATAACAATTAATAAAAAAAAATCATGCCTAATATAAAATATTGTTTGTTTCTCCAATCCTGACCGACCCTGCAGAAATGGCCCTACTCATAAAATTTTATTGTCAAAACTAAGCCAAATATTATTTTATTCATTTCTGATTTTCGGGCTTGCCGGATCATCCGATAATATTCAGGCTTTTGGGAAAAATAAAATTATTTACCTACCTACCTACCCACACCTGGCTTGTCAGAATAGGGATTAGGGAAACAAACAATATATTAATTTAGGCCTCATGTCTGTGAGCACTCAACCTGACCATAATATAGGACAGTGGTTCAAATATTAACACAACATATGAACATTCTATAACAACTATTGCAAGTGGCTCAACTTTAAATATCACTGCAAGGCACTAAACAACGAATATTAAATCTTGGACACAAAGCACTGAAATAAGAGAACTCATAAGCATGACAAGTAAGAATATCAAATGAAAGTTTCTCAAAATGTTCATTAAAACATGATAAAATAAGCTTATTTATATTGCTGTTTTTTTCTCCATTTATAACATTTCTTTTTTATTTTGTGTATTTATAGGTCAGATATCTTGGTTTTTATGATCATCAACAGGTCCTGCAGGTCTATACTGAAGAGGAAACTTAATTGTTAATACTTTCTACATAATGTGCTAATTGGATTATTAATGTGAAATGAACTCAACTGTGTGTTTTTCTGGAAAAAGAAATAGAAAAAATCCTACAAAATTGCTATAAACAAAATGGAGTACTATCAAAGAACACAATTGTGTAAAATGTAACAACCTACATTCATATTAACTGATGGATTATGGAGAAATTAAGAAAAAAAATAGTATCTTTGTCATGTTTGTTGTCGAAATAAACACCTGCTTTATCAATTCATGTACATGGCTCCATCATATCAAATATACAAAGAAGATGTTTGAAGAACATAGTTGCCAAAATTTATTCAACCAATTGAAGGAAGATGTCTTGTGGATTGAATTATTTATGCACTGAACTGTTATGTAGGGGTCGAATACACAGCAGCTGAAACAGAAGACAAGTTAATTTGACATGAAAAGTGTTTATTTTATTTAATATGCAAATATGAGCACAATATTAATAACATCACAAATGGTATGATATTCATAGCATTTTGCTTATTATTGTATTGTCTTAAACATGCTAAACAGTCAGCCTTTTGTTTTTGTATGTTTAATACTCACCATGAAAATTTGTATTACAGTATTAAAGTTTTAATTATCTTTTGTATCAATAATTCAGTCTAGGAGAAAATATATTAATACTGTTTGTACTGTTATGAAATTTCCATAGAGGAAAAACATTTCCTTAAGGGAAATTTGATGTTCAGAAATTTCCCTAGAGGAAATTTGAAGATCAATGATTTCCTTAGAGGAAATTTGTTGTCTTGAATTTTCCTCCAAGGAAAAGTGTTTGTCAAAAATTTCCTCACAGGAAAAAGTATTTCCTCCAAGGAAAATTTGAAGCTACAAATTTCCTCACAGGAAAAAGTATTTCCTCCAAGGAAAATTTGAAGCTGCAAATTTCCTCAAAGGAAAAATAATTTCCTCTAGGGAAATAGAATTTCCTCAAAGGAAATAATTATGCAGCAAATTCCCTAAGGGAAATGTTTTTCCCTTGAGGAAAAAACAATTTCCCTTGAGGAAAAATCTTTTTCCTTCAGGGAAATTTGATTTCCCTTGAGGAAAAGTACTTTTCCTCTGAGGAAATTGTTGAAAAAAGGGGCATAACTTTTTCAACAGTGGTGCTAGATCCAAAAAAATTTAGGACAAATATCAGGGAACCAATACCAACCAAGTTATCAACTTTGTTTTGACTTAACTCCAAAAATTAAGGTGACAACTTTTGCACTCAGCGGAATTGCAAACTTGTCCCGGAGACTGTTTTTTACTCAAGAGTAAAATATGAGACTTTATTATATGTTATATGGTTCGCTACTGACCCCCTACGGATCCATAAAGGGTTAGTAAAATTCATAGGGGGTAAGTATTCTTATCGCACCGCGGGTAAATTATCACGTTGTGATTGGTTTAACGCCGTCACGTGGTGACCCCCTATAACACCGTATGGGGTTAGTAAATTTCATAGGGGGTTCATGACGCGTTAATGGTGACGTCAACTGGCATCTGGCTATTGATTTTTTTGGAAAAAAAAGTTCCAATTTTTGGATAAAAAAATTGTTTTTGACCCTGAGAAAAATAAATGTTCGTTTTACCCTCAGCTGCCATGAAATGAAATTATAAAATTGAAAGAGAAGAACTGTTTTCGACTTGTCGACAAAAAGTTGATGAAATAATTGTTGACCTAGCTCCCAGAAACTGCTCTGAAATACTATATAAATATATAAAATGCATAGTTTTTTTAATGTTATTATTTTTATTTTCAAATAGAAGAAAAATCTTCGATATTTTGTGGTAGGGGTGAGCCATTTTTGCCTCAATATTATACCCATTTTAATATAACATTCACTGAAATTCAGTTCCTATAATTATATAAATATTTAAGAAAGAATGACCTATACTTATATACAATATTAAAAATATGACCCATGCTTATATAAGCACTAACTCATCATCACTCATAATTTATAAATATACCAGCTACCCTTAAGTTTTTACATATGACCATTAATTATGTTAGATTCTCAATTGCATATTTATATATGATATGTAGATCAGACCCCAAATCAATATACAGTTATCAAACGTAAATGCATTTTGATATAGGATGTCCTTAAAAAGGAGGGTCATTTTTATATAAAATCTCGCAACATTATGACACATATTTTTGGCACATCCCCATATACCCAATAATAGGAAGTTACCCCCCCCCCCCCCCCCCCCCCCCCCCCCCCCCCGTGTTCAGATCACGAGTTAGAACAATTAATTGTAAATTTCAATGATAAATGATAAAATTGAATAAAGAAATCTGGACTCTGCACAAATATAATCAATTAATTCACCATTTACGATTTCCAAAACATTTTTGGTAATAGGTCCCAAACGTTACAAAACATGTAGCCAAAGGTAACACACGTTTACAGTATTGGATAATCAAACAATGAGTTGAGGTTATTGCTTTTGATTTATTGATCTATAATATTGTGACATTTTGTTCACGCATCGTTTTCAATATAATGGAATTTTATGAGACTGTCGTACAAGTGAGAGGTTTAGACCTTTAAAAACAGGTTCAATCCATCATTTTCTACATTTGAAAATGCCTGTACCAAGTCAGGAATATGACAGTTTTTGTCCATTCGTTTGATGTGTTTTATCATCTGATTTTGCCATTTGATTCGGGACTTTCCGTTTTGAATTTTTCTCCGAGCTCAGTATTTTTGTGATTTAATTTTTACACAGTATTGTTTTTGTAAACATTATCATTGTGTGCTGTGACACATTCTATAATTTTGAAACGGTTCACTGTTAACTAAATAATTTTTTCTCTTATTTCAGGTTTCTAAAGAGAGATGACGTAACAGTGACAGAATACATTTTCAATAAATAATTGATTTTAATGTTTTCTTTTTTTTATATGAAAACAAGTGTGGACACAGATGAGTGTGGATAGTATGTTTAGGTGTTTGACAGTGTCTTATGACAAAAGGAGTTCTATGTTTTTCCTATATGGTGTTATTAACTGTGTTGCATGATGACAACCAATCTGAGCATTAGGAGTGTTATTTATTAAAAAAAAAATTATGTTCAAGACGGGCATGTAGGAGACAGTAATTACATTAGTTACCAAATGATTATCATGATATAATATCTTCTACATCTTTGATTTTGGATACATTTTGTAGCTAGGAGAGCAACACATAATAGGTTTTTTTATCACGTGTTTTTTTTCTAAATGGAACATGATATCTAGTTTTGAGAACATGATATAAGGAGCCTGTAATTCAGTGGTTGTCGTTTGTTTATGTGTTACATATTAGTTTTTTGTTTATTTTTTAAATAAAAATAAGGCCATTAATTTTCTCGTTTGAATTGTTTTACATTGTCATTTCGGGGCCTTTTATAGCTGACTATGCGGTATTGGCTTTGCTGGTTTATCGCCATACAGTGACATGTAGTTGTTAATTTCTGTGTCGATTTGGTCTCTTGTGGAGAATTGTCTCATTGGCAATCATACCAACTCTTTTTTTATATGTATTTGCTTACTATTGGTATGGTTCTATTTATATTACTTTGTGGTGGATCGTCAGTATATCATTAGTTAAAATTTTGTTAAAATGTCCAATTGTTCCTCAGATTAGAATACATTTATTGGTTTTTAGTAATGACAATGCCTGACATGATGCTTGGGGATAGATGAGCTAGGAAGAAAACTTCTGTGCTGATTTATATCAATTCTTTGATTATATATCCTCCAAAGCTGGTCGAAGTAAAGAAAATTTTGACCAATATGAAAATGATTTCATCAAAAGAACTTTTGTGAGCATGCTTCAAAGGCTCATAACTGCTCCAAAAGTAATCTGATAGAATTTCAAGCATGTCAAGCCAATATTATCAACACCTACTTAATTAGTCTTAATATGTCTAAATATCTAAAAAGTCATAATTCATATGACGAAATCATAATCTTTCAATCAGTTTAATTGAAGTCTGGAGCTGGCATGTCAGTTAACTGATAGTAGTCTGTTGTTATTTATGTATAATTGTCATTTTGTTTATTTTCTTTGGTTACATCTTCTGACATCAAATTCGGACTTCTCTTGAATTGAATTTTAAATGTGCGTATTGTTAGGCGTTAACTTTTCTACATTGGCTAGAGGTAAAGGGGGATGGTTGAGATCTCATAAACATGTTTAACCCCGCCGCATTTTTGCGCCTGTCCCAAGTCAGGAGCCTCTGGCCTTAGTTAGTCTTGTATTATTTTAATTTCAGTTTCTTGTGTACAATTTGGAAATTATTATGGCGTTCATTATCACTGAACTAGTATATTTTTTTCACCTCCCCGTTTTCCTTATTCAAAAATGATCTCAATTCAAATTTCTAATGGAGTTTGCAACAATAACTACTCATTTAAATACATCATAAAATATTAAAATATAAAACGTCATACAGTCTTGGTTAAAATTAATAATAATTAATAGTAAAAAAATAAATGGGGAATGTGTCTAAAGGGACAAAGATGATGCCCCGCTAGCATTTAACGTTATAAAGGGACATAAATCAAGAACTGTAAAAGTGAAGCTGCCAAATATTGTATAAAAGTGAAGCTGCCAAATATTGAACTTAAACTAAGTTTAGAGGTAATACTAGTAAGCCTTATATACACATTTCACTTAATTTAGTGGAGACAAATTTAAGTTAAGAGATCAGAAAATAAAAAGTTCATCAATCTTCCATTTGTAAAACGGCATAACCCTAGAATGATAATCAAAGTGCTTGTAATCACTGAATGGTTATTAATGACTGCTTTAATTTATCAGTTGGTAGTTAAGTGAATATTGCATTGTATATTGTATAAATCGCATTGATTTAAGTGGATTAATCTACTATTCTGAACAAAGAAAGATAACTCTAATTTTCAAAGAAGATTTCATAAAGCATTGGTTTTAGGTAATTCAACAACCATTCTGGACGTTTAGGCCCTTAATTCCTAGAATGTTTGCCCCATAACCCACAAAATATATCCCAACCTTCTACTTATGGTATTAAACATTGTGGTACAATTTCAGAACAATTGAAATACTTATACACAACTTTTTGTACTGACACTAGATTAAGGCTTGTTTTGGGCACCTTTGTACCCCTTATTCTTAAACCTTAGGGAACATAACCCCCAAAATCAACCCCAAGCTTCCTTTTGTGGTTATAAACATTGTGTTATAATTTTATTGATTTCTATTTACTTATACTAAAGTTATTATCCGGAAACCATCCGTCTTCGCACAGGATACCAATTTACGACCGCATTTTGTGGTTGTATAAAAATGTTACACATGTACAATGAAATATAGTTTTAGAAATCGATTAGACTAGATAGGCCTTATACTTTTTTTAAAAAATAATTGAAGGACCATTTACACTCAGGACCGAGTCATCAGCAGGCAGTACAGATGTATTAAAACAACCTAGCATCATATTGCTAGTAGCGGGAGTAACATTGTCGGGTAAATTTGTTCTTTTTTTTTTAAATGTTTGGTTCAAATCAAAATAGAATGCATTATCTCCCCAATACTTACATTGTACATAGAGGTGATACTACTTTGACAAATCCTTGTTCATGAGAGTTGTCTGTCAAATCTTTATTTCACAAAGAATGAATTGCATAACAATGAACTGAGCTCAAAGCAAAGTACTTTAATAATACACTTAGACAAAGAGCTAAATCCAGTGATAAACTTTATCTACAGGTCCTTCATGAACATCCATCCACCAAAACCATACCTCAATAACGTTCCATACTACATGGTTGGATTCAGAAGTCCTGAAAAAGACATGATTTTTTTTTATCGTATTTTAAGTATATATGCACAGGTTAAAACTTTCTTGTGGTATAATCATTCAGTATCTAGCAACTATCAATTTGCTTCATGCACATATTGATATAGGTTGAGTGCCCCTCTGTCGGAAATATGAACACACCTCCGCCTAATTTTAGTCAACTGACGAAGAAACATTCAAAACTATAAAATGTTATCTAAGACTTGTCAGTGTCTATTTACCATTGCCACTGAATAAAATTCAATATCTACAACCAATGAAAATCAATATCCCTCTAATAGACTAGCATTGAAATCCCAGTTTTCTAAAATGGTAGCTAGGTGGAACTTAAAAAATTTGAAACAATAGATCTTAAATATTTCAAATGCATGTACATTTAATAATATTAATTCTCCAAAATTCCCTACATTTTTCCCTTTTTTTGTGTTTTCTGTTCGAGACAGTATATGACCTCTATGTAGCCTTTTCAACTAATAAAAGGAGGGATACATTTCCATAGAATAAAACTTTTCTGAAAGAATTGATTCCATTTATTTTCAATAAATAATAAATATTGAAGTCCATCTCAGGCATCTAGGAACAGGCTCAACATTATTTCTATACATGTATTAATATATTCCAAAAATGTGGACAAACATACATTTAATATTTTACTTCAATGACTTTAATTAGTGGAGGAGATCAAATTAAAAAGTTGCAATGGTTAAATACTCCAATGGCAGTCTTTCCAGCTAAAATCTTGTGTGTAGAATGTGATATACTATTTTTGGGTCTATATACTGTCCTTTATATTTAGGTCATTTTGACAGAGCAAAATATAAAAAAAATGTTAACTGTGATCTGGAAATTGAGTTCTTTTTTGCAAAATAAACCCACTAAAACTGAACTTCCACATGCAAAAGTCCCCTAAATGGCTAACAGATATAATTGCTATAGATAAAATTTAAAATGGAAATGGGGAATGTATCAAAGAGACAACAACCCGACCATAGAAAAAAACAACATATAGAGAATAGTCCATGATTATACATGCTATTAAAGAATTCATGAAATTTACACCTATTCTGTCAGTTGAAAGGACTACATTGTAGAATGAGATAAGTTATATAGAGTAAAAACATAAAGGTTTTTTCCAACAGTTGTGGTGTAAATTAAATCCGTTGTATTTTATGGCTGACATATTTATGTATATACATTTGTACATGTATGTAGATCATTGGCTTTTCAACGCATTGATATTTTTCAATACCGATTATCTATTTATTGTTCTATTGTTTGTATTTTTCAGCTTCCTAAAACAGGTTTCACACAACATGAACGCAAGCTTGAAAGGGTGTCCTCACACATTTTGACGCGGCTGCAAACATTTTGTCCTCTTCTCATGTGTTATTGTGCTATTAAGACTGCATTCTGGCGTCACAATTTCATTTGAAAAGGCAAATACAAATTCAAATGACATACGAAAACATATGATCTGACCATATACAAATGTACATGTACATGTATGAGGGTAGTAATGGGGTACCGTATTGAAGTATTCTTGCCAAATGAAAATGGTAATTTTTAGACATGACGATAAAATGTACACTTTTTTTTCAGAAGATAAACTAGAGGCTCTCAAGAGCCTGTGTCGCTCACCTTGGTCTATGTGCATATTAAACAATGGACACAGATAAATTCAAAACAAAATTGTGTTTTGATGATGGTGATGTGTTTATAGATCTTACTTTACCTAACATTTTTGTTGCTACAATTATCTCTATCTATAATGAACTTGGCCCAGTAATTACAGTGCAAAATATTTTCTAAAAATCTACAAAAATTATGAAAAATGTAAAAAATTGACTATAAAGGGCAATAACTCCTAAAGGGGTCAACTGACCATATCGGTCGTGTTGACTTATTTGTAAATCTTACTTTGCTGAACATTATTGCTGTTCACTGTTTATCTCTATCTATAATATTATTCAAGATTATAACCAAAAACAGCAAAATTTCCTTAAAATTACCAATTCAGAGGCAGCAACCCAACAACTGGTTGTTCGATTCATCTGAAATTTTCAGGGCAGATAGATCTTGACCTGATAAACAATTCAACCCCACTTCAGATTTTCTCTAAATGCTTTAATTTTTTAGTTATAAGCCAAAAACTGCATTTTACCCCTATTATCTATTTTTAGCCATGGCGGCCATCTTAGTTGGTTGACCGGATCACCGGACACAATTTTTAAACAAGATACCCCAATGATGATTGTGGCCAAGTTTGGTTTAATTTGGCCCAGTAGTTTCAGAGAAGAAGATTTTTGTAAAAGATTACTTAGATTTACGAAAAATGGTTAAAAATTTACTATAAAGGGCAATAACTCCGAAAGGAGTCAACTGACAATTTCAGTCGTGTTGACTTATTTGTAAATCTTACTTTGCTGAACATAATGGCTGTTCACTGTTTATCTCTATCTATAATATTATTCAAGATAATAACCAAAAACAGCAAAATTTCCTTAAAATTACCAATTCAGGGGCAGCAACCATACAACGGGTTGTTCGATTCATCTGAAATTTTCAAGGCAGATAGATCTTGACCTATAAACAATTTAACTCCATGTCAGATTTGCTCTTAATGCTTTGGTTTTTGAGTTATAAGCCAAAAACTGCATTTTACCCCTATTATCTATTTTTAGCCATGGCGGCCATCTTGATTGGTTGACCAGGTCACTGGACACATTTTTTAAACTAGATACCCCAATGATGATTGTGGCCAAGTTTGGTTTAATTTGGTCCAGTAGTTTCAGAGGAGAATATTTTTGTAAAACATTACTAAGATTTACGAAAAATGGTTAAAAATTGACTATAAAGGGCAATAACTCCTAAAGGGGTCAACTGACCATTTTGGTCCTGTTGACTTATTTGTAAATCTTATTTTGCTGAACATTATTGCTGTTTACAGTTTATCTCTATCTATAATATTATTCAAGATAATAACCAAAAACAGCAATATTTCCTTAAAATTACCAATTCAGGGGCAGCAACTCAACAACGGGTTGTTCAATTCATCTGAAATTTTTAGGGCAGATAGATCTTGACCTGACAACTATTTAACCCATGTCATATTTGCTTTAAATGTTTTGGTTTCTGATACGAAGAAAACCTGATTATCTGTTTATCATTCTATCTCGCATACATGTATAAATTATCAGCTTACCTGCACATGAATATATCATAAAATATTTGCCAGTGAACCGCAATGAACATTTTAAGCAAGTGAGCCCAGCTAATGAGCTAAAATGAATCAAACTGTGTGCTCAATCAGAGTTGGTGATATCTTAAGGTATCTTTACCAAGAAAACCTGCAAATCTCAGTGGCGGATCCAGTACTTTTCATAAAGGGGTTGGGGGGGGGGGGGGGGGGGTTTGACTGACCAGAGGGTTGCCCACTCCCGTCATGGTTCAATAATTTCCTACGTGTATATAATCAACTTAATTTCCCCCACCCCCTTGGTCTGTCTATGCATCTGTCTATAGTCCTGCGAAATAGTACTAATACTGGTTTTTTCCCTCCCTTATTTGGCCCTAGACAGTTGCTTATCTGTTTATCTTTCTATCACTGGCATTTTTAGACTGGAGATTTCATGCGTTCAAACCCATGTTCTACTGACCCTTTCGGGGTGTGTCTTTTTTTTTAATTTCTCAATCTGGATGTTGGGATTTGATATTTTTTTAATTTGGTACTTCATGATTTCATGTTTTTTATGTCAGGATTTTGTGATCAGGACAACTCCGATCCCACTCTTAAATAATGACTTATTTAGACTTACCTTCTAATTCTATAAAAAAAAATGCAACTCAGAACAGGAAAAATGACACTATGTCTGATTTACTTCGACTACTGATCAGCTAATATGCAAAGCTAAAAACAGACACATAAATAACATAAAATAGTGATTGAAAGATTGATTGCAATTTAAATCTACAATTCAGACACGTGTTACATGAGGAGCCAGTTTGTTTACAAATAATTATGTCACGTGAAGGCGCACTGACGTCACAATTTGCATTGATCTTGCAATACACTACAGTTCACTCATACAGAACCCATTATCATGCAAACATGTAACGTGAATGTGATTGGTTATCAAATAATACAGAATTAATGCATGTACAGTTTTAGAAGAAATTAGTTCATCAAATAGATTTTGACACGAATAGGTCGGGTTGACATTACTGTCATCGGGGATAATATTGAGATAAATGGGATTAAACTGACCGTCAAAAATGTCTAGAGAAGCACATCTCGAGAACCTTATAATTAATTAGCCATACTTTAGTTACCAAAATTACTCTATATTAATAAACCCTACGTAAGTAAAATTTCACAATGGTAACGATAAATAATTTTGATGATGGCGATGAAGCTGGTTAAATTGGCGCTCAAAATATTCTTACTCCTACTGCTTTACGTAATAAAATTTGTATAGAATTTTTGACTAAACTTCAGCATAAAAAAAAAGTGAATATGCAGAAGCATGACAATATATTACTGATAAAGTGTGTATATATTTCTGTAAACGAAGTTGCCTGTATACTTCACTAAGGATTACATTTGACGGCAAGGAGATCTCTATTTTATTAATACCTTTGAACCCAGGGTCAAAATTTAAGATGTTAACATATTAACGGAAAATTTTAGCGTTGCTTTTACCATTGAGGCCATCTATTTTTATTGCGGGGTTTCACATATTTAAATCGGAATTATAGAAAAAATTGGAATGTTAGCAGAATCAAAACAGAAAATAAATGAACAATTGATTATTTTCAGCAATACATACATTGAATTGGGGGTCTATGTATACAAATTATTTGTAAAACTCTCCTTATTCATGTGAAGCGTGTGCTTTACATCGAGGCTTGCTATGCTTTACATCGACGCCACAGTACTTCAACCAATCAGGGAATGTTTAGTTGGGGCATTCGACCTATTTTTACTCAGATTTTGGCACATTTCAATCAAAATTATAGAAAAATGGAATATTGTTAGTACATATAAAATTGAAAAAGATGAAAACTTTTAGCTAAAGATGATTTGGATGGGGGTTCTGTGTGTTCACATTATTTGTACAACTCTCCTTACTGATGCCATTTTTTGGAATTTCCGTGACCTAAATGGTTCGCGAAAATTAATATTTTTATATATAGTATAGTAAATAGATGTATTATATCAAGGGGCGCACGTTTTACCCCTATTCCCAAATGAAATTTAACTTTTCCTGACCGATTAAAAAAAAAGTGGGAATGGGAGGAAATAACAGTATTCAAAACAAGAACATGTTAATCTAAAATAAACTAGACTAAATAACATATGATTTTTACCGTATGATAATAGCATCAAAGTTACGTAAATTCCATATTTTTCGAATTGGTGCTTAGCGGGCTGATATGAAAGGTTTATCACATGCTTCGACTTTTATCACATGCCTTTCCGTAACGTTATCGCATGGCATTCCGGTGATACTAGAAAAATTCCGGAAAGTACACATTAATGGTACGTTTTCAGTGTAAAACATTACAAAGTAGTGTACAAACAAAATATTTGGATACAGGAAGGTAAATTGTGTAAAAAGCTAAAAAAAAAAAACCCACCAAACAAGCAAACCAACAACAACATCAAACAAATGAAAAAAAATATTATAAGGACATTCAGAGAGATTTAGTAATCTGATTATAACATAATGATTCATTATTTATTTTCTGTATATCTATTGAAATGTTTTACCTTATGATGTAAAAAAAAAACGTGCATTGTGTAGTCTAATCAAAACTGAACATCACTTAACAATGATGATCGTCTTCTATAAACAGGTCGGGAACACTACTTTATATGGCAATGAATAAATTAGCATATTTATCTTCTCGCACATGTAATTGTTTATTAACGTGTGCTTTTTGCTTTGTTTTTCATTTTTTGTATCCACATTAAAATTTTATAGTTCGTGATATGAAGTATTTGTCCATGCTCAGATTAACGAAGAGTTGTTTGAACTACCCAATATAGAGCCATACATATGTTTGGTGATGACACGGAGATTTCATGTATTTGTCCACCAAACAGCAACACAACAACAGTGATAAACACAATTACCAATAAGACACACTTAGTTTAGTAGATCGCGTCTTGGATGAAAAAAGATCTCATTTGGCACTCATACCTTATCTTCTTTCTTTCTATATATACAAAGCACGTTTTCAGAAAACATAAAAAGTAATATAGCATCCAATATGATCCACAGGGTGTAGATAATTTGAAATATTGCACATACGTCAATAGGACATCAGCCGAACGATAAAAATACCTCTGAGGTATATTTTTGGTTAAATACGCAACCGACGGACTTTAACAATGGATGAAACTATATACAAAATATGTTTAAGCTATTTACCGTACACAATTGAGAATAGAAATGGTGAATGAGTCAAAGAGACAACAACCCAAACATAGAGCAGACAACAGCCGAAGGCCACCAATGGGTCTTCAATACAGCGAGAATCTTCGCACCGGAGGAGTCCTTTAGCTGACACAAATATGTATACTTATTCAGTGACAATGGACGTCATACTAAACTCCGAATTATACACAAGAAACTAATATTAAAATCAGTCAAGACTATCAAAGGCTAGATGATCCTGACTTGGGACAGGTGCAAACATGCAGCGAGGTTGAACATGATTTTGAGATCTCAACCCTCTCCCTTTACATCTATCCAATGTAGTAAAAACAAACACACATCATATGCACAGTAAAACTCAGTTAAAGAGAAGTCCGAGTCAGAATAGGTAACAAAAGAAACTAGACAAAATGACAATGATACATAAATTAACAAAGGACTACTAGCAGTTACTTACATGCCAGCTCCAGACCTCAACTTCAGCCGATTTCATTGAGTGTTTGATGAAAGGTAGAATACTTGGTTACCTTGCTTGTTAGCTGAATCGTTATTTTGCAAGGTATACTACCCTTCTTTCGAATAGTCGAGACGTACAGACATGTAAATTGGCTATAATCGGATTTGTCTACTCTTAAAGGATGGCAGTTTACCTAACCTGCAATCGCCTGTAAACTGATTGAAAGATTATGCCTTCATCACTCGAATAGCAAGCACAATTCATATACACTTTTATAACACTTAATTTAACATACTTAATTTGTTATGATGTTCTTACTTATAGTTCAGGTCCTGATAACAATTTTACACATCCAGTACAGATAGACGTGTTTCTGTGCCAGTTTTCTTGTTTTCGAGGCAGAAATGTTTTTAAATGACACTATATAAGTTTAAAGAGCTCAAAACATTTACGTTCTGGAGAGTGTTCACTTCATCTGAAACTTCACTGTTTCACGCCGTGAAATTAGTGCACAGGTACAATACATAACTATGGAACAAACCTGTTCAACTACTTTTACAAGGCGAAAAAGAAAGTCGAATTGTGAAGCCCGTAAACAATACATTTTGAATCTGAACATGTAAATTGAAGATGATGTTATATATATTTCAATAAACATATTCGCAGAACAAAACCATTTGAGAATCCCAGACACTATATTAGTTTTCACTTTTTCCACAAATTCCACGTGTTTTCAAGTGATAGTAATCTCGTAGTAGCCCACAATGCATTGTAGTTCATTGAGTCGATTGGTCAGTTTTTAAAGGCCATCATTGGCCTTGTGTTTAGGAAATTACTATGCAATTATATTCTGACGTCAGAAAATCTAGAGTTCCCGACCTGATAAACGAGTGTGCAAAAACAATCGCCCAGATATCATGATTATAAAAAAGTAAAGCCTTAGGTCTGTTTTTTGGTTAATAATTAGAATATCGGTGTATGATGTATTCTCATTTTTTATATATTGATTGTTTTAATTTGTTTATTTGGTTTTGTTCTCATAATTTCATCATATTTACCAGGATTTAAAAATTTAACGCTCGACACGCGCTTCATCAAAAGACTCATTGGCTACTTTCTAATCAAAACATTTAAAAGGCTGGATAAAATCACGAACTGAAACCCATTGAGGACCCAATTTCCCAAAACATTTGGTCAAATACAGCAAAGGTAATCTATTCCTGGGCTAGAAAATACTAGTTAGTTACTCGAAAAAATCAAAACTTTGTAAATAGTCAATTTGATGATGACCATATCAATGATAATTCATGTCATACCCTCGGGGACAAAAACTCGACCAGCAGTGGTATCGGTCAAGTGGTGGTAAATAAATTCATCATCTATTCCAGGATTAAATAATAATACGACAGCCTCGCGTTACGTCTTCAAAAGACTCATAAGTGACCCTGGAATGAAACTATTTTAAAAAGAACAATTAAAAGAACAATAACTTAAAAGTAAGAAGTTGAATAGTATCAAGGACCCAACTTTTTAAAAGGGTTTTATCAAATACATGGAGCTACGGTTATCTGTTCCTAGCATAGAAAACCCTTAAGTAATTCAAAAGTTTTAAACCTTTTTAACTGTAAATTTGATTATGACCATATCAAGGATAATTCATCTCAACACAGAAGTTTGCGTTTTGGGCTTGTGATAAGCTAGGAAAGAAAAAAAATCCACCTGTAAAAGAAGCGACCAACTACTTTTAATTTTAGGAATAAACTCATCATAGATACCTGAATAAAAATGTTGTACCCCTTTGTAATTACATGTGGCTTTTGTTATTTGCGTAGAGGCGGGGATCATTGAATTATATTTTTGTCCGTTCCTATGTCTGTCCGCCACAAATGGAGTGTTAGTGTATCAATTTCATATAATTTTCCAAAAAATCCTTTCAAATTAGAAAATAAAGTAAAGGAAGATAAAATGTATTTCAGGTCATACAAATTTTTCAATTAAAAGTTTGAAACTTTGTATTCCTAACGCCTCTTCCTTAATCCTCTGATTACTTGCTCTGTCGTCACAAGAGACGATTTCCGGCTCATCAAACTTCAATGTTATACTAGGACAACAGTTATTCTATATTTGATTTATTATGGAGTCAATTTACAAGTTCTTTTTTTTAAGCGTTGAATTTCTTTCTGTAATGATGGTAACTGGTGAGTAAATTGGCAAATTGGTGAATACACTTATACGTTAGAAGTTCAAAGAAATTTCAAAGCTATATTTTGAAATAAATTTTGTTCATAAATCACGAACATATAAAACGCATTATATTTTAAATCGTATTGTAACTTATATCACATGTATCGGTTTTTCAAAAAATATTAAAAAACAATAAAAGCACGATGACATTTTTCGTTAGATTTCGTTAAAATACAATGATACAGTAATGCATTTATGTAGATCATCAAGGGGTAATACAAGGAAGGATTATTGTTTTGCTTAACAAAATAATAAGACTACGTATGCACTAATCCATGCATACACAATGAAATTCAAAACTTCACTCAACTCATTATGAAACGTAAACCATTTATTTGCGGTGCAAGAGCCGAATAAATCAGACCTATTTCATTTTCCTGTACAATCTTGTGTTTTCAGTTTTCCATCTCATACGATTCAAGCATATACAATTTTCAAGACCTGATGCACGCGATTCTGAATATTACACAAAGTATACTCATAAAGTAGCAAATTTACCTGACGATATCTGGATATGGGTATTTAGTCGGATCTTAACACGTACTTGTGATTTGTTTAAAACCGGTTTTAACGAAGAAATGTCGAAATGTTCAGAACTTAATTAAATCTGTTTTTGGGTAAGATGGTGCAAGCATACGATTTTTATTGCGTCTTACACTTTGAGAAGCGAATAATCTTTAGCTACTTTATTTAAATATAGTGTAAAAACATTAATTATGAGCTATGAAAGTCAAGTGGCTCGAGCATTTTACTAAGGAAGTTTTAAAAAAATGCAAAGAAATATGTAAACAGTGGGTTAGATTTCATTAGTCTTTACTATCTATAGATTAACAACTTTTGGTTATATTTATAATTTAGAATCATCATTGAAGATGGAGCGCGATTGCACAGTTAATTAATTATATTGATGTGCCATTTGTATGCAAGAGTGACATTCCGTTGTATTATGTGCCAATTCGAAAAAGTTATGCGACTATTGTCTCCTTTTAACAGGTTCATTATTTTATAATTAAGTTTAGGTTTCTGATATAAATTTGAATAGTTACAAAATGTATCAATTCAATATATTTCAGTTTTTGTTATTGGTGTATCAAAAATATTGATGTACGAGTATAATTTCATAAATTTGAAACGTTTAAAATGATTACATACCAATATAAAGAACCGTTCATCATTTTTGAAAAAGACTATGATTGAAATTCGTATTATGTATCTTCCCTTCATGATAGATTGATTGGGAAATGAACCAGAGTTATCTAAAGGTAATCACAGAGAGGAACTAGCAAGCAATTCTTAATTGTAGCTTATATAACGTTAAAACAATATTCCACTATAAACAAATGTTACTTTATCCAAATATAAGGACCTTGTTAGCTAAATCTACAAATTTTATTAGATATTATGAATTTTTATTACAATAGATTAATATGCTACATAAAGATATAGGTATTCATTTATTTAAATACAGTAAGGTGTTACATATAAATTTACACCTCATTTTGATTATGGATGTACGTAACATTAACAGCGAACTTTTTTTATTAGATAGGCAACTAAAACAAAACGGATGGAACAAAAAAAAAAAAAAAACCACGACAACTTTAGTAATAAAAAAGCATTTTATATCATACATGTAGCATTTGAAAATTCAAGACAGTACTATGCTAATTATGGAACTCGTTTCTTGACGTGCACAATGATTGTAAAAAGTAAAATCACAAAAATACTGAACTCCGAGGAAAATTCAATCGGAAAGTCCCTAATCACATGGCAAAATCAAATGACGAAACACATCAAACGAATGGACAACAACTGTCATATTTCTGTCTTGGTACAGTCATTTTCAAATGTAGAAAATGGTGGATTGAACCTGGTTTTATAGCGCTAAACCTCTCACTTATACGACAGTCTTATCAAATTCCGTTATATTCATGAATATTACTTTGAAAGCGAATATGCACATTCTTCTAGATCTTTTAACAAAGTATTTGTTAGAATTCATTCAATGTCTCATCTTTGTCAATGCGTACCTCAACTGGCTTTTACAGAATCATTCGTTGTTTTTCAGGAGAGCTCAATCTACCAACAGATGTCCAAGTAGATGTTTTCGGTTTAACAGCTAATATATCTTGGAAAAATCCTACTAATCAAATGGCTTTAGCCAACGCCTGGTCTCGGATAAATCTGTACAATTCTACGGGAAGATCTATATTAAAGGATATCCCATTTCCCAATTCAAGCTATGAGATAGCCAATCTGGAGATGTGTACCGATTATAATGTCACAATACAATTTATAAGTAGATTAAACGGCGTTTCAGGAACCATCTTACAAAAATTTTGGATGACAAGTGAGTTAAATTTGTTTTACGTATTACATGATATAATTATTCTTTTCGTCCATCAAATATTTAGATTAGGCATATTTTTTTTTAATTTAAATTACCGTCCTGTTGACAATAACATTTAACATGCATGTTTATATTTGAGTAATTTATATTTTATATTTGCGTCATAATACATGTTTAGATCAAATTGTTAACGGATTGTTTTTTTTTTCTTCAAATAGTAAAACATGTGTTCCCTTATTTATTTTTACAAAATGTTTAATGCAAATTTAAAAATAGCAACATTCTAAGTAAACGATGTCATAGGTATATACACGTAAATGTCGACCAATTCTATATTTCCTAAAGTAAAGTAAAGTCTCAAAAATTACTGAACTCCGAGGAAGATTCAAACGGAAAGTCTCTAATCAAATGGCAAAATCAAAAGCTCAAACACATCAAACAAATGGATTGCAGCTGTCATATTCCTGATTTGATACATGCATTTTCTTAAGTAGAAAATGGTGGATTAAAACGAGTATTTGCATTATTATAATGTGTAATCTGTTTCATACATATTTTCCGGTTATAGTTTGCCGTTTTTAAATTGTTTTTTTTTTAAATAATGAGCTGTTGGCCGAATACATGGGTTCGATCTGGCCTTGTATATTTTATTTACTTAAGTCCATCAGAAGTCTGTTGCACAAAAAAACTTACGACTGCATTGTTCATAACTTACTATATCAATCTTAGTCGTAAGTGGTGAAACCGACCCCATATCTTTATTAAGAGATACAGCTTTGTTGAATACATACACACAAGTTATACTTATCATAGTATAGCCTGGATCTTATTCCATATAAAATTGTTTTGGATTAAAAAATTATAAAACAAGAAAATATTCTCCACTCTGTAACAGAAGTTCTACAATGACGTGCAGTTTTCTGCTTTTTAACAGACATTTTGTAAATCCTCCATAATACAACTAGCTAGCATAGATATTTTAGACATTTGGTTTGTGTACGCGTTTGTTTTCTTTATATTTTATTAATTATTATTAATGCACATAATTTATATGGTGAGCCAATGGGTAAACTAGAGTATTGAAATATGACCACTTTGACTTTTCTGTTCCAGCAGAAAATGTTAACCGTTTAATTGTGCGTGATATTTAAACAATTAGCAACGTCTGATCAGATAGCAGAAAATAAGACCCTTTTTTCGTAAACAGAGAGTGTTATGTTCTCTATGCGTTACAGACATGGCAACCGCTCTTTGATAGTTTCATAGGTGCATCACCTGTTCTAAGACTGAATATCTCCCTCTACCAAGCAAGTCCTTATTTACCGAGCAGCAGTGCTTATTTTCCGCTCTTTATACATGTCATAGCGGTTTGCATATTTTTCAGAATCTACTAGAGTATTCCTAATTAAATATTTATCGTCTGGTATACGCATGAAATATTTTCCATTTTGGCATCTTAGTATATGGGAAACATTTATAGAGCAAATCTGTCTGCCATGACATTCGACGACTTGATTAGCCGTTGACGTTGCATTTTCAAATTTTAAATACATAGCCTTGTCACTACATATTTATTTAATCATGATTGGTGGTCATCAACAAATCCCATTTGCCTGTACCGCTGCTGACGTTCAGACTTATTGGGACGGGTTATTGCTAACCATAGCATTTGATTAGATATGTCTCTTTTATTCATGACGACAAATGATAGAAATATTGCATTATTTAAACTTCCTCGCCCGGTTGCACGTTACACCTTGATGACTAACTTAGAGCATGTTATCTATATCATTGATAAAAAACTAAAAAGGAATCACCGAATTCATTTTAATGAGTAAATCATTAACGGAAATGTGCAAGGTGAGTAACATGTTCGTCTTTCATACATATTTGTATAAATAAACCCCAAACATTTTAGAAAAAATCAATTTGAGAACATTGACGTTAAACTACACGTACGATTGTACCGGCTTTATCTAGAATATATGCATCATAATATTTAAAGACAAAATATAAACAAATTAACTGATGCAGCAAAGTGTAGTCATATTTGTTTTCTCATAAATTCCATTTAAAAAGATTCTTACGGGAAGGTGACACTGTACTATCAATAAGATACATCAGTGATCTGAAATTTTCCCTCGACAAAAGTATCTTGAAACAAATAATAAATGTATGCTAGACAAGAAAATGAGGCAAGTCGTGTACACCTTTTAAATTCAGACGTGTTTGAAACTCTCGTCGTAATCCTAATATAATCAAAAATAACAATATGATTACACTTCAGATTGCATTTTTTTTAATCGTTCAAATTTAGTTTTGATTTTGATTTCTAATTTCTGAACGAAATCGTTTTTTAACTAGCCATCAAACCCATGTTGACCTCCAAATTCTTAATTTACGTCTTGCGATTATTAATTATTTTCTATAACAAAACTGGCTTTGTAAAATGTTTAGACGAGAACGGATGTAGAAAATATTGCATCTCACAATCGAAATAAGTTATATGTAGATATAAGAAGATGTATGTATATTCTTCAATATCATATAAAAAAGAAATAGATAAAAAAAATCCTACCTTTTCTCTGTAGGCTGATTATCTGTTACCGTACCGGATATTATATATACTACTGAGTCCAAACATTTTTTTGCTGGGGTAATTTAGACACAGTGAACATTAAATCAAATAAACCCCCCCTTTTTCCCCTAAAAAATCTGTATGTAGAAGGTTGCTTTCTGTTTATATCTGTTCATGTCGGGTTATGTGATCGTCTTCAGTCTTAGGAGGTAATCTCGATGATTAATAATATGACTTCTAGACTAAAATACACACGAAACGAGCGCTGACATATATTATCGAGTCTATACATTGTTAATTGGTTATTTTATACTTATTGTAATTTGGTTGGTTTTAGTATGTTATAACTTAAATATAAGAATTTGAGTATAAATGACAGCTAATGCCCCGTTAACACTGCTCTTCTGCATGTGTGTAAGGTGTTGATTATGCTATTATTGATCGATAAGTGTGTCTTGTATTTAATTGAATTGATTATCTTATTTATTTTACTCGAATGTGTTTTCCGTTTTTTACTGGATTGAAATCTAAAAAAAATCAAATCTGGTTATTAAACAATGTCGTTGCTTCCTTCATTGGTTCATTGTTTGTGATGATGCTGTAAAGCTCCATTAGTCTGAAAAAAGACTGGAGACCCCTTAGGACCGACCAATACACTCAGGAGCATCGAATATGCACACTATAATTTAAAAATAATACCGGTGCATCATGTTTGAATAAGTAATTCTCATTTACATTTTGGTTTAGTTTTAAAAAGTGGTTTTAATTTCAGTCCTGGTATCAATAATGAGTTTATTTAGAGATTGATATGCATTTTCTTTATCATGTAAATAATGATAAAGCCTGCCTCAAATTACACTTATGACCAATCGTGAATTTTCCAATGAAAAGAATTAATACTAAATGGTTAAAGAAAATAAGCTTTTGATGAATACATAAACTTTCAATCAGTTTTATTGTTCTAGAGATGGCATTTCAGTAACTGCTAGTAGTCCTTTGTTAATTTATGTATCATTGTCATTTTGTTGAGTTTCTTTTGTTACCTATTCTGACATCGGACTCGGACTTGTATTGAACTAAGTTTAACTGTGCGTATTGTTGTGTTTTTTTTTAAATTGGCTAGAGATGTATGAGGGTTGAGATCTCAAAAAACATTTTTTAACCCCGCCGCATTTCTGCGCCTGTCCCAAATCAGGAGCCTCTGGACTTTGTTAGCTTTGTATGATTTTTAATTTAAGTTTCTCTCATATATTTTGGAGTTTAGTGTGACGTCCCTTATCACTGAACTACTAGTATAAAATTTTGTTTAGGGGACAACTGAAGCACGCCTCCGAGTGCGGGATTTTGTCGCTTCATTGAAGACCCATTGGTGGCCTTCATCTGGTGTCAGGTCTTTGGTCGGGTTGTTGTCTCTTTGATACATTCCCCATTATCATTCTCAATTTTCTCAATTTAATGATCTATACTACAGAATTAAAAGAAATCGTTTAGTGAATTACATATTTGAGATTACAAAATCCGCTTTCAACATTAAATCCTACATGTGTTTAAAACATGCTTTTGAAAACTATTTTGAGTTATATTATACATAGATATTTCTAATGTTGACATCCTGCATGATATTTGTTAATTGTATGGATGTACAAATAAAAACAATAGCTGTTTCTATATCAGTTATTATGGATTGAATAAGCTCATCATAGATACCAGGATTGAAATTTGGTACATGCGCCGGAAACAAATAGACTAAACGAAAAAAAAAGCAGGCGATATTTTTTACCTCATAACTTACTTTGATATTTTGGAACCAAATGGAAATTAAATATTGTAGAAACGGCGGGACTTTTTAATCAAAACGGGAAAACTGGTTGAAATTTCGGACATATACATGATACAGATAAAGGGAATTAAAAACAAACAATGCAGAAATATGCTTTAGAATGTACTGATGATATTGTTTTACTACGTCTCTGATGAAAATCCCATGCTGTTTTGTAGAAAAGTACTCCCAAGTGAGTGATTCCGTCTCTTGACAGACTCTAAATTTATCTTCATTTGCATATTCGAAAGAATTCGAGAGGTTTGAACATCGGACAGGTGCTGTTTTGGTCTTATTCATGTAACCTCTGGTGACACGTAATTCAACAAGAGAGTAACATTTTAATATTGAATTGATGCTGCTACGATTTATATTTGTAAATTTGCCGACATGTTATTAGAAAATCATTACTTATTAATCAAATCTTTTTTATGTATTTCATACAAGAATTTAATATTCAACCATTTAAATATGGATATGAATTATTTACAAAAAATTTGTAAGATATAAATGTTTTCTTAGTGGAAAATAAACGGAAAAGCATGCAATGAAATAAAATGAACAATCTGGAAAAAAATATTCTGCCGCAACGCTAAACCTTATTACAAGTATGCAATTCTCCTGCCGAAATTGTTGTAAATTATGATTGTCATGGAGAATTTTAACATGGATATGGGTTTGATATTTTTCGTACAGAGTAACAGGTGTTTTACATTTTCAGACACTACAGTTACTGCTAACATCGACGAAAATGTCACTACATCATGGACTACTGGTCTTACGAATTGAACCTTTCACAAGAAAATGTGCATGTATGATGGAGAGGGCCGAATTTTGCCCTGCAACAAACAAGATACTATAGACCTCTTAGTCATGTGTTGCAATCGTATTTTAACATGCAGAAAAGGCACGGGAATTAAATATCTTTTTGATGAACTGACATGGCAGATGCGAATGTTTAAATACCTACAGAAACGCGAAAGTTAGCAAAGAGAGGGTAACAGACGAGATGGACATATTCCATATGTATATACTCGGTCAACCCCTAGAGAACAAAATCAAATTATATTATAAATCGCTTAATGGTTAACACTTTTAATGAAGTGAATTTATCAGATTGATATGATACAAGCATACATGTTTTAAGAGAGTATATACTAAAGGGTGTTTAAAACTCACAAGTTGAGAGAAAATAACAACCCCTTCACAAAAACCATATAACAAAGAATAGAAAAATAAGTTCACAAAAGAATACATAGAAACTAAAGACCGAACAGCACGATCCCCAACAAAAGAAAGGAAGATTTCAGGTGCTCCAGAAGTTTAAGCATATCCTGATCTGTCACCAATTGTATATGATATTACTCTAGTCCAGCCCTGGCCTCAGTGACTCATTTTTTTTTTTTTAAATTTTGTCAGTGACAACAACAACAAAAATGAGTCACTGAGGCCAGGGCTGGACTAGATATTACTCATAGTTAATACACATTTGGTGATCAATCTCATTTGGTGATGTAACAATCAATAGAACGAGGACGGGATTATGGTAATGACAATTGGAACACATCCGAAGTCTTTTGCAAAGTCATTTCTTACTGGTTAACCAACTAGTTATGGCATCCTTAACTTTTCGAATGGATGACTTTAATTTTACCACTTGGTATCATTGGTATATAGTTTCCTTGTAAGCTGGTTCAATATCATCCGTATTAGCAGTAACCCTTTATCGAGAACATAATTATAGCAGACGCAAGGTTTGGGATATCGCATTAATAACTTTTCATGTGCAGGCGCAGCGGGAATGATGCTACATAGAAATGTCAATTTCAAAAACTGAACTTATCTTTTTTTCGTATTTTGCTCTATACCGGCCCTCATTGTTGCTAGTCACTAACCTTATCTTTGGTTTCCTTTACTGCACGTCAATGGATATAGGCGTTCAACATAGTTGCACACCGTTCAGTATTTAGTGAGTTGACATTATCTTTATAGCGAAACGAGAAGTTTGGGGATACAATGTACTACTAGTATTAATGTTCCTACTTTCTGAGAAGTCGGCCTCGTATGTATACAATGACAAGAAGAAGAACGCAGCGGATACGTATTCTGATTTTTTGTAGAAGAATGCGTCTTCTGATAGTAACACATATGATTATACAAATGTAATAAGAAAAATCAATCATTGTAATTATTTCAGTATCAAGAATTTTAGTTCAAATCAGTGGGATTTTTCTAGTGTACGGAAAAAGAAAAACAGATGTTACAAATGTTCGTTGAGATCTCAGAAAAGTCACATCTCCTTTCAAATGTATACAGTAATTGGTTTGATACTACAAATAATGATAAAAAATAGAATAAAGGACATTTTAATTGATTTTTTAAAAATATTCTTACCAAATGTAAAAATATAGATAATTACGTAAGGTTATATTTCATCCCTCAAAGTTGTGACAGTTTATTTTCTATTTGTCCTAAAGTCAAAACAAACCCTGGTAAAAAGGTGAAATTTAGATGCCTCCACTAGTAACTGATCTGAACACCTCCTCAAAGACTGAACATATAATGATCTAGTCATTTTCAGTCTTTCAGTTAAAGTATGCTACTTATCCACTGCGGTAAATTCTTAACTGTTCATACAATTCGCTAGTAGTCAATTAAAATCTGAAAGTTCTTTGTTCAGACTTATACAGTAGGTACATTGAACGAGTGTTGTTGTATTGAAAATACTGATAATTAATATGTAAATCAGGTAAATTACATTTCGGTAATACTTGAGAGCAGCACTTGTCATATAAGGAAAATTGAACGATTAAAAAAAACATTTCTGAAAGTCGTCCAAAAATAAGTGTTAAAACTAATGTTACATTTTTAGATAAAACGTATAGCTTAGTTATTTTCTATTAATACATGAAATGTGTAATGCAGGTAAACCTCGGGATGTTAAAACTGAGCGCAAAATAGGAACAAAGGTGAACACTGATGTTAAAATAAAAGGGGTTGTCGTATCATTTCCGGAACCAAATGTTACGTGGCTTCGTTTGACTACATTTGTATGGACGGTCCGAAATGAAAAAATACGATTACAAATACATCATTAGTTCTAATATACAAATTACGTCGGAAGATAGTTTTGGTGAACACGGAATAAGAATATGCAATGCATTATGATGTGTAGTGGAAAACATTACTTTACAACCAGAAGGTAAGTACATTTAAGTGTATCATTTAATATTTATTTGCCTATACATGTATCTATAAACGTTAACAATATTACATCATCTTTAAGCACCATACACCTTTAAATTTTAGTAATCTTCTGAATTTACGATTGTTGTTCAAATGACAAATATAACATCTTCGACATTTACAACCGTAATACTTTAATTTCTTCTTCTATTTTTACTACAACCTAAAATATTAATTATAATAATTATTATCATTATATTGCATAAATCAATAAGTTTTGAAAGCTTTCTTTTACCTTAACCATAATGGTATCAATCTCAAAATAACAAGCAAACCAAATAGATTTAATGCCCTCATGTATTAATCTATTACCAACGGAAAAACTCCTTAACTATCTAAGTCATACCTTGTCATTTATCTAATTTTAAATTCTCGACCTAATCATATATTATTAAGTGACTTATTCAAACGATTCATCCCGGCCGCAAATTGCATATAAAGTGCTCAGCGAGAGATAAGCAAGTCATGTAACAATTAAAAACGATGTTTTAAACAAGCTCAACATAATCAAGTTTGACTGCATTTTAAACACATTGCATATGCTATCTATTCACTGCTGCAGACCGAAGCTTATAACTAAATCATTAAGTGTGAGTGTGAGTGTGATTCCATCTTTTTTGTGGTCTCATTCACGACATTCAAACCTTGTTGTGTAATGGTGTTTAAATTTTTCTTTAATAAATGATAATCGATCGGTGCCTTCAAACAAGATATTTTAAGATTCAAATGCTAATTTTCTATGTTGTTGCAGGAACATATTTTTCTTTAAATTATAGTCATTTACCTATTCTGAGCTGTTGGAATAGAGATAAGATTTTTTTATAGCTAAATACCTGTTTTTGACTGTAATATCATTTCAGATTAGAATATGCTGCTTCAATCTGAAAGTTGTGTATTTTAGAAAAAAAAACATTTTTTTCAACTAGAGTTTTATTTATTTTTCAAAGTGAAAAATAAAATATCTATTAGCCATTATAACGTGAATATATAGATCTTAAAATAATTACAAAAGGGAAGATTTTTGCAAATTGTTATAGATCTTTTTTTAAATGAAGACGGACAACACAAGTTGTTAATTATTATATTAATTGTCTATTCGGAGCAGTTCTGGGACATTGTGAAATTCACTTAGATAGGTCCATAGACAAAAATTGCAAACTTCATTTCAGATAAGCCAGAAGAACCTCTTAATTTCTCTGTCAATACAACAACATTTAGATCAGTTAAATCATCCTGGATTGCTGGATTCAATGGTGGACTCGAGCAAACATTTTCCGTCCATTTTAAAACTAGAGATGGTGACGAGGTCACGAAGACCGTTCAAACTAGTGACACTAAAACGGGGAGTACGGTATACTACATATTAGATCAGCTTATACCAGACACGCGATATAAAGTAATGGTTTTGTCAACAAACATATATGGAAACAGGAATGCATCACTTGAGTTTCAAACAAAAGGTATGCTCACGAACCGGATTGAGGATTTTTTTATTTCGCTTAGAGTTCGTGTTTGTCTGTGGGCTGTTTCATTTTTTTCTGTGTTGATTTGTTTTGTAATATCTTCTGTTTCTTTCTGGATTTGAATTTGTTAATAGGTAATAATGTGCTGCTTTTTTTTTTTTGGGGGGGGATAAGTTATTTATACGACTAAACATTAATGTCCATGATACACCAAACCTACGTTACATAATCGTCGACTATCTATTTTTTGTGCAGGCTCTTTTAGACCAGTCAAAAACTGTCCCATCTTTAACACCCCTAGTTTTTGGTGGGGTTCGTGTTGTTTATTCTTTAGTTTTCTATGTTGTGTCGTGTGTACTATTGTTTTTCTGTTTTTCTGTTTGTCTTTTTTATTTTTAGCCATGGCGTTGTCAGTTTGTTTTAGATTTATGAGTTTGACTGTCCCTTTGGTATCTTTCGTCCCTCTTTTAGGTAGAACTCTAACATGATAGAAACTCATGCCTGTCCAAGTCAGGAGTAAATCGATGGTTGTCGATGGATGTTGTTTTTCATTTTTTTAAATTGTTTTCTTGTTTGAATGGTTTGAAATATTGTCATAACAGAGGCTTTTTATGGCTGACTATATAGTGTTGGTTTTTTACATTGTTGAAGGCATACGGTAGCCTTTAGTTGCTCAGACTTATTTCAATTGAACTTTGGATGATAATTGTTTCATTGTTATTAAAACATTTTTTTAACCATATCTCCTTGTGTTTATATTGTTACGTAATTAGCTGCATGTCATACATTTCACGGAAACATTCCATAACACATACTCGTTTAATCGAGTTTCTGTAATAGATTTCAGCACTACGTAATTTCAAATTAATACTTTGATATGACATTGACAGTGTAACAGTATAATTATGATTGATATTTGTATGTACATTTAAACTTTTTATTCCCTTATCTGTCTATATTTCAGTGGAACCTTCCGTAAAATCGCCATCAAAATCAGCCTCCATGACCCCGATATTTATTGGTATTGGATGTGGTATGTGGTATTGCAGTTATACTTATAATAGTTACTTTTTTATATGTGTTTTGCAGTAGAAGAAATAGGGGCAGCACAAACGGTATGTTACTGAAATATACTATTATAAGACTTAGTGTGGGTTTACCTTGCCAAATCATGGACTTTAAAAGTGACAGGGGTATTTTTTTATGAGCGTAGCGCACAATGACTCTAGTTTTCATCTGTTACAAGGTTGGCATACTAAATTTGCGAGGCTAATTTGTTTTCAATTTTGTGCACAATTATTTCCTATCTATATGTCAAATTATTTCTTTGAACTTTTGAAAAACCAAGGCTTTTCTACCTCATGAATAGATATCCTAAAGTTAGCTGTAGTTGATAAACCTTTTAGATATTTTTGGTCTTCAATGTTCTTCAACTTCGTACTTTATTTGGCTTTTTATACATTTTTTAATTCGAGCGTCGCTGCTGAGTCTTTTTACTGGCGTAAATATAAAATTTCAATAATGGTAGCTATGATAAGTTTATTAAGGAGCAAGATATTAACTTGCGGCCTGTTAGGGCTTTTGTTTTCAGTGATTACAAGGCCAGGTCGTTTATTGTCAAAATCCTCCTAACCTCTCCCCATTTCCCTCTACCTCCCTTGTTTTGTTAAATGTTTCCCCATTACGAGTTGAGAAATATTGTGTTGCCTCTATTACTTTTCAGAAATTCTAGCGTTTGTGATGGGCAAGAACAGCTGTTCATTGACATACACGTTATAAACACTAAGACCCAAGTCTTCATCTCAATATATTATAAGATTTAAATGGGACACGTGCCTAAACAAAATGGCTAAAATAGTCTAAGGTCAACTTCAAATTACCTGATTGCGTTGGTAACTTTATATGATGAAGTTTTTATCTGAACTGTCGACCAACAAAAATATCCTATAGTTCCGTTCATTAACTGCGTCTATGTTTTCTGTGATCTTGTATGTCAATATTTCAATATAGTTATAAAAAGAGTGAACATAAATAACTTGAAATATTATTTTAAAACAAACAGAAAGTAACGTGTTATATGCAGCAGTTGATAAGATACAACAGACAATGAAACGGAGAAACCCGGGTAACTATCAAAGTTAAATAATTGTTATTTCTATATTTTCAAATTTTCAAACAGTACTTAGTCTAGTATATTGTAGTTGTGCATGCTTATAAACTTTATTGATATCGGTCGACTCTAGTTGTGCTGTCATATCGTACTGATTTATCTACATGCTTTTAGACG
Source organism: Mytilus edulis (assembly GCA_019925275.1). NCBI lineage: Eukaryota > Metazoa > Mollusca > Bivalvia > Mytilida > Mytilidae > Mytilus > Mytilus edulis. The sequence goes on from CM034352.1 coordinate 41,343,636, forward strand.
TGAACCTAACTAAAATAATAAGACATACATACCCAACCCAAATAGACAAATCTGAGTATTGCGTAGGTGCTTAAAAATGGTGTACTTTGATGCGAAATTATAGAATTACGTGCGTACGGAAGTTACTTTAAGACAGCAAAACATGGTGGAGTTGTAAAATTTGTTCTTTCAAAACAAAGTCATTGCGAAAGACAGAAAAATGGGATTTATCAATAAAAATAAAATCCAGTTTAATGTTGAATACTAGTAATTAAACATGTTGAAGTAAAAATGTGTCCTCCTACTATCAATTACTTTAATTTCTCTTTTCTATCTATATATATATCATAAAATGTAAAGATTGAGCCAAAAAAAATAATGCAAATATTTTGTTTTATTTATTAAAACGACAAGACGACACAAAAAAATGTCAGACCAGTTTGGTCTCAATTAGATGTTTAGCTATTTGCATTTTTAGCTTAGTTTTACATAAGCATGATAAGGTACAATTAATCAAAATGATAGTTGTATAGCTAAATTTAAAATTTATTTGTGCCCAATATTCTGTGTATTTTTCTATATTGAAACCAGTGGAGTTTTGAGCTTTTTGTGGAGTAAAAAGACATATTATGCACAGTTTTCCAATCAAACTTTTTGTTGAGTGTTAAGGACCATTTTTCTTCACATCTAAGTTTAGTACTGCTTTTTTCAAATAAAACAGTATACATATCTTTCGAGCCTTTTCTTGATGAAAAAAATATTCTTATATTATTCTGCATAATTGGTCCTGGTGTTTTATAACAATTGTTTATGGATATATAGTTCTATAAAGCCTTTTTATATGATTTTATTGATGAAATGACCCCATTATAAGTAAGAAAGTTTGACTTAATTTTATAAATGTTTTGGAATTGTTGAAAAGTCATTAGTTTCCCCTCATCGTTTAATATATCATTTTTCAAAAAGATCCCTTTATCTATCCAGTCTTTATAGAAAATAGATGTTCCTATTTTTATGTTTTCATTATTCCAGAGCGAATCTGATAAAAACTCCTTTTCATTTTTTGGTATGAATTTATTTTGTAAATATGTCCAAGCTTTAAAAACTTCTTCCCAAAAAGGGTTTTTACATCTTTTTGTCGGACCTAAATAAACTAGGTTTTCAATACTAATTTTTTCAGTACTTTCTAATAGCTGATTTAGTTTTGGGTTGTTTTTCAACAACCGTCTAATCCAAGTTAGTTTCAATCCTTTTTATTTGTCATTTTCAGCCCTTCTAATTTGTGTTCAGAACATAATATTTCTCTTTTTATCTTGTCAGGTTTGTTTTCCCAAATAAATGAATAAATTTTGTCAGTTAGTTGTTTTAAAGTCTTTTTGCATTGTGCTTGTAATGTTAAAAACAGATGGTTCAATTTTGAAATAATTAGTGTCTTAATGAAAGTTATTTTTCCAACTGGTGTTAATGTTTGTTTAGACCTAATTTTTCTTATATTTCAATTTCTTTAATTCTTGGACTATAATTCATTAATTCCAATTCATGCAAATTAACAGAAAAGTTTATTCCTAGTAATGTAAACCTACTGGAACCCCATTCCAATCCCCATTTTACACACATTGTGTCTTGACTATTTTTTTTTGCTAATCCACACCACCTTTGTTTTGTCCAAGTTCATATGGAAACCAGACATTTCAGCATATTTTTGGTGTAAGCGAAGAGATGCATCTAGAGATTTAGGTGTACCGTCAAGTATTCTTGATGTGTCATCTGCGTATTGGGAGATAAGATATTCTGTGTCATCAATTTTAATTCCTTTAATTTGTTTGTTCTTTCTGATTAAAATTCCTAGAATTTCAGCACATAAAAGAAAAATATAAGCTGATAAAGTATCCCCTTGTCTACAGCCTCTTTGAATCTGAAAGAAATCTGATAAAAAACAGTTTTGGGATACTGATTAGCTTATATTTGTGTAAAAGGTCTTTATCCAAAGTTTTATAAAGGGTCCAAAATTGAAAAAGTCTAATACTTCATTTATGAATTTCCATGATACCGAATCAAAAGCTTTTTCAAAATCTATGAGAAGGAGAAGACCTGGCAAATCATTTACCTCTGTATAGAATAAAATATCATATATGAGACGAGTGTTTTCTCCAATATATCTTCCAGGAATAAGACCTGTCTGATCATTGCTAATAATAATGGGTAGAAAATTTGATACGCTCTGCTATACAACTTGATGCTTGTTTATATGTTGTATTTAAAAGACTTATTGGTCGCCAATTTTTCATAAACTGTCTAGGTTTATCACCTTTTGGTAAACAATTTATAATACCCTGTTTTTGAGTTATTGATAATTCCCCCCTTTTGTAACCATAAATTATAGATCTCAAAACAAATTTTCCTACATCTGTCCAAAAGAATTTAAAGAATTCATTTTTAAAGCCATCTGACCCTGGACTTTTCTCATTTTTCATTCTACGCATAGCTGTTGTCAATTCATTATATGTTATCTCCCCCTCTAAAGATTCTGTTAAAGTATCAATTAATTTTTTGATATCAGAATCAGGTATTTCACTATTAAGATTTACTTTACTCAAGCTTTCTGTTTTAATATACAGTTTTTTATAGTAATTTTTGGTCTCTTCTAATATTTTATCTTGTTTACAAATTGTCTCCCCTTTTTCGTTCACTAGTTTCGGGATGGTTTTATTTATAAAATGTTAAGTTTCCATATTCATAAAAAAAAAATAGATGGCTTTTCCCCTTCTTCAATCCATTGCATTTTTGACCTGATATAGTATCCCCTCATTTTTTCTTTCCTTATTATTCTAAGATCAGATTTATGGTGTTCAATTTCATTTAATATTTCCTCTGTTAAGATGCTTTTCTCTAATTTCTGAATTTTTTCTGATAGTATTTTTTCCTCTTTATCTCTTTCCTTCTTTTTATAAGATGCATAGGAAATATTTTTTCCTCTGATTTCTGTAAGTAATATTTCTAAAAAAAAGTTGGTCATTTATTGTAAAATGGATGTCTAAATCATTAATTTGTTCTAACGTTTCTCTATTATATATATACTAACGATGCATATTGGTCTTTTACTTTAAGTATAGTGTCTTTTATAGTTTTGGAGTATTCAATATCATGTAAAAGTGAGTTGTTAAATTTACATAATCCTTTTCCAAGTGTGAAATCATTCATCTTCAGATTTAATATTATTGGGGAGTGATCTGATCTATAGCTGTTGTGATTTTGTACATCAACTACATTTTGATTAAGGTCTTGGGATATTAAAAAGAAGTCTAATCTTGCTTGTTTTATGGTATTAGCTTTTCTCCATGTGAACTGTTTTAAATCTGGATTAATTTCCCTAAAGGGGTCGGTTAAATTATAAAGATCTTTTAAGTCTAGAACTTTCTACTTAGCTTTTGGGTTATTAATATTTTGATAGTTATATGTATCAAGACTTTGGTTTTGTACTAAATTAAAGTCCCAGTTATAACAACTGATTGATTGTTTAAAGTTTCTATCATTCCACTAAGTTTGATATACAAATCTGGTGTATCTTTGTTTGGACCATATAAGGTTATTAGGGTCATTCTCTCCTTCGATTTCCATATCAATTCATAACAAATTTCCTTGATCGTCTTTTTTTACTTTATGTATTTTATACTCAAAGTTTGTTGTCAAATAAAATTGCTACCCCTCTTTGATTTGTAGCAAATGAATTAAAAATGCACTCTCCTCCCCATAGATTTTTTTATTGATATTTCTTCATTTTCTGAAAAATGTGTATCTTGTAAGCAATATATATTACAGTTTTTTGATTTAAGATAATCAAAAACATCTCTTCGCTTCTCTATTGAATTAAGATCTTGACAGTTATATGAGGGAAATTTTAAACTATTTTTACTTATTTTCAAGTGATATTTCTATTTAAAAAAAAAAAAAAAAAAAAAAAAAAAACCCAAAAAAACCATACAGCTGTGTACTTAAAATGTGTGAATGTGAAAATATCTTTGAGATGTCTGATCTCACCTGCCATATCTGAGAAGAATTCAAATTGTAACCAGAATACACCAACAATGCTTCATAATATATTATAAATTACTGTGCAAATAACATGAAATAGAGAAAAAAAAGACATACAATTTGTAAAATGTAAAAATAGAAAGAAGAAAAAAATGAGATCATATATAATCGAAAAGAGACAAAGCAAGAAAATCAAATAGTTAAAAACAAATTATGTTGTTCAAAAAGTAACATATCCACTATTGTTCTATTTTCTTTTAAATTACAAAAATGATGTTCTCTATGTGTGATATCTTTATTATTAAAACTAGAGATGATTATCTCCCTTACATCATAAATCAATAGAATGATTTGTGAGAGTCATTGATTGATATGATAGTTAACTCAGTCATTTAAATATATATATATATATATTTCTTATATTAATACATCAAAATATATATCCAAATACATTGTAGTAAGGTTTGTTCAAAAAGTTAGAGATAGTAAAGAAAAACAATTTATTTCCTTTTTATATCAAAACTCAGCTATCTATGTATGATTTGTGTGTACAGAGATTTCACTCTTTTGCCCAGCTGTATATGTTTTAGAGAGAAAGCTGGTACTTTATGCATTCAGGTTCAGAGTTTGTTTACCCGGTAGTTAATATTTCTTATCTTAAAACAATATATAATTTGATTTTGACCAGACTATAAATAGTGCATGTATATATGTAGTCAAGAAACTTGCAAAGTAGTGGCTCTTGTTAAATGCACATGTTAAACCTAAGTACAGCAAAATAGCACTAAATAGTTAAAGTGAAAGCTAAACATACAGCATAAGGAAGTATTAAATTATGTTAGAGCAATGAATAGCATTTCAAAAAATCCTGTTAAAACTAATAACTCTAACAGTATATTTTAGTACATACATGTATCAAGGAGGAACATGGTTGGTACATACAGTACTATGTAGTCTTAATTTTGATAAAAGGGTGCAGAGGCTGATGTAAAACATACTAGATAAAGAAAAATTAAAGTTTGAAATATCAACAATTTAGTCTAAATAATATATCCCTTTCAAAGTCCATAACACTACAGGTTTTACATTGTATGTTTGACTTATGGCGTGTTGTTGGATTGTTGTCCCTGTAGTTCAAATCTCACAGGATTGGTCATTATGAAAGCACTAAATATTAGAATGCTAAAATATTAAGATCTAAGTTTATTTCTTTACTCATTTATAGATAATTTTTACATCATTTTTTTTCCTTTTTCCTTTTTTAAAACATCTGTTTTTATAATGGACTCACTTAATAAGGCATTTTCTTTAGTAGTCGGGTCTTCCTGTATGTACCAAAGAAAGATGATAAGTAACACATGTATTAATGGTTTAAACTAAAGAAGAAGAAAAAATTAAGCTTAAATAATAAGACTATGAACTAACATGCAGTCTATGTATATATACATTGTACTTTATGATTTCAACTTCAAACATAAGCATAAATGAAAAAAAAACACACAAGCAAAAAACAAATTCACAAGCAAAAACAAATTCAACGCAGCAATATACTTAATGACAAGCAAGTCCTACAAAAGATTGAACAAATTTAATATGTAAAAGTTGAATGATAAGTATTTCAGTCATAGAAACAACAAAGAAAAGCACAATATACTATCGTGTAGCCTGTATTTACAGTTTCTATAACTAGTCACAGTCATACATGTACTTGTATCATTTCACACAATTAATTGTTTTGCGCGTGTTTCACACATCCTTTGAGTTGAGTCGTGTTTCTAGGACCAGGACTATGCCTCTTACTTTTATTCTGGTTTGTAATTTCTCGTCATTTCTTATTTTAAATGCAGCTTTTGCGAGATCATTTCGTGCCTCTTTCATTATGACAGGTAAATCATCAACTATTCTGATTTTTTTATATGCAACTTTGTATGCATTTTGCATTATCACTTGTTTGTCTTCGTAATGCATAAATCTCACAATAATAGCAATTGGTCTTTTTTGGCCAACAACTGGGCCTTTTGATGGGATCCTGTTGGCATTTGCAAGGGGGAAACTCTCTGCTTTGAACTTTTCTATTCCCAAAATCTTTCACAAATAAATTGTCTACAACTTGCCATATGTTTTCATCTTGCTCTTGTTTTATACCGTAAATGAGAATATTGTATTTACGCTCATGTTTTTCAAGAAAAAGTTAATTTGCTTTCAATGCGAAAAGTTTGTTGTCAAGGTTTTTTTTCAGACATTCCATTTTTTCCATTTCTAGAGTATTGAGTTGTGACTCTATGTGCCCTATACCTCTCTAGCTCGTAAAGATCTGTTCTAAGCTTTTCCACCTCAGTTTGTGTAGTACTAAGATCTGACCTTACTTGCACCACATCTGACTTGACCTCAGTAATTAGATGTGTTAAGTTTTGTTCGACAGAGTCTAGCCTTGATGTAATGAGTGTTACCTTTGAATCAACACCCATGACAACAGACTTAAGATCGGCAATAGCTTCTAAAGTCGCCATATTATCGTGTAGTAGACCTGACAAGTCCAGATGTAAACAATCAATGTTCTCACATCTGACGTTGATTATGTAATCATATAATCAAAGATATTTACACATTATTCTGAATTAAAGCAGACGTAATTTTTAAGTTGTTACCTGTTTACATTGTTTTTTCCCGACAAATTACTTTTTCCTAGTGGACATATTACTTTTTTCTTTAGCTAGTAAATTTCGTGGGTGCCGCCATGACAGGGGCAGATAATATAGTGTTAGATTTAACATGAAATTTAAAGGTCAACTGTCCCTATACTTGCTGATCAGGTGTTCAGATAGGTACACAATAGATTGCATGTTCAGAAACTGAGCATCCCAATTTTTAGTAAAATTCAAAAATTTATATATCAAAAAATTAATGCTTGTATAACTAGCGTCATAAATGCTAATTTGCCATTTTCCTGTTTTAAATCCAGTAGAAACAAATATATCCCTCTACAGGGATAATTTTATCATTATACAGGGATAAATACCATATAGAGGGTTTGTTCCCAACCTATAATGTCAAAGGTATATGCAATCGGACGTTTGAATAATTTTTTTTTATTAAGATGTTAAAATTTATGGCATATCGGAAATTGTTTCCAAATATTTATGTGTTTTGTCGCGAAAATAATCAGATCATCACTTAATTGAATCTAGATAACTATAATTTATAATCCTCATTTTAGGAATCCAAAATGGTTGCCTTTTATTTGTCTTCTCGTCAGATCTGACCAGAGTTGTTTGTAAACAAAATTCAATCTTCCACGTGCTAGTTAAGACTTTTACAATTTCTGTACCAATTTAGATAAGTAACTTTAATTTGAGGCCTCCAAACTTGGTTATACCAATAACACTGTTTCTCTATATTTATTGAGGTCCTTGGCAAATCTTTCTAAAACTTCAATACGAATTCTTTTTTTAGCCGAATTCGTGTTTTCAGTGGTGGATTTGTTTTTGTAGGGGTGTAGAGGCCACACTTGGTTTGAAAATTGTTCATTTTTGCATGAAATCACCCCAAAATAATTTAAATACATGATTGTACAGTTTTACGAAATCACGATCCCTTTCATACATTCCGGATCCGACGCTGGTTTTGGTAAACTCATTTTATTACCAATACAAATGAAAACGCCTCTTTTTTGTTGTATGAATTTTGACGGGTTTAAAGGTAGAAATTTTTGTCAGACCGATGGAAATTCTCGCTAAAATTATATTATCTCGAAAAAAAACTTTAAAGGGGCAGTATAGACGAAAGTCGTGATTTTTTTGAAGCCGCGTTAAAACAGCAACTTTATAGATATCATTGAAAAAATATGGTTCGTGTCATTTCAAGACTCTAACATGCCCAATGCATGAAATCTGACGTCTTACTTTATTTGCTTAGTAATTCCAAAATACAAAATGTTGACATGCCACATTTTTCAAGTGAAATTTGTATCAAAGTTATGGTGGCCAGTTAAGACCATTTCGCGTTTTCGCCTTTCATATTCTATATGGCAAAAACGCGAAATCGCGAAGTCGAAAACTCGAAAACGCGAAAAGGGCGAAGTCGAAAACGCGAAGTCGAAACATGACGTCGTAACCCGAAGGGCCCCATGTGAGTTTATGCCATCACTTGGCGACCGTCGTCGTCGTCTGTCGTTGTCGTAAACTATTAAAAAAAAATTCTCCTCTGAAACTACTGGGCCAAATACCTTCAAACTTATTTAAATGTTTCTTAGGGTATTTAGTTTATAAATTGTATCCGAAGTTTTGATCCATCGACAAACATGGCCACCATGGCTAAAAATAGAACATAGGGGTCAAATGCAGTGTTCGGCTTATATCTTAAAAACTCGGGCTATTAGAGCAAATCTGACATGGAGTATAATGGTTCTATTGGTCAAGATCTATCAGCCTTGAAACTTTCAGACGAATCGACAACCCATTGGAAGTTTAAGGAAATTTGCAGTTCTTTGTTATTATCTTTAATATTATTATATAAAGATATAAACGTAAACATCAATAATGTTCAGCAGAGTAAGATCTACAAAAAAGTTAATTTGACCAAAATTGACAATTAATCCCTAAGGGAGTAATTGCCCTTTAATTAGAATTTTACACAATTTGTTCATCAAGTTTGCTTACATTTAAAAATCTTCTCCTCTGACATACAGGTGAACGATTCACAGTTAGAGCCTCTTGTTTTAAAATTTTTTCTTATGTTGTGTTGTTACACCACTGTATAAGGTAAGGGGAGTGTTGGGCGCCCGCTTACATGTTTAGCCCCGCATATTATGTGTGTATGTGCCTGTTCAGAGTCCAAAGCCTGTAATTCTATGGTTGTCGTTTGTTGCTGTGTAACATATTTGTTTTTCGTTCTTAACATGTTAGTTTTCTGATTTCATTTGATTTACATTTTGCATTTCAGGGCCATTTACATCTGTTTATACGGTATGGGTTTATTTTTTGAAGGCCGTGCAGTGACCTACAGTTGTTGTTAATTTCTGTTTACTTTCGTCTCTGATGAAGAGTTGTCTCATTTTCAATCATACCAGATCTTCTTTTTAAATATCGCCAATGGAAAAGGGGAGAAAAGGAGATTGTTATCATTTCATGACACAAAATCACTACTCACAAATAAATTAAAAATGCCAAGCAAAAAGGAAGCGTGCCATTTTGTGTTGGATTAATCGGAAAGTAACACTTTGTAAACATGTTACGAAGCTAGGAGAAGACAACGAAATTCGGGATGTAAGATTGAAATTAAAATCTCATAATCAAACTAAACAGGTAGAGATAATATGTTTTTTCAATAACACAATGATCAGTGATGATAGCCTGTGTGCGTTAAGGTTCAGCGCATTTTGTGACACTAGAAAAGAAACTTTCATCTCCGAGGATTTTTCTTTCGTTTTTTGTACAATGGCCATTTTTTTGTTTTACCTTTGTCATGACAGATTAGAAAATAGATTGTAGGTTTTATATCATAAAATCGAAAAGATAATTGTTTTAAAAAGAATTGAAAGTACTTTTAATGGATATTTGGCACTTGCGTTTTATGAGATATCTGAATATTTAAAAGCGAATATAGGCTCTTTGGAGCATCTTGTTTTCATTTTGTGTCTACTTTTTATCATTGGTGTATTTGATTATATATTGGTGTAAAAATTCTGTGTACCGCTCATATTACTAAGAAAGCAAATTGTATGAGTTTTAATGTTCGTTTGATATCTTTAACCTGACGTTCGCCGCCTTCAAACCAGCAGTTTCAATTATCATGCAACTCTTCACTAGAAAACAAATGCAACTTATTTCAAAAGTCGACAATTGATAGGAGGAAGTAGTCGAAATATTTATACATTTACCAGCAAATCACAAATTTGCTATAACTGTGTTAACGCGAAACGAGTTATAACAACCAAAAACAATGAACAAGAATATTAACATCTAAAGGTTTTCGTATGACCTTCAACAAAATCAAAAGCGTATACTGAACAATAAAATGTCGTTTTAATCAACTCTTTTCGAGGGTCGGTGCTGATCAACTACATTTAGTGTAAAGACATTATGAATAGTCAGAGCAAAACATGACGTTGTGCAGTTATATCAGAACGTAAGAATCGACAAAAATGCAGGATGTAGAATTGTTTGTGTAGGAATACATATTACTTGAAGGATGTGAAGATTTGATATATATTAAAAGGGCGCTATCTACGAGATATATAAAAATTATAAATTATGATTTTTGTTTTGTTCAATCACTAATGAAACGGAAAAAGTAAAATAATATGTCGCTTTTAGCATCACGTATGGTTCAATTTTGTCAAAAAAACGTTGATCATAGATTATTCACTTGTAAGTGAATAATTCGACCTCATGGAATCCGTATTCATCTGAACTTTAATTTAACCCTTTAACTAGAGATGAATAGCGCATGCATTATGATTATGCATGTTCAATTATTTAAAGGAAAAAAATGTCAACATTGAAAGTAAAACAAAGGTAAATCATTTGATTGACTGATTCGATGCACAAACAATCATTCTTATACAGGTAAATATCTTGATAAACATATATTTTAAATCGATAATATGAAATCAAACAGACCTAGAAAAACCCAAATGCACGAGTCTGATATCTATATTTATGTTTATATCCCGCATATGGCATCCGGAGATATTCGGAGGTTACCTCGACAGTTAATAAGATGGCGTCTAGACTAAAGTACACACTGAACGAAGCTTCATATGTTCGAGCCCATGTCCGTTATATTGTTTATTTTAGACTTTTAATACTTAAAAAAAATGTTTTTCATTGTTATGAATCAAAAATGAGTGAACATAAACTATACAGCTAGTGCCCCGGCCTTTTATAACGAAAACACTTGGTTTGTTTTGGAATATCTTTATTTGTCAAGATGACACATGTAAAATGTCATAAAAGAGTGTAAAACACAAATAATAAGGAATAATGTAACACTTATAACTAAGATAGATCAAGTCAGAGGGATATTAGAAAACATATAACAATCAATACATCTTATATGATCGATTCAATGCTGATTCTAACAATTGCCATTGATGATCTATTTCAACTTTTTTGTGGATTAAGAAGCATTCCGAATATTTTTCTATACTGATCCAATATTTGAAATATTCTGTCCCGTCATATTTTGTTGGCAATACGTTATTACAGCAACATTCGTCTTGAGACATTTGTATATATATTATCTCAGTAGCAACAAAATGATATTTACTGCTTTGATGATGTTGCTGTAAACAATCAACACAGGCACACACTATAACCTTCTCAAAGGCAAGAAAATGTCTTAGTTTCTAATCCAGTCTATTATGGATAGCCAGAAAATGTGTACAACATTACATTTCAAAAGTTTTCTCTGATTTCGTAACAAGAAGATTCTTTTATTTTGCGATGTAATGAAAATGAATTCTGCATAGTAGAATCTTATGACCAATCTTTCAATTGAACTTTAATTTTTAAACCAAATTGTTTGGATATTATTTAAAGCATGGAGTGAATAGTATTTCAATCTTCAATCTGCATATTTGAATTTATTTTCGATTTGTCCTGGACCGATACTGCGAATACAATAATCTTAGCAAAGTGATCTACAATGTATGCACAATCTTCTTATATCTAATTGGTTGTAAAGTTTTGTTCCACTCCGAATTTTGTATATAACTTAGCTACAGAATTTCCCATGAAGAGAAATAATCAAATGATTTATTTAGCCAAGTACAAAAAATAGGCATATTAAATCCTTTATCTCGGTGTTTGAACATTACCATTACTTCTGTACTTTACTTAGTGTTTTCTTCAATTACACATATTTAAAAAATGTGATCTGAGTCTTATTCAGAATCCTTTGGCTATTGGGTCATGAAGAATAGACATAACTTATGGAAGCCCGAATATTTAGCAATGACTAAATACTGATTATCTTAGCTGTAACATTACACAGTGGAGTCGTATTATGTTTGTCAAGCTCAAACCATATCGAAACATGTGATTAGAGTGACAATGAGGCAACTCTCCATCCAAGTAACAATTTATAAAAGTAAACCATTATAGGTCAAGGTACGTCCTTCAACACGGAGCCTTGCCTCACACCGAACAGCAAGCTATAAATGGCCCCACAAATTACTAGTGTAAAACCATTCAAATGGGAAAACCAACGGTCTAATCTATATAAACGAGAAACACGTATGAAGTACATAAACAGACAGACAACTATAGTACATCAGATTCCTGACTTAGGACAGGTGCAAACATTTGCACCGGGTTTAAACGTTTAAATGGTACCAAACCTTTTCCCTTTTCTGAAACAATAGTATAACATCACAAATTAGAGAGACATACTATACAAATCAATTGGAAGACTTCACTCTATAAAAAAAACGCAAATTAACACAAAATGAACGAATAAATTTGATCTGTGATACCTGAATGCAAATACATAGTTTATGCAAATTATAAGGGATAAATAATTAAGGTCAAAAGTAAATAAACAGGTTTAAACAAAGTTAAAGTATGAAAACACTGTGAAATGTAAATTTTTTTTTAGAAAATCATTACTTTTGAAAATAAACCTGCGTCAAATTATACACAGGTAAATGAAAATAATTTTGTTGTTAAGTATACTTCTTCTTCTGTGTGTACACAATCTTCAGTTTAGGAATACCAATAAATTTCTTTATTATCAATAACACTAATCTAACACTTGGTACATATGGGGTGAATGTCAACAATAAAACTATACAATTATTGCTAGATAAAACTTCCTGTAGGTGCAAGAACAGTATTTAAGGAGAAATGAAAAAATATACCTCGTAAACCACCAAAAACGATTTTAATCAAGATTTTTGTCTGACAAAGTTTTCCATACTACTTTTTGTTGACCCTAACCATATAGCTTTAGTTTTGTCAATACTACACTTCAGTCGAGCAAATAATTGCGAACCCAATGATACTTTTCCACAGATGCACCTGATATTTACCTGTCCATTTAAACTTTTGGAAGTTCTTTTTTTCCCCATTGAAAACATACAATAGCTCTGTGTAGTTTATTCACTGGGACCTTTATATTTCTTCTAAGAGAAATCTATCACTCTCATTGATTACTTTACCTGATTAAAAAAATGTCTGCTAAATAGATCAATAATACTGCTTTGACTGGACAAATCAACAATATAAGGATGAGGCTTAGTAACGGGGAATGTTAGGCTTTGCCGAGCTTTTTCTCCGTTTTGGGCCGAATCCGAATATAGTTGATATGTCAAGTCAATGCACTGTAATTGTCGTTATACTGCAATCTAGAAAAAATCAATTGATGTTTAATGTGTTGAAATTATTTATTTGATTTATATATTGGGGCCCCCTCTAAAAAGGCCTCATGCAATGCGGACAATAATACAATAGATATAGGAAGATGTGGTGTGAGTGCGAATGAGACAACTCTCCATCCAAGTAACAATTTATAAAAGTAAACCATTATAGGTCAATGTACGGCCTTCAACACAGAGCCTTTGGTAACACCGAACAACAAGTTATAAAGGGTTCCAAAATTACTAGTGTAAAACCATTCAAACGGGAAAACCAACGGTCTAATCTATATAAAAAACGAGAAACATGTATAAATTATCACAAGCCCAGTAGTCAGCACTTTTTGTGCTGACATGAATTATCATTGATATGGTTATATTTATAAATTATATGTTTACAAAATTTAGAATTTTTGAAATACGAAGGCTTTTCTACCTCAGGCATAGATTACCTAAGCTGGATTTGGCAAAACTTTTAGGAATTTTGGTTCTCAATGCTCTTCAACTTCGTACTTCCTTTGGCCTTTTTAACTTTTTTGGATATGAGCGTCACTGATGAGTCTTTTGTAGACGAAACGCGCGTCTGGCGTATATACAAAATTTAGTCCTGGTATCTATGATGAGTTTATTTACATAAACAAACGACAACTACTGTACATCAGATTCCTGACTTAGGACAGGTGCAAACATTTGCAGCGGGATGAATAAATAAAACATAGCTGAGAGGGTGATAAGAACAGATTGTTATCCCGAAAAAACATTGTCAACCGCGGCGAAGCCAAGGTTGACAATGCTTTTTTTCGAGTAGTACCAGTCTGCTCTATCACCCTCTCAGCTATGTGTTATTTATATATCCCGCTGCAAATGTTTGCACCTGTCCTTAGTCAGTAATCTGATGTACAGTAGTTGTCGTTTGTTTATGTAAATAAATTTGTGTTATCTAATTTACTATACTGAATGCCCTATCATTATTGTCTTTTACAGATGAATTGTATTTAAAAGCATTCCCTATGACATCACGTACATTATAACAACGTAACAGGTATTTGAAAAATCGACAGTGCCGAAGCAAATTGTTTTATTCCTTATATTTTGACGGTCAAATAATAAAATCTGAGTTAAAACGTAAAACTTAGCATTGTCTTTAATTACTTGATGTAAATTCAATTCATTGTCTTTTGAATTGTCGATTTTTGGTTGGTCTGGACGATAGGGTGACATTCAAAAAAGTTTTCATCTGCTCAGCCATATGATAGATTAAATTAACACCCCCGTATTAGCCAATCAAAATATAGCATTTTTTACCTGTTGAAACCCGCAATTAATGGTGAACGAATGCGTTTGAGTATGGAAGCTAAAATCAACAATAAGCATAAAACATAATGATTTATAAATAGGTTTCAAACGAAAAAGTATTGACAAGGAAATATGTTTTTCCAAAAGTTGTAAAAGAAATACGTTCGATTCGTTCCATGCTTCATTGTATACATTGGAATCAAGAACAGACTGAAAGGGTCGTATGATTAATTAAATATAGTTTCGCCAACTTCTTTTCAAATATTCATGAGGAAAAGTAATTCGGGTCAATGACTGTATATTGACTGCTCAAATAGAACGAGTGCAGTATAAATAGTATAACATGTTTAGCATATAAAAACAGCATGTGATTTTGTGTTTATTAAATAGTAATAATATTTTTTCAATCTGTTGAATGTAAACAATGATTCAAAAATTGATAAAGTTGATTTCTGACAAAGTTTTCAACATTGTTCCTATTTAAAAAAAAAAGTTGTGTGTTCGACAAAAGAAAACCTAAAAATGATGATTTTTATATTAAGGCCATGATAAAAGTATTCTATAACTAAACGAAACTTCAAAACTAAAAAATTGCGAATTTCGATAAGATCAATACTAAAGTTAAAAAAAAAAATTTGAACAGATGAAAAAAAGAAACTATTAATATTGAATTAACATAAAATCACAAGCAGATTTTTAGTTCTAAACATGTTATTCCTATCTATCATTTGCCTATTTAGCAGATAAAGTTTTTACTCAGGTAAATTAATCAATGAGTGATAGATTTCTGGTAGAAAATATTTAAAGATCCCAGTGAATAAACTACACAGAGAACAATAGCTATTGTATTTGTCAAATGGAACAAATAAACTGCCAAAAGTTTTTATGGACAGGTAACTATCAGGTTAATCTGTTCAAAAGTATAAAAAAAAGTACGTAATCTCTCAGCTGATCATCAGTTTCATTCTTATTTCATACGAGTCGATCAGTTGTACTTTTCGGTAGGTTGAAATTGTGAATTAACGGTAACATTGAGAATTGAAATGAGGAATGTGCTAAAGAGACAACAATCCGACCAAGAGCAGAACACATTCGAAGACCCTTAATGGGTCTTCTATACAGCAAGACAATTGCGCATCAATAGGCTAGCTTCAGCTGGCCCTTATACAAAAATGTGTACTAGTTCAGTTGTAATGGACGTTATACTAAACTCCGAAATATACGAATGAACTTAAATTGAAATCATAGACTTACAACGGTCAGAGGCTCCTGACTTGGGACAGGCGCATACAATGAGGCGGGTTTATACATGATTATTGATATCTCAACCCTCTCCTATACTTCTAGTCAATGTGGAAAAACAAAAACACATCAATACGCATGTAGTTAAACTTAGTTTAAAAGAAGTCGCTTTTTGCATGATTTTTGAGATCTCAATCCTCCCCTATACTTCTAGTCAATGTAGAACAGAAACACATCAATACGCATGTTGTTAAACTTAGTTTAAAAGAAGTCGGAGTCCGATGTCAAAAATAAAGGAAACAATGATACATAAATTATCAAAGGACTACTAGCAGTTTTCATATTTATTGGATAAAGTTTTTAATTTAAATTGTAGTGATTGCAAATTTACCACACATGGACATATTGTGATCAGCAGTAGATTTATTTCATGACCAATTATTTAGTAAGGAAGATATATCGAATAAAAACATGACCCAATTAGCTCTCATATGTTCATTTTTTGGCTGACAATCGTCCCAAAGAATCTCAATTAACAAATAACATGATGTCCTGGATATTCAACTACGTTTTACAAAATCCAGAAAAGTGGTGATATATTTAAACTGGGTGTCATCTTTTAAAATTAGAGGCATACGTAAATGAATTTGATGAAGCATGATATAACAAGGTTACTCCCTCATGGCAATATATAGTAACACGTTTTATTTAAACTTAAATTCAAGTGAATAGTTCAAATGGTATGAATATTAAGAATGAACAACAATATTTTCAAAACAATTTTATAAACAATTTGTAATGTAAATATTTTGTACAATATTATATGAATAAATTAAAGTATATTTTCTTTTGCATTAATAAAATAATTTCCCTAGTAATTAGCACGGCAGTATGTAACATTTTAATTGGGCACTTTTGATCACTATTCATATTAACTCATAACAATTCTACAGCATTAACTGTTACACAAGCAATATAGGCTACACTGAACAAAAATTCTGGAAGCACTGGAATAAATATGTAGGGAGACAAATTATATATACTTTCAGGAGCCCCTTTTGTAAGGACAAAAACCCAACAGAAATATATTAATCATTCACTTCACTGAATACATCACAGTAGCATGCAACTTTTAAATATATGATAACAGTAATGCATGTAACATGTGTAATACTACAATGCTTCTAATATAAAAGACCATTCGACTGGATCGAAAGATTTTTCAAAATCGACTCATATACTAGTCCAGGGATATCAACATTCTCGATCTTTTATATCAGTTCATTAATAAATCTGTACATTTGTCTAAATACATTTAAAAACGCTTTGGTTAACTGTATTGACCCGGTGCTTTTCTTTTGTGCCAGTTGACATTTCATCTGCATAAAAAAGAATCTTGCATTTGCGCCACAAACCATATTTTATTAGCGCAAAAAACAAACCTTATATTTGCGTCAATAATACAGGTAAAAACAGCTATACAAAATGAGTTCAATAAAAAAGACTTTTAATGATAAAAGCAGTTTTTATTTTCATAATAAAACATATTCCTCAGAAATCAGTCGTCATTAAACCATACAAATAATACTAAAACTTCGTCAAACAAAGTTCTTTTACTTTCAAAATGTTCAACAGGTTTAAAAAGAAGTAAAAATTACGAGACAGTTCTTAGCATAATACGCTATAGTAAAAATATAATTCTGTTCATATCAGTTGTTGTTCTGTCTTTAAAAGTTTTATGGTATACACCTAAAGGTTTTTTTTGTTTTTTTTTAAATATGATGCATCAGATAAGCTATACACCGTATGTGTGAACGTGAAATGTGTAAAAAATACAGACTTATTTTCCTCTGCACGTCTCTGGACTGACATTGTCATATGTACACCTCAAACATGTGAACAATTTATGATTCTAAAACTCAGTTTTGTATAAGAAATAAGTATGCACAATTATCCAGGAGAAATACTGTAGAAATAAATCTTATTCACTTATTTAACTTTTCCATTATATGTACCTGTATTACCTGTGAAAGTGCGCAAATGAAATATAACCTTGTAGCGCAAATGAAAGACTGGATTTTTTTAATTGGGGCTAATGTAATGCACCCGTATTGACCAGCACCTTTAATGTCATTTTGCTATACCTGCTGTGTGAAATTTATAGTCTACACCTTCATTATGATAGGTCAACAGTTCTCAAGGTATAACTTTTGAATTTCCTTCTTTTGGTTTACAAGTAAAAAGTCACTGTCTTGAGTGCTAGAGAATTTTCTATATGCCGAAGCCTCATTCTGACATTTCATCAGTTGTCTCTTAGAATTATTTCATAAAAAAATTATAGAAAAGTAATTTTAAATTCAACTGTACCAGGTGATTTGGTATTCTTTATATATATACATATATAACTCGTCTAAACATCAGCCCTATAATGTTAGATCTGTAAATTTGCTCTCGCAATTTTTTTGTTCTTCCCTCGCCGGGATTCGAACTCATGCTACTGAGATATCGTGACACCAAATCGCTGCACTGTATCCGACGCGCTTTTTTCTCTTGATAAAATTTTATTCAAATATGTACAATGAAACATTCACCAGACAGTACCTGGTGTCACAAACAGACAGTTACATATAGTCAGTTACAAACATATAGAAATTCAAAGTAAGTTCAGATAATAGTATGTTTATAATTAATATAATATAATATTTCTGCATGATTATCTGTTACTTTGATAACAGGATTGTCAAATATAAAATATCTTTCTATTAAGAAATGTTCTTTTCTCTGATTTAAAAGATAAAAATAGAAAGAGATGTAATTTTCTAATAATGTTTTGAAATAGTCTACTAAATTGAGTTTGTCATGAGGATTCATCAATATGAAATTTCTGCTTTTATAGATACTAAATCGTGCTATACTCATGAAAAAATTAGCGAAATGAAAATTAAACCGGTTACTTCTCTTCAAAAAACCCATAAGCATCGCATGGTCAAAATCATGCATATTTACAAAGTTATCATCAACATCACACATAAAATTTAATAAAAAATCCTTCAAATAATCAGTAAATTGTGACAAATTGACACAACTAATATCCGACGCGCTAGACCACTCGACCATCTCGGTTTCACAACAATAAAGCTTTCGGTGGCTAGATGTTAGATTTCCTCGTCAGTTTTAATCTAGCGTTGTAATACAGTACATGATATATATATATTTTACATGCACACGTATAAAAATTGCGGTTTTTATCCAACGCAATCATAGGTTTGAACGTAGTTGTTTTCAATTAAGACTCGTTTATATTTTTTCGTTTGGACTTGTATCATGTTTTCCCTCCGGTTTTAAATGATCCGTTCATCCTATATTGACTCTTAAAATTCAAGAGTCTATCTGAAATTGAGGGTTAATTTTATGGCCTTCCAAATACCGTTTCGATCCCTAACATCACTGAAGAGACATATATTGTCGAAATCAAGATCTGGTGTACAAAAAAAATATTGACACCTTGTGTTTGTGGCATAACATCTTGGCCACAAGTTTATCGTTTTCTGATTAGTATTAAATTTATATTAAGATCCGTTTTGTTACATCTCGTGATATATTTTATTTTGCAATCGCCAATGCAATCAGCAGTGTTTAAGAACATCAGTTGTTCGACCTGTTAGTCAAATGCGTTTTGTTTAAATATACTTTTTTCACTTTTTTGGTCTTTTGGAAAATGTTGTTTGTGCTGTATTTAGACCCTTCTACAACGAAATTTGTTTTACATGCACACGTATAAAAATTGCGGTTTTTATCCAACGCAATCATAGGTTTGAACGTAGTTTTCAATTTAGACTCGTTTATATATATATTTTGGAAAAGAACACCGGACATTCCTACATTATTAAAGGTCCCTTCTGTATAAGGTTTAGAAATAAAAGGATTATGATATTTAAAAGATGTCCCCCCTCTGAGATTCAACAAAAAAGGGTTAGAAATAGCATGTAGAAAAAAACAATTTGTTCATTTTCTTATATGGATTGGATCTGTTATCTCGGGATTCACCTTAAAGAATAAGTTTTGGTATCAGTGTTTCGGAGTAATGTTTCTTTCCTAAATTGCAAAATTATATAAAAGACTTTCCTCTTTTACTTGCAATCATGCCTGTACCTTTGTGCCCGACCCTTTAACCATTTCCTCTTGCTATCTTTAGTTTTAGTTTTGCTCTGTCCATTTCTGTCATTGTTTTTGCGATGGCGAGTTAATATTTTAGAAGTTTAGCTTTGTTTTATGAAAAAAAACGATAAATTATGAAGTATGTCTTTCCTTTTGAATTTATTTCTTTTTCTGAAATAACGAAAAATAGAAAGAAGAGCTGTGGAATTTGATTTTAATCACACCCCATAACAGCTGCTTTCTTATATTAAACTGTTTATCCTCTCTCTCATCATACGTTGATGATTCATATCAGGCCCTTATTTTGCAACCGTAGTTTTAATGTCCCCTTGCAGTGTACACTACCAATAGTTATAGTAACAATTTGAAATAATTTAACGACAGTGACATAAACAATATAATGTATATACACACAATATACCAAGCAGCATTACCAAACTCATAAAAATGTGCATAAATGTAAAGTTGTTTCATCAAATTTTAACATTTTACTCAAATTTGTCCAGATTCGGAAACCCTTTTTGTCGAGAACAGCATATGATCAGATAGCAAAATACTTTTTGTACATGTCAAATCACAGTATTTTAAAATGATCTGTGAATATCCAATTTACGACGATTTGAACGTATCGTGAGTAATAAATGATAACACAAAAATAGAGTAAATAATGAAAATAAATGTGGAAGAAGATAAAACCTTCAAAATAATTTATACAAATAAACATACACTCATACAACGAACATAAAATCCAACATGCCCTTATACAAACAATATAAAAACATACATTTATTATTTGTTGAAATTAGTTTTCTCATTTGCAATCATACCAAGTCTTTTTATTTTAATGTTAAAGTGTTCAAGTGTTCAATTTTAAGAACCTACTTCCATTGTTCTGCACACAACAACTAATGTCAACAATAACAATTTGATATCAATGACCTTGCTATAACAATATTAAACAGAACTTTTAATACGTTTAAATAATCAAATTATGCCAAAGTCGTAACTCCACTACTAACCGTGTATTGAAATAAGGACCGCCTCCCTACTAACCTAATATGGAATATACACGATATCCGCGTGAACTCATCATATTCCAAAAAATGTATAGGAGGCAATAGAAAATAAACATATATACACTTTTACAATGCATATAACAACATGCATACACTCATACAATGACTATAAAACTTACATTCACTCATACAATAAATAAAAAACATACATTCACTCATACAATTAATATATAAACATACATATAGTCATATACAATGAATATAAAAACATACAAATATTATCATCATCCCATAACGTATATTTAATTCTTTGGTAAGATTGCAAATAAATAAAAGTACATTGTGTATAGAATCACAGTCTAATGAAAAACTAAGGCTTGTCTACCTCAGAAATAGATTACCTTAGCTGTATTTGGCAAAACTTTTTAGAAATTGTTGATCCTCAATGCATTTCAACTTCGTACTTTATTTTGTCTTTTGAACATTTTTGATTCAAGTCTTTTGAGTCTTTTGTAGACGAAACGCGCGTCTGGTGTAATATACAATTTTAATCCTGATATCTATGATGAGTTTATCTCTAGATTTGCCTTACATGAGAAGGTAACACTACGACTATTGAAGTTATATTTTTTTTATTTAGCGGATGTGGTCAATTGGTCTAGAGCGCTGGACATGAGTCTGAGTGATTGGTGCTTGAAGTAGGGAGCTCAAATCCCGTAACGGGAGGGACAAAAATTGTCAGCAAGAACATTTAATTTAACACTGTTTAATTAATTTTCAATGTTTTAAGTAAAAAGAAGAAAAAAATAATTTTAAGGTCAAAAGCGGAGTTGACCGAGTAGCAAGCACATATTTGTTTTGATAAGATGGCGAAATAAAGAAAATTCTAGAGTAAAATAAGTTCAAGTCGATCAAATGATATTTATTTTATACAGAATAATTCTGACCTTCATATGCGGATATAATCATCTAATCACATGGTGGGCAATTACAATGATTATCATAATTCACCATCTAAAGGTATACTAGTCTCCAAATTGAATGTACAGTACATGTTGTTGAAATTTACAGTCCAAATGTGAACTATCTTGCTGTTTATAATGCTTTTTTGTTATTTTTTATTTATATGGATCTTGTCTGTACACTAGCTTTGATTATTTGTAATATCTTCAAATTTTCACTTATTCTTACTACATTTGTATAAACTTCAAGATTATAATTATTTTTTTAAAACCGGTTTTTTTCTAAAGTGAATATATTGGTTAAATATTTCTCAGTGATGTCCTGCCATGGCTTTGTTTGAATTTGTTTGTTAGCTTTTTGGTCATGAATGTTTGTCTCTAATATTTAATTAATTGTGCATTTGTATTCAGATATCGCAGATCAAATTCATTCGTTTATTGTGTAATCGTACGTTTTTTGATTGAGTTAAGTCTGCCAATTGATATTTTATCGTGTGTTTTTCTATGTTGTGATGTTATGCTATTGTTTCAGAAAAAGGGAGAAGGTTTGGATCCATTAAAACGTTTAATCCCGCTGTAAATGTTTGCACCTGTCCTAAGTCAGGAATCTGATGTACAGTAGTTGTCGTTTGTTTATGTAATATATACGTGTTTCTCGTTTCTCGTTTTGTTTATATAGATTAGACCGTTGGTTTTCCCGTTTGAATGGTTTTACACTAGTAATTTTGGGGCCCTTTATAGCTTGTTGTTCGGTGTGAGCCAAGGCTCCGTGTTGAAGGCCGTACTTTAACCTATAATGGTTTACTTTTTAAATTGTTATTTGGATGGAGAGTTGTCTCATTGGCACTCACACCACATCTTCCTATATCTATCTTGTTACAACATTTACTTCATGTATACTTTTATCAATAACTTTTAATCAAGTGTTAGTTTTACGTGTGAATGCTGAACTCGGCGTAATCATTTCAAAAAAAATATAAAGACTTGTGTACTAATTGTTTGCAAATAAATTGACTATTTTTTCAAATGTTTTTGATAAGCATGACAGTTGCTACTACTTGTACATGTTTGCGTATATGTATTTGCGCATATAAAGTCTCTTCTAACTGGAGCATAATTCCAGTTTATAAGGACTAAAACAATATTTTCAAATAGACAGACTGTTAATTCATGAACTATATTTTATATTGATATAAGAAAATATATTACCTTGCTTCGTTACACTTGTTACATGGATTTTGTTATAAATATCTTAAGGCGAAGTGTACGTAATTACACGCCTCTAGTGGAATACGGGATTAAAAACGTTCGTCGTTAGTTACGCATGTTATCTCCCTTACTCCAAGAAAGGACACACGAAAGAGAAACTACTTTTTGCGGTCTATCATGAATCCAATAAACACATCCGTGCTGTCTTAAAACCTCATAGAAATTATCTGAATTACTCCAATTAGAAATCAAAGCATTCTGTACGTTGTTCTGTGTGCAGCCTGACTTTAAAATACTGTTTTTGTTGTTTGTTTTAGACGCGTAGGAGAAGGCATTTCGTGTTTATGAAACAACAGAAAGAAAAAACACATCACAACAAAATTATAAACAAATAAACATGTAACAATTTTACTTCTATTGATATCAAATTAATTAAAATGAAACATAAATTGACCCAACAATATCGTTTTAAAAAGCCGTAGTCTTGAACGAAAAACACAGTTCTCAACGTAAAGTTTTATAATACGTTACAAATAATTAAAAAAAAGATCAGTTGCAATTGGCTAAACTCAAAATGTCGGTACAAGGCACGTAACCATATACATCACTATCGACAAAGGAGTAATTGTAGTAACTGATAGTTATTTCAAAGCGAATTACAACTAAGAAGTAAATCATGTATCTAAAGTGTTTTAAATCAGTGTATCTACGCTTTTGGGTAAAGTGACGTAATAAAACGCATGACTTGTGCAATGCCAAATATAAACAGTATCGAGAGGATGTACGGTATTATGAGTTCTCATAAGTGTGCATATATTGTAATAATGCTAAGTGATGTTTTGATTTAACAGGTACAGCTAACTCTAGCTCTTTATTGTGGCCAATTTTTTTTTATTTATGAAAGAATTTTGGTGAAGGGTGACTGGGATATATACTATTAGATATGATCACTTTGGTCTTTTTCGACTGGCAGTAAAAACTGACAGAAGTTGGCCACCCGTTTAGTTGTGTGGATGTATAAGTACACAGTCGCGTCCAGTCTAAATGGGAATATATAATCCAATGTCTCGTGTAAAGAGAGTACACGCTAACTACACTGTACGAACCCCTGCAAAAACTTTAAGAGAGGTCATCATAGCCTGATGAAATGCAACATTTGTGTCCTTATTATGTGTTGATACTTTGTGCTTATCCTGAACATGCATGACATATTTGCAAGTCAGCGTTTAGCGATCAACAATCAGCCATTACGTACGCGTGTCATAAAAAATAAAAGGGTCCATAAATTGTTCAGTACCAACATGAAAGAAGAAACACAGCAAATGTCTAAGGTAAGGTTGCTGATTGATGCTTTGCTCAACCCAAAATTTACCAATGACACCAAGGGTAACTGGGAAATATAAATATAGTCCCTGTGGTCTTCTGCGAAATAAATCAAAATTTGAATGAAATGCATATGGGTGGGTATAGACTTTAAGGTGCTTTTAATAACCAGAATGACCTGACCAATCATTTAGATTTTTGCACCACAGTAGAAAGACTGTAATGTTCGAGGAATGTAAGCATAATCTTTATACCTTAAAAATTAAACAAACACAAAAACATAATTGAAAAAGGCAAACCAGTTAATATTAAGAATTGTCTCTTCGTCTTTATATCTATCTTCACATTAAAGTAACTGTATTACTATTGATGGCTATCAGTTTCATGTTCATTCAATATAATTAAAAACCGATCTCTCAACGCTCCCGTTTTCTGATATGTCGCGAAACAAATATGAACAACTAAGGTTACCGTACGGCCTTTAACAATGAACAAAGCCCACACCGCTATTAAAACACACCGTAATGACAAATGTAGTAAAATTCGTACGAGAAAACTAACGGCCCAATTTATGCACAAAATAGTGAACAAAAAATAACTACTGAATTACACGCTCCTGGCTTTGGACAGGCACCTACATAATATGGCAGGATAAAACATGTTAGCGGGCACCAAATCCACCACCTAACTGTACATTGACTGTCGTATGGTAAACACTTTCAAAAATGCTATCAAATTAGAAATCGGACGTGTGTATCTGTATGCTTAGCCATAGTTGCATCTGTCGAAATATTGTATTTTCCCAACAATTCACACTTTCGTATACATGAGTCAGGATATTTTTACATGTAAAAATTTCCTCCAAGAGTTTTTCGACAATACAACGGACATTATGGGTTGCTGTCTGCGTGTTATGGTGTTAAATTGTTATTTTCAAACATGCATATTGGTTATAATCATATCAAAGCATAATATAATACATCCAAAATTCATTGACAAACGCAATATTGTGTCAACGAAGTGTACAGTATAAAAAGGTGTAATGACAACGAAGCGTACACAACATGAAAATAAAGACACTTTAAAACGTGTATTTTTTTTGTTTCTAGATACAACATAAACAAATAAACAAATAAAAGGGTCCATAAATTGTTCAGTACCAACATGAAAGAAGAAACACAGCAAATGTCTAAGGTTAGGTTACTGATTGATGCTTTTCTCAACCCAAAATTTACCAATGACACCCAGGGTAACTGGGAAATATAAATATGGTCCCTTTGGTCTTCTGCGAAATAAATCAAAATTTGAATGAAATGCATATGGGTGGGTATAGACTTTAAGGTACTTTTAATAACCAGAATGACCTGACCAATAATTTAGATTTTTGCACCACAGTAGAAAGACTTAATGTTCGAGGAATTTAAGCATAATCTTTATACCTTAAAAATTAAACAAACACAAAAACATAATTGAAGAAGGCAAACCAGTTAATATTAAGAATTGTCTCTTCGTCTTTATATCTACCTTCACATTAAAGTAACTGTATTACTATTGATGGCTATCAGTTTCATGTTCATTCAATCTAATTAAAAACCGATCTCTCAACGCTCCCGTTTTCTGATATGTCGCGAAACAAATATGAACAACTATAGGTTACCGTACGGCCTTTAACAATGAACAAAGCCCACACCGCTTTAAAACACACCGTAATGACAAATGTAGTAAAATTCATACGAGAAAACTAACGGCCCAATTTATGCACAAAAAAGTGAACAAAAAATATATATAACTACTGAATTACACACTCCTGGCTTTGGACAGGCACCTACATATTATGGCAGGATAAAACATGTTAGCGGGCACCCAATCCACCACCTAACTGTACATTGACTGTCGTATGGTAAACACTTTCAAAAATGCTATCAAATTAGAAATCGGACGTGTGTATCTGTATGCTTAGCCATAGTTGCATCTGTCGAATTATTGTATTTTCCCAACAATTCACACTTTCGTATACATGAGTCAGGATATTTTTACATGTAAAAATTTCCTCCAAGAGTTTTTCGACAATACAACGGACATTATGGGTTGCTGTCTGCGTGTTATGGTGTTAAATTGTTATTTTCAAACATGCATATTGGTTATAATCATATCAAAGCATAATATAATACATCCAAAATTCATTGACAAACGCAATATTGTGTCAACGAAGCGTACAGTATAAAAAGGTGTAATGACAACGAAGCGTACACAACATGAAAATAAAGACACTTTAAAACGTGTATTTTTTTGTTTCTAGATACAACATAAACAAATAAACAAATAAAAGGGTCCATAAATTGTTCAGTACCAACATGAAAGAAGAAACACAGCAAATGTCTAAGGTTAAGTTGCTGATTGATGCTTTTCTCAACCCAAAATTTACCAATGACACCAAGGGTAACTGGGAAATATAAATATGGTCCCTGTGGTCTTCTGCGAAATAAATCAAAATTTGAATGAAATGCATATGGGTGGGTATAGACTTTAAGGTGCTTTTAATAACCAGAATGACCTGACCAATCATTTAGATTTTTGCACCACAGTAGAAAGACTGTAATGTTCGAGGAATGTAAGCATAATCTTTATACCTTAAAAATTAAACAAACACAAAAACATAATTGAAGAAGGCAAACCAGTTAATATTAAGAATTGTCTCTTCGTCTTTATATCTATCTTCACATTAAAGTAACTGTATTACTATTGATGGCTATCAGTTTCATGTTCATTCAATCTAATTAAAAACCGATCTCTCAACGCTCCCGTTTTCTGATATGTCGCGAAACAAATATGAACAACTAGAGGTTACCGTACGGCCTTTAACAATGAACAAAGCCCACACCGCTATAAAACACACCGTAATGACAAATGTAGTAAAATTCGTACGAGAAAACTAACGGCCCAATTTATGCACAAAATAGTGAACAAAAAATAACTACTGAATTACACGCTCCTGGCTTTAGACAGGCACCTACATAATATGGCAGGATAAAACATATTAACGGGCACCAAATCCACCACCTAACTGTACATTGACTGTCGTATGGTAAACACTTTCAAAAATGCTATCAAATTAGAAATCGGACGTGTGTATCTGTATGCTTAGCCATAGTTGCATCTGTCGAAATATTGTATTTTCCCAACAATTCACACTTTCGTATACATGAGAGTCAGGATATTTTTACATGTAAAAATTTCCTCCAAGAGTTTTTCGACAATACAACGGACATTATGGGTTGCTGTCTGCGTGTTATGGTGTTAAATTGTTATTTTCAAACATGCATATTGGTTATAATCATATCAAAGCATAATATAATACATCCAAAATTCATTGACAAACGCAATATTGTGTCAACGAAGCGTACAGTATAAAAAGGTGTAATGACAACGAAGCGTACACAACATGAAAATAAAGACACTTTAAAACGTGTATTTTTTTTGTTTCTAGATACAACATAAACAAATCAACAAATAAAAGGGTCCATAAATTGTTCAGTACCAACATGAAAGAAGAAACACAACAAATGTCTAAGGTTAGGTTGCTGATTGATGCTTTTCTCAACCCAAAATTTACCAATGACACCAAGGGTAACTGGGAAATATAAATATGGTCCCTGTGGTCTTCTGCGAAATAAATCAAAATTTGAATGAAATGCATATGGGTGGGTATAGACTTTAAGGTACCTTTAATAACCAGAATGACCTGACCAATAATTTAGATTTTTGCACCACAGTAGAAAGACTTTAATGTTCGAGGAATTTAAGCATAATCTTTATACCTTAAAAATTAAACAAACACAAAAACATAATTGAAGAAGGCAAACCAGTTAATATTAAGAATTGTCTCTTCATCTTTATATCTACCTTCACATTAAAGTAACTGTATTACTATTGATGGCTATCAGTTTCATGTTCATTCAATCTAATTAAAAACCGATCTCTCAACGCTCCCGTTTTCTGATATGTCGCGAAACAAATATGAACAACTATAGGTTACCGTACGGCCTTTAACAATGAACAAAGCCCACACCGCTTCAAAACACACCGTAATGACAAATGTAGAAAAATTCATACGAGAAAACTAACGGCCCAATTTATGCACAAAAAAGTGAACAAAAATATATATAACTACTGAATTACACACTCCTGGCTTTGGACAGGCACCTACATATTATGGCAGGATAAAACATGTTAGCGGGCACCCAATCCACCACCTAACTGTACATTGACTGTCGTATGGTAAACACTTTCAAAAATGCTATCAAATTAGAAATCGGACGTGTGTATCTGTATGCTTAGCCATAGTTGCATCTGTCGAATTATTGTATTTTCCCAACAATTCACACTTTCGTATACATGAGTCAGGATATTTTTACATGTAAAAATTTCCTCCAAGAGTTTTTCGACAATACAACGGACATTATGGGTTGCTGTCTGCGTGTTATGGTGTTAAATTGTTATTTTCAAACATGCATATTGGTTATAATCATATCAAAGCATAATACAATACATCCAAAATTCATTGACAAACGCAATATTGTGTCAACGAAGCATACAGTATAAAAAGGTGTAATGACAACGAAGCGTACACAACATGAAAATAAAGACACTTTAAAACGTGTATTTGTTTGTTTCTAGATACAACATAAACAAATAAACAAATAAAAGGGTCCATAAATTGTTCAGTACCAACATGAAAGAAGAAACACAACAAATGTCTAAGGTTAGGTTGCTGATTGATGCTTTTCTCAACCCAAAATTTACCAATGACACCAAGGGTAACTGGGAAATATAAATATGGTCCCTGTGGTCTTCTGCGAAATAAATCAAAATTTGAATGAAATGCATATGGGTGGGTATAGACTTTAAGGTGCTTTTAATAACCAGAATGACCTGACCAATCATTTAGATTTTTGCACCACAGTAGAAAGACTTTAATGTTCGAGGAATTTAAGCATAATCTTTATACCTTAAAAATTAAACAAACACAAAAAACATAATTGAAGAAGGCAAACCAGTTAATATTAAGAATTGTCTCTTCATCTTTATATCTACCTTCACATTAAAGTAACTGTATTACTATTGATGGCTATCAGTTTCATGTTCATTCAATCTAATTAAAAACCGATCTCTCAACGCTCCCGTTTTCTGATATGTCGCGAAACAAATATGAACAACTATAGGTTACCGTACGGCCTTTAACAATGAACAAAGCCCACACCGCTTCAAAACACACCGTAATGACAAATGTAGTAAAATTCATACGAGAAAACTAACGGCCCAATTTATGCACAAAATAGTGAACAAAAATATATATATAACTACTGGATTACACGCTCCTGGCTTTGGACAGGCACCTACATATTATGGCAGGATAAAACATGTTAGCGGGCACCCAATCCACCACCTAACTGTACATTGACTGTCGTATGGTAAACACTTTCAAAAATGCTATCAAATTAGAAATCGGACGTGTGTATCTGTATGCTTAGCCATAGTTGCATCTGTCGAATTATTGTATTTTCCCAACAATTCACACTTTCGTATACATGAGAGTCAGGATATTTTTACATGTAAAAATTTCCTCCAAGAGTTTTTCGACAATACAACGGACATTATGGGTTGCTGTCTGCGTGTTATGGTGTTAAATTGTTATTTTCAAACATGCATATTGGTTATAATCATATCAAAGCATAATATAATACATCCAAAATTCATTGACAAACGCAATATTGTGTCAACGAAGCGTACAGTATAAAAAGGTGTAATGACAACGAAGCGTACACAACATGAAAATAAAGATACTTTAATTAAAACGTGTATTTTTTTTGTTTCTAGATACAACATAAACAAACGACCTTTACAAGTTTGTTAATTTATAATATGAAGTTTTCAAAAATGTATGTTTTAAAAACTATGAGGAACGAGAAACATTAAGTTGTGAATGTTTAAAAATACCAAGCACGTTTTTTCATTGACATCGTCGTGCGTTTTTTGATGTTTGTATATAAAAATGTCACATTTTTGAAAAAGTATTATGGCAAAGAATATATTGGAGCAAAATATCCGAAGAATAGATATTGGATTGTCTTTAAAAGTATGAATTCCTTACTGTCTGAACTCAGTGTTACACGGTATGTTCGATTCGAACGCGTCAACGTCCGGTTTCATCTGTATCGGGGTTTTACGGGGTGAAGTCGATCTTAAAAGAATCATTTTCATCTTGTATGAAATATCTGCGACGGGAAGTTATACCAACTACTCTGATCTTTTCTATTTTGTTAAAATGTATTAGGGAGTCCTTCTTTTTAACCTCATTACGGCCTTAAAAAATTCTGAAGATTAAATGAAATCAACACGTTTTAAACTTCAAGCGTCCGAAGCGCTTTTCTGGATTAACCTTGATATAGAACACGAAAGGCCGAACATTTGAAAGCAACGGATGTATAAGAACCGATCGGAAATAGTTAGCCATATTATGCATTATGCTTATTATTTAAATCCGTGTATGTGGATTTTTAACAAATAATGCATGGAACAAATAAATATTTTTGTATGTTACTGAAACTCCATTCAGCAAACATTACATCATTCTTTGTCATTAGTTAAAGAAAAGGGAAAGTGATCGCGACGGGAAATTTCGTAAAATTAAATATTATTTTGCAGAGTTGCGTCACGAGCATGTGTGAAAACAGGACTAATGAAATAGGTTTATAATGTAAAATATATTGTGTGCAAATCCTCAGAATAAAACCCTCCAGAAATGACGAAGATGAATATATGTAGAAAATAGGTCTACTTTTTTAAATACAAACATGCAGGAGTAAGATGGAAAACGAGGTGTATACCCGATTCTAACATTAAAACCGATAAATTCATTCTGACAACACTGTTTTAACCGGGACAAATTCAAACTCGATATTTGATTCATAAAAAAAATGTACAATCCATGCATGCATTAAAAAAGGTATGGAAACCACTCTTATATAGAAAAGAATAAAATCTACGGTAACTTTCTTTCATTTGCGGTTAATTTTATAACAAACTTGCAATTTTTTGGCGACAGGAATATTCTTTAAATTAGTTAGTTTAGTTTCTTATCAATTTACAACGCTAAATCATTTGAAATACATAGGAAGATTGGTGATACACACGCACAACATTGCAAAGACATTTTACGGTATAATAGAGTTACGACGTAGAAGTTGTGGCGACATTACTGTAGACCATGACGTCGCAGAATAATTTTAAGGTTCCGGCCAAAAAAAAAAACTTCAACAAGGAGTAGCGTAAAAACTAGCACGGTTGCTAAGGACTTTCTTTGCACCGATGGATTCGTCTTTCATTTTTGAATCGTATATCAATTTAAAAAAAAATTCTGTTGATCAACAAAGTAGAAAATCTTGATAATGTAAAAATATTTGCTAATTTTGATAATTTTCCCTATATATCCTTTGTATTTTTGGCGTATCATGCTATTAATTTCAACGGCTCGTATCTCAAAAACGAAAACGGTTACCCCCTTTTTTTATTTTATTTTCTGGTGTAATTTTACAAGGAGAATTCATATGTGAAATTTAAAAAAAATCCATTGTGTAGTTTAATTACGTACACTTCGCCTTAAGATGATGCACACCATTAGTACCGATAAAAACTATAGGCAAAACAAATTATTGATAAGCATCTGGAATAAGTTAAATAAGAAAGGTTAAATAACTTAATACATAAATATGATATATATATATATTAACGAGGTTCCGTTGTTGTCGTTGGTTCGTTTCGAAAACTCGTAAATTATTTTCATGATTTATGAATTACAAAAATAAAATCATTTAAATTGACTCTTATTTTCGGGTCATAAAATCAATACGAACTGGAGAAATTACGATAGACCAAATCATACAATTTTGAATTTGAGTAATGTAGAAAATCTATAGTGTATCATGTGTATATTTCATGAACTCCAGCAAAAAAATGTTTTGAAAAATAGTACTCTCAATTGCTAATAGAAATAGACTTACTTAAAATCCATATGATAATTCTGTTTACGTTTTTAATCGATTACTAGTATGTTCAAAACGTAATACAACAACAAAGCAAATTAACGTTTCCTTAGCTTTCTCGCAATAATTATATGTCTACATTCTTAGGTGAACTATAACTGCGGTAAAGTCAAGTCTCTTGAAGTAGCATATGAAAGTGCTAAAAATGTGGTTTTCAAGAAATAACATTTCATGTGTTCTTAGGCTTCACTTTACACCATTTTGCTATATGACTGGATCGGTTTGTTAACACATTAAAGGTCTTATCTCCGACTTTTGACCTGGCTCTTCTCACGACTTCTTCTGCTTCGTACGTTTCCGTGTCTATATACTCATGAATATAATTGCTGCGTTTAGATAAATTGAATTCGATATTTTCTTCAACAACTGTTCGACTTCCAAAAAGACCATTATAATCAAAATGGACAACTTTCGTCTCAACATTTTGAACGTAGCCAATCTTGGTTACCACAGCTTCATGTGAAAACCCACGATATTTGAATTCAATAACATCTCCTGGAGACACATCTTCGATGCACTTCACTCGTCGTTTTGGTAGATCTTTTAATTTCTTCTCCCCTGTCTTAGATACAATAAAGCAAATTTATCTAGTGAACTCATGATCAAGTGTACACAATGAGGTTGTTAAATTTGATGTTTGACTTTTCGTGCTTTTTTAATTTGTTTGTTCTTTTAAAGTGATTAAGATGATAACAGAGTGTTGACTGCTGCGCCCCTGTTTTGACATTTTTCCCTGTTCTGTCTGTTAGTTTTGTTCGCGCATCGTTGTCAATATAATATAATTTGATGCAACTGTCATACAAGTGAGAGGTTTGACTTGCTGTGGAGCCAGGTTCGGTTCACCACTTTCTGCAAGGGAAAATGTCTGTACCAAGACAGGAATATGACAGTTGTTATCCATTCGTTTGATTGGTTTGAGCTTTTTATTTTGCCATTGGATTAGGGACTTTCCTTTTGAATTTTCCCCGGAGTTTAATGATTTCTTTCTTTTTGTTCGTTGCTCTTTAGAATATTGCGGGAACTCTAGAATAAAAATACACCCAGTAATTCATAAATTAGGGTAATATGCACATTGGAAATCACTAAGAGAATATGATCAAGAGCAGTTAACATTGGAATAAAATAAAAGTTACAACTGAAAAATACGTTTAAATAACATTTTTATCATACCGAAAAGTGGTGTTTACTTTCATTTGTTTAGAACACCAGTAATAGGTTATGAAGATATCACAAAATCACAAAACACGACATTTTACCGGCTCAAGTAATCAAATATATTCATTATCGTTAAATCCAGATTATACGATTTTAGTGGTATGCACGATCCGTTACATGAACATGATAGATGAGTATTTAGAAAACCTTAGTATCTCTTAAAAAGGCATTATTGCCAAGTAGATTCAACAATAGTTATGGCTGGAATAAATATGAAAATATTTACAACCACGTGCACATAATACTACTATTTCTTAATATGTGCATGAACAAATAAAAACAGCTGACATTAAACAACTTGATGGAGGAAAAAGTTTTTATTTTTTTTTTTTTTTAATGCAGAAAAGACCGATTAAAAACTATATATACTAAGCCAAAAAAGTTAAGCAACACTTTTTTTTTGTTTTCTTTTTGTTTCTGGAAAAAAAGAAATAAAACATCATTGATATCATCATTGAAACACACCATTGGTAAGAAAAACACATACACTTTGAGAAAATTGCATGGGGCATCAACCAGGCCTCCGCGAAAATGACCGTCAGAAAGCTCTTGGAATGTTTGATGCCGAAATGAGTGTTGATTACATCGTGGCTCGATTTAATGTGCATAAGGCAACAATTTAGAGACTAACAAACATATATCGACAAATTGCAACTGCACAGGATATGTCGATATCTCTTAGACCAAAAAAACTATCGTGATGTGAGGAGTGCTACCTTTGCTTTACGTTATCACGTGACAAGTTTTTTCCAGCCACACGACTAAGGGCAGCTGCTGGCATGCCTGTCAATCCTTCATTGGTGCACTTAGGGCATGGATGAGAAATTGATTTTGAATAACACTATACTCATTTCTGCATTTTGATTCTCAATACAAAGAAAATCCTAATGAATGTCAGTGAGAAACATTCATGTTACTTCTGACATGTCATAAATTACAATGATACAATTTGTCGTAGCTTTCTAAATTATTATAAGTATATAACCGTTTGTACAATTTTTGTCTGTTGAAAGTTAACCTTGCCTCATCGAGTAGGACTTTTAACAATAAAGCTATGTAAGAAACATTATCTTGTACAGGCAATTGTGTAAAAGAAAGATATGCTATGCTGACTAGCAATAGAGTTTTTAAAAATGTTAAAGTAAACTGGAATACTAGTGCTTGTGTTTAGTTTTATAAATTTAAAATGTTTCACATAGTATTGTTTTCATATTGTTATTTCGTCATTTACACTCTCTGTTGATTCCTCGTGTCGAGTTAACAAACACACACACACGCATACACATATGTAAAAATACGTTACTATGAATTTAATATATATATATAAAATTCATAGTAACGAATTTTTCAGTTCTGTCGGATTGATCTAGATATTGTTTTGCCTACAAATTTAGTGCCACACATTGAATGCCACACTATTTAATACTTCAAACAAATATCATTGAAATGTGCATATGTATAATTTTTTAATGTTGTGGAAAGGTTTTAGCTTGCTTACAATAGGTTCAAAATTGATATTTACCTTACAATATCTTGACAAATGACTTGATCTGTATGTTAAACTGTTGTGGTTTGTCTTCCCCACTTCTTCTTTGGCTCGGTCAACTACTTGTGTCGGCGAATATGTTGCCACCTCTTTGTGGTCAATTACGAAAACTTCCTCAGATAACTTCAGATATAAGTCTTCTTCTGTAACAGTATATCTTTGTAAAAGCCCTGGCCATGGAAAATGAACAATAGTAGCTTTTATAACTTTGTCATCGGTCGTATCCCCACATACCATCGTGACAACGCCTTCAACTGATAGAGAGTGGTAATCAAACGTTACGATATCTCCAGCTTTTGGTTTATTTTCTGCACTCATTCTGTATTTAGGAACAAGGAATGCAGGCTGAACGAGCGGCATAATGTGTTTAGCAACTGTTGTCGCAAGGAAAGGAAAGGCGAGACTTACAATCAAGCTAATTGACAAGGTAACCCAGTTAAAATGACTTAACACGGAGACTACTAAACCAATTAAGCTTAAAGCTAAAGCAATTTTGAGTCGTTTATGTTCCTTATCGAAGCAACGAAAGCATATGATCTCTCCTGCCAAGAAATGTTTAAGTTGTAGAATTTTTTCACGAATGTCGAGCATTGAATGCAGATTACCAATAGTTGCAAATCCAGGAATGCGCATTAATTTTGATCCAAATTTACAAAATACCTGAAAAATCCACGAAATGCCAGATTTCACTTGACCAAATTTACTAATAACTTGAGGACTAACTGATACATCTTGTGCAATTATACTGGATATATGTTCGCAGTTTCTCCCAACTACGTTGTAAAGTTGTGTTTCTGGGTTTTGACGCATGTATTCTTCTGCTCTTTGAACTTTTTCTTCTGGTGTAAACAGATTACTATTATAAATAACCTTTTCTATAATCGTCTTCTTTAAATTATACTGTGTTTCGTCTTCTTTGACTTTTGTCATCAAAGGTTTGCCATTTTTTTGTAAATGTATAAGTGTTAGCTTACACGAAGTTGTATCTATTTTGATAACCTTTTTAACGGTAGCGTGATGATAATATAATCCTAGTAACCTTGGTAAACGGATAGAATCGCCACGCTTAATATCTTGTACGTTAAGAATTCGTTCATACTTTGTGCAGTAGGTGCAGTAAGTATCGGTTAATTCTTTTTGGTGTGCATTACCAGATTCATATTCTATATCACTAAAACCAGAAGAGGTGCGATCGGTTGCTTGTAGGTTAAGTGGTATGTCTTTTATGACAGATTCTATATCTATATTTTCAATGGTGTGTTCTATCATCGACGGGATGTTTTCTATATTTTCGTCAACCAAAAGATTTATTTTCTCTTCCTCTATAATTTGATGGAATTCTTGTTCGGCATCTTTTAAAGATTTAATCAACTCTTCTGATGATATCTCGTCATCGTCAAAACATTTGTGCCGTGATAAAGCGCTGAATGGTGACAACAGTCTTGCTGCCATATTTTCAAATGTGTCTATTTATAACACCAAACGATTTACTCTGCTTCTCTTTCTAAAGGAGTGTATCTATTTATGGTGTTTTCCTACAATTAAATTAGGTTTGAAAAGCGAATCTAACAAAAACACTAAATGATGACAGCTGATAATTCTTGTATAATTTGCACACCTACACATACTTGATTTAACTATTATATAAATTAGCAATAATTTCACTATACCATATTGCCAAAGCTTCTTGTATTACTTTTAAAAGAAAGCACTGTCGAATTCACCGTGATATACTAGTATTCATTTGCAATACTTTAATGAAAATTCTGTTTGGTGATCATTTAAACTATGCCTATGTTTTGCTTTTTAATCAAAATAACAAACATCGGTAAAATCATAATTTAAGGGCAACAACTATTTAAGAGAGATGGTATGTGTACTTATTTAAAAAAAAATAGTTGTATATACAATTTTGTTTTTAGATGTATGAATAACCGAATGCGCTTCTGCATATTCGAAAAAATGTAATGAACAGGATGTGTTTCTGACATAAAAATATAACAATATAATTAAAAAGTCAAGTGACTGATATCGACACAACATACGTGTTTTGATTTTTAATGTTACCAATGATATATGGATGACCGATACGATGTGACTCTATAAGGAACCACTAGCAACTTGTGTTCGCGTTGTAGATTTTTAGTTTTCTAATGTGTAAATTTACTGAATGTGTATTATTCCCGATATTAGCTGTAGATTCGTATTGCTGGTAATGCATGCATAGTAGACGACGTTTTACCAGCTCACAAACTGTTGTCCTTTTATTCTTTATTTGACGGTTTAACATCTTGTCTTTGAACACCACTAACTAGTCTTTTGGAGACAAATTGCGAGTCTAACGTCCAAACAAATAGAATGTTCTTTTTAGAAATATAACTCATGATTGTCTATTATTTACACCTACGTTTTGTAATAAGTATTAGTATTCGAATTTAATTTATATACATATATTTTTTTATGTGTCCATTTTAAACTATACTACAGAAACGCATTCTATAATACTTTATGTCATTGTTCTCCCTTTCACTTTTGATTGGAAAATTCAAGGGAATCTTAATTAATACTTTAAACGTTCACAAAATTCAAACATGAATTAACCCTTGTAAAAAGGTATAAAATACAATAGTCGCGCTACTTCACTGACAATCAGCACGATTGTAAATGTAACATACTTAAAGTTAGTTTAACATTAACAATAAAACGCAGTATTTTGATAAATTAATGTGTATCTTCAAAAAAGAATTTTCAGGGAAACATAATGTACTATATCAAGGCTATATTTAGTTCATGTGCATATCGTGTGGTTATATTAAATAAGTTAAAAATTTGTTAAAGGCACCAGTACGATAAGCACACAACCAACGCATTAACATACCGCAATGAATGTAATTTATTTTAAGTTATATCGCACATTTTGTTAAGAAAACTCTCATGACATGAGTCAAAGGTGCGTTTCTACGATGCTGACCTAAAATTCAAAGTCGATTATATTTTTTCTTTCAAGTATTAATAAAAATCGAAATTTTGAAATACAATTGCGTTATAAGCAGTCAGTTTGGACCATATTTGTCAAAATAAACCAAAAAAACATCGCTGATGTCCTACAATATACTGACTTGCAAGTCAATAGTTTAATCTCATTGAATTTGTTTGTAGGTCAACCTTAATCTAACTCATCAGCTGGAGATAGTTTTCGCTCGTTATAGGCTTGTTCGGATATATATATATAGTTGTCACCGGCTCAGACGTACTTATATATATATATATACAACTCGTCTAAACATCAACCCAACAATGTTAGATCTGTAAATTTGCTTTCGCAAATTTTTGGTTCTTCCCTCGCCGGGATTCGAACCCATGCTTCTGTGATATCGTGACACCAAATCGCCTGCACTGCAGCCGTCCCGCTAGACCACACGACCACCTGGGCTCTACTAAAATAGAGCTTTCGCTGGCCGTGTGTTACCTTTCCTCGTCAGTTTTAATCTCGCGGCGTACTACAGTACATGATATATAAGGCATGAAGATGTTATTGGTACAGATCAGCTAAATCATCAATAGTAAAGGATCCTACAAATTAATGTAATATACAGTCACAGAAAATAATTATATTTATAAGTACGTCTGAGTCAGTGACAACTCTACAACAGATGTATCCATCGGATCGCCATCAATGATGGTGATACATGGCTGTGTACATAATGTATATACAACTCGTCTAAACATCAACCCAACAATGTTAGATCTGTAAATTTGCTTTCGCAAATTTTTGGTTCTTCCCTCGCCGGGATTCGAACCCATGCTTCTGTGATATCGTGACACCAAATCGCCTGCACTGCAGCCGTCCCGCTAGACCACACGACCACCTGGGCTCTACTAAAATAGAGTTTTCGCTGGCCGTGTGTTACCTTTCCTCGTCAGTTTTAATCTAGCGGCGTACTACAGTACATGATATATAAGGCATGAAGATCTAACATTGTTGGGTTGATGTTTAGACGAGTTGTATATATATATATATATATATAAGTGTCTAAGAATGTAACTTTAACACACTAATGAGTGTTATAAAATTAGTTGTTATATTTTATATATTATTCACGCAATATTTCGCTAAACAAATTAGCTTCATCGGGCGTGTGCATCTATCTAGGTGAAATCGGATGCATGACAAAAAAATATCTTTGTAGCTTGACGTTTTTGTTTAAAAGTTTAAAATATTGATTGATGGGGTATATACAAGATATTTTTGCCGTTTATTGTACATAATAATTTTTAAATCTAAACAAATAGTTGTTTTAGTTAAATAGAATGAAATTCATGATTTATTCCGTTGGTTTTGGGTAGAACTGTTTTTCATCCCTCTCATTAAGTCCATCAGGTTCAAGAGTACGTAGCTGATGCATCCAGAACCTTTCTCTCTGTTTTCTCCTTTCGGAGTCCCAATTTTGATTTACCTCAATTATTTGAAAGGTGATATTATCAAAAGTATGTCCTGTTCTTAAGAGGTGTCTCGTAATTGGACAGTTTCTTCCTTTTGTATAGAACGACCGGTGATTGTTAAGTCTGATGTTGAATGTAGTTTCTGTTTCACCAACATACTGCAGCTTGCAAGTTCCACAAGTAAGAATATAAATACTATTTTCCGTTTTGCAATTAGATGTAACATAGATGTTGTATCGCTGCTTTGTTACTGTGCTGCTAAAAGAGTGGTCAGTGTTGGCGGCTTTACAGCACTTACAATTGCTTCTACCGCATTGTTTGTAACACCCAAATTTAGAAGTTTCTTGTTTCTTTACTTTTGATGTCACAAGTATGTCTTTGAGATTTTTGGGTCTGCGATAGGCAATAACAGGAGGTGATGGAAAAATTTCTTTTAAGGAAGAGTCATTTTCGATAAGACGCCAGTGCTTTCGGATAGTAGATGAAATATTTGTCAAATCGGGATGGAAGGTTACAACAAACGGAATTCTATCTGCACGGGTCGTCTTATCTTTGTATTCCATGAGGCTAGCTCGATCTTTTTCTTGGGCTTTATCAAAAGCGTCTGTGATGTTTTTGGTTTTATATCCTCTTGATTTCAGCTGTGTTTTTAGTTGTCCCAAACGATAGTTAAGTTTGGATTCCGAGGAGCAAATTCGTTTTAGTCTGATGGCTTGACTGTAAGGTATACTCCTGGAGCAGTGTTTCGGGTGACAACTTTTTGGAGAAAGGAACTGGTGTTTATCAGTTTTCTTTGTGTGGAGATCAGTTGTCATGATCCCGTTTTTTACAAATGTAAAAAACGGGATCATGACAACTGATCTCCACACAAAGAAAACTGATAAACACCAGTTCCTTTCTCCAAAAAGTTGTCACCCGAAACACTGCTCCAGGAGTATACCTTACAGTCAAGCCATCAGACTAAAACGAATTTGCTCCTCGGAATCCAAACTTAACTATCGTTTGGGACAACTAAAAACACAGCTGAAATCAAGAGGATATAAAACCAAAAACATCACAGACGCTTTTGATAAAGCCCAAGAAAAAGATCGAGCTAGCCTCATGGAATACAAAGATAAGACGACCCGTGCAGATAGAATTCCGTTTGTTGTAACCTTCCATCCCGATTTGACAAATATTTCATCTACTATCCGAAAGCACTGGCGTCTTATCGAAAATGACTCTTCCTTAAAAGAAATTTTTCCATCACCTCCTGTTATTGCCTATCGCAGACCCAAAAATCTCAAAGACATACTTGTGACATCAAAAGTAAAGAAACAAGAAACTTCTAAATTTGGGTGTTACAAACAATGCGGTAGAAGCAATTGTAAGTGCTGTAAAGCCGCCAACACTGACCACTCTTTTAGCAGCACAGTAACAAAGCAGCGATACAACATCTATGTTACATCTAATTGCAAAACGGAAAATAGTATTTATATTCTTACTTGTGGAACTTGCAAGCTGCAGTATGTTGGTGAAACAGAAACTACATTCAACATCAGACTTAACAATCACCGGTCGTTCTATACAAAAGGAAGAAACTGTCCAATTACGAGACACCTCTTAAGAACAGGACATACTTTTGATAATATCACCTTTCAAATAATTGAGGTATATCAAAATTGGGACTCCGAAAGGAGAAAACAGAGAGAAAGGTTCTGGATGCATCAGCTACGTACTCTTGAACCTGATGGACTTAATGAGAGGGATGAAAAACAGTTCTACCCAAAACCAACGGAATAAATCATGAATTTCATTCTATTTAACTAAAACAACTATTTGTTTAGATTTAAAAATTATTATGTACAATAAACGGCAAAAATATCTTGTATATACCCCATCAATCAATATTTTAAACTTTTAAACAAAAACGTCAAGCTACAAAGATATTTTTTTGTCATGCATCCGATTTCACCTAGATAGATGCACACGCCCGATGAAGCTAATTTGTTTAGCGAAATATTGCGTGAATAATATATAAAATATAACAACTAATTTTATAACACTCATTAGTGTGTTAAAGTTACATTCTTAGACACTTATATAATTTAATTTAGTAACTGCATCAGTTTATTTACAAACTGATCCACACCTAGATAGATTGAATGTTGATTGTTGCTATTTTTAGACACTATATACTATTTTCACAGGCAACACGCATTACACATCTTATTTTGTGTAATCTGTTCATATCTATTTCCTTGCAAGATCATGGAAAACAAAACATATTTTAATAAATTAAGAAGTTTAACGAAAAAGAAAATACAGCTTGAACATCATGCTTCTAATCTTAAATCGTACATAAATAACAACACCATACCAAAAGGTTTAAATATCAAATTGACGCCTCAGACACCGGGTGTAAAGTCCATCAGATTTATGAAACGTTGGGACGATATTTTATTCAATTGTTCATTCCGACTTCTTCAACTCTTACTCTCCTTTTCTATCTACGGCTACAAACAAATTAATTCGGAATTAAATGAAACGTATATAAAAACATCTCTGTCTGTTACTCCAGAAGACATGGACGTAATTCAAAGAAGACTAACCGACATTCAAAGAATAGAGAAACAAAATTTCAAAGCTAAACAAAATAAAAAGTTCAAACGTGACCGTTTAAACCAACAAAGGTCCGTTTTTGAAGAAGATCAAATTTTAAACTTGTTAAAAGAGAGTAAATCAAAACAACCGAGGAAAAGACGTTTTAAAAAACAGAAACACACAGTTCAAGATAAGTTAGTTGTCAATCTGTCATCAATAGAGCTAACTACCTCTGAAGAAAAACTATTGAGTAAAGGCCTTAATTTCTGTCCAGCTCCAGCAACCGTCAACAATTTACAACTTGAGACAGATGTAGAAGCATTTGCCAGGCGTCTTCGGTTGAAAGAACATTTCAATAGACAACAGAAGAAAAATTTAAAAGAAGCCGGAATGAATGAATCTGATTATGAGAGTGATGAAGGAGACATATGCATTCCAAAATTTAAAAAGAAAAGTAAATGGAATCCCCCTAAAAGCAAAAACGACAATTTGGAATCATTCATTACATCAGTCAAAGCTGAAGTCAGATCTTCAATCAGTGGTAAACAAGTCAGAAATATTTCAAAGTCAGAAAGTCAAGCCATGATAAACTTAAAAGACCGTGACGAAATTGTTATCAAACAAGCTGACAAAGGAAGTGCCGTTGTAGTGATGAACAAGGCAGACTACATCGAAGAAGGAAATCGTCAACTCTCAAACGCTAAATTTTATAAAGAACTAGCATGTGATCCAACCAAAGAAATCAGCAAAAAAATTAATGACGTCCTCTCAGAAATGAATAAAGATAAACAAATTGATGACGATACGTACGATTATCTACGCCCAGACGAAACGTGCACAGCCGGTCGATTTTACTTACTTCCAAAACTCCACAAAGAAGGGATCCCAGGGAGACCTATAGTATCAGCTAATGGCCATCCCACCGAAAAAATTTCAGAATTTGTTGATTACCACCTCAGACCACATGTTAAACAACTACCATCTCATATTCAAGATACGACTGACTATTTGAAGAAAATGAATTCCTTAAGTCCTTTACCTAACAACACAATTTTGGTTTCAATGGATGTGTGTTCTTTATACACAAATATTCCAAAAGATGAAGGAATTGCCGCGTGTGAAAAAGTATGGAATACTCGAAAGGACAAACATCCCCAAACTGACTGTCTAGTTCAATTGCTCAAGCTAGTGCTTGAAAATAACAACTTTATTTTCAACGACAAGCA
This sequence comes from Mytilus edulis, assembly GCA_019925275.1. NCBI lineage: Eukaryota > Metazoa > Mollusca > Bivalvia > Mytilida > Mytilidae > Mytilus > Mytilus edulis. The sequence continues at coordinate 41,387,323 of CM034352.1, forward strand.
CTTTTTACAGATTGACGGAACTAGTATGGGAACAAAAATGGCACCTTCTTTTGCCAACATTTTTATGGGGGATCTCGAAGAACGCATCCTTTTAAGTGTGCCATACAAACCCTTGTCATGGCTCCGTTTTATTGATGATATTGACATGAAATGGAACGATAATGCAGAACATTTGCAAGATTTCTTAGATCATTGTAATCAGTTCCATCACTCAATTAAATTTACATCTGAATTTTCAAGCGAGAAAATTGCTTTTCTCGACACCACCACATTTGTAAAAAACGGGATCATGACAACTGATCTCCACACAAAGAAAACTGATAAACACCAGTTCCTTTCTCCAAAAAGTTGTCACCCGAAACACTGCTCCAGGAGTATACCTTACAGTCAAGCCATCAGACTAAAACGAATTTGCTCCTCGGAATCCAAACTTAACTATCGTTTGGGACAACTAAAAACACAGCTGAAATCAAGAGGATATAAAACCAAAAACATCACAGACGCTTTTGATAAAGCCCAAGAAAAAGATCGAGCTAGCCTCATGGAATACAAAGATAAGACGACCCGTGCAGATAGAATTCCGTTTGTTGTAACCTTCCATCCCGATTTGACAAATATTTCATCTACTATCCGAAAGCACTGGCGTCTTATCGAAAATGACTCTTCCTTAAAAGAAATTTTTCCATCACCTCCTGTTATTGCCTATCGCAGACCCAAAAATCTCAAAGACATACTTGTGACATCAAAAGTAAAGAAACAAGAAACTTCTAAATTTGGGTGTTACAAACAATGCGGTAGAAGCAATTGTAAGTGCTGTAAAGCCGCCAACACTGACCACTCTTTTAGCAGCACAGTAACAAAGCAGCGATACAACATCTATGTTACATCTAATTGCAAAACGGAAAATAGTATTTATATTCTTACTTGTGGAACTTGCAAGCTGCAGTATGTTGGTGAAACAGAAACTACATTCAACATCAGACTTAACAATCACCGGTCGTTCTATACAAAAGGAAGAAACTGTCCAATTACGAGACACCTCTTAAGAACAGGACATACTTTTGATAATATCACCTTTCAAATAATTGAGGTAAATCAAAATTGGGACTCCGAAAGGAGAAAACAGAGAGAAAGGTTCTGGATGCATCAGCTACGTACTCTTGAACCTGATGGACTTAATGAGAGGGATGAAAAACAGTTCTACCCAAAACCAACGGAATAAATCATGAATTTCATTCTATTTAACTAAAACAACTATTTGTTTAGATTTAAAAATTATTATGTACAATAAACGGCAAAAATATCTTGTATATACCCCATCAATCAATATTTTAAACTTTTAAACAAAAACGTCAAGCTACAAAGATATTTTTTTGTCATGCATCCGATTTCACCTAGATAGATGCACACGCCCGATGAAGCTAATTTGTTTAGCGAAATATTGCGTGAATAATATATAAAATATAACAACTAATTTTATAACACTCATTAGTGTGTTAAAGTTACATTCTTAGACACTTATATAATTTAATTTAGTAACTGCATCAGTTTATTTACAAACTGATCCACACCTAGATAGATTGAATGTTGATTGTTGCTATTTTTAGACACTATATACTATTTTCACAGGCAACACGCATTACACATCTTATTTTGTGTAATCTGTTCATATCTATTTCCTTGCAAGATCATGGAAAACAAAACATATTTTAATAAATTAAGAAGTTTAACGAAAAAGAAAATACAGCTTGAACATCATGCTTCTAATCTTAAATCGTACATAAATAACAACACCATACCAAAAGGTTTAAATATCAAATTGACGCCTCAGACACCGGGTGTAAAGTCCATCAGATTTATGAAACGTTGGGACGATATTTTATTCAATTGTTCATTCCGACTTCTTCAACTCTTACTCTCCTTTTCTATCTACGGCTACAAACAAATTAATTCGGAATTAAATGAAACGTATATAAAAACATCTCTGTCTGTTACTCCAGAAGACATGGACGTAATTCAAAGAAGACTAACCGACATTCAAAGAATAGAGAAACAAAATTTCAAAGCTAAACAAAATAAAAAGTTCAAACGTGACCGTTTAAACCAACAAAGGTCCGTTTTTGAAGAAGATCAAATTTTAAACTTGTTAAAAGAGAGTAAATCAAAACAACCGAGGAAAAGACGTTTTAAAAAACAGAAACACACAGTTCAAGATAAGTTAGTTGTCAATCTGTCATCAATAGAGCTAACTACCTCTGAAGAAAAACTATTGAGTAAAGGCCTTAATTTCTGTCCAGCTCCAGCAACCGTCAACAATTTACAACTTGAGACAGATGTAGAAGCATTTGCCAGGCGTCTTCGGTTGAAAGAACATTTCAATAGACAACAGAAGAAAAATTTAAAAGAAGCCGGAATGAATGAATCTGATTATGAGAGTGATGAAGGAGACATATGCATTCCAAAATTTAAAAAGAAAAGTAAATGGAATCCCCCTAAAAGCAAAAACGACAATTTGGAATCATTCATTACATCAGTCAAAGCTGAAGTCAGATCTTCAATCAGTGGTAAACAAGTCAGAAATATTTCAAAGTCAGAAAGTCAAGCCATGATAAACTTAAAAGACCGTGACGAAATTGTTATCAAACAAGCTGACAAAGGAAGTGCCGTTGTAGTGATGAACAAGGCAGACTACATCGAAGAAGGAAATCGTCAACTCTCAAACGCTAAATTTTATAAAGAACTAGCATGTGATCCAACCAAAGAAATCAGCAAAAAAATTAATGACGTCCTCTCAGAAATGAATAAAGATAAACAAATTGATGACGATACGTACGATTATCTACGCCCAGACGAAACGTGCACAGCCGGTCGATTTTACTTACTTCCAAAACTCCACAAAGAAGGGATCCCAGGGAGACCTATAGTATCAGCTAATGGCCATCCCACCGAAAAAATTTCAGAATTTGTTGATTACCACCTCAGACCACATGTTAAACAACTACCATCTCATATTCAAGATACGACTGACTATTTGAAGAAAATGAATTCCTTAAGTCCTTTACCTAACAACACAATTTTGGTTTCAATGGATGTGTGTTCTTTATACACAAATATTCCAAAAGATGAAGGAATTGCCGCGTGTGAAAAAGTATGGAATACTCGAAAGGACAAACATCCCCAAACTGACTGTCTAGTTCAATTGCTCAAGCTAGTGCTTGAAAATAACAACTTTATTTTCAACGACAAGCACTTTTTACAGATTGACGGAACTAGTATGGGAACAAAAATGGCACCTTCTTTTGCCAACATTTTTATGGGGGATCTCGAAGAACGCATCCTTTTAAGTGTGCCATACAAACCCTTGTCATGGCTCCGTTTTATTGATGATATTGACATGAAATGGAACGATAATGCAGAACATTTGCAAGATTTCTTAGATCATTGTAATCAGTTCCATCACTCAATTAAATTTACATCTGAATTTTCAAGCGAGAAAATTGCTTTTCTCGACACCACCACATTTGTAAAAAACGGGATCATGACAACTGATCTCCACACAAAGAAAACTGATAAACACCAGTTCCTTTCTCCAAAAAGTTGTCACCCGAAACACTGCTCCAGGAGTATACCTTACAGTCAAGCCATCAGACTAAAACGAATTTGCTCCTCGGAATCCAAACTTAACTATCGTTTGGGACAACTAAAAACACAGCTGAAATCAAGAGGATATAAAACCAAAAACATCACAGACGCTTTTGATAAAGCCCAAGAAAAAGATCGAGCTAGCCTCATGGAATACAAAGATAAGACGACCCGTGCAGATAGAATTCCGTTTGTTGTAACCTTCCATCCCGATTTGACAAATATTTCATCTACTATCCGAAAGCACTGGCGTCTTATCGAAAATGACTCTTCCTTAAAAGAAATTTTTCCATCACCTCCTGTTATTGCCTATCGCAGACCCAAAAATCTCAAAGACATACTTGTGACATCAAAAGTAAAGAAACAAGAAACTTCTAAATTTGGGTGTTACAAACAATGCGGTAGAAGCAATTGTAAGTGCTGTAAAGCCGCCAACACTGACCACTCTTTTAGCAGCACAGTAACAAAGCAGCGATACAACATCTATGTTACATCTAATTGCAAAACGGAAAATAGTATTTATATTCTTACTTGTGGAACTTGCAAGCTGCAGTATGTTGGTGAAACAGAAACTACATTCAACATCAGACTTAACAATCACCGGTCGTTCTATACAAAAGGAAGAAACTGTCCAATTACGAGACACCTCTTAAGAACAGGACATACTTTTGATAATATCACCTTTCAAATAATTGAGGTAAATCAAAATTGGGACTCCGAAAGGAGAAAACAGAGAGAAAGGTTCTGGATGCATCAGCTACGTACTCTTGAACCTGATGGACTTAATGAGAGGGATGAAAAACAGTTCTACCCAAAACCAACGGAATAAATCATGAATTTCATTCTATTTAACTAAAACAACTATTTGTTTAGATTTAAAAATTATTATGTACAATAAACGGCAAAAATATCTTGTATATACCCCATCAATCAATATTTTAAACTTTTAAACAAAAACGTCAAGCTACAAAGATATTTTTTTGTCATGCATCCGATTTCACCTAGATAGATGCACACGCCCGATGAAGCTAATTTGTTTAGCGAAATATTGCGTGAATAATATATAAAATATAACAACTAATTTTATAACACTCATTAGTGTGTTAAAGTTACATTCTTAGACACTTATATAATTTAATTTAGTAACTGCATCAGTTTATTTACAAACTGATCCACACCTAGATAGATTGAATGTTGATTGTTGCTATTTTTAGACACTATATACTATTTTCACAGGCAACACGCATTACACATCTTATTTTGTGTAATCTGTTCATATCTATTTCCTTGCAAGATCATGGAAAACAAAACATATTTTAATAAATTAAGAAGTTTAACGAAAAAGAAAATACAGCTTGAACATCATGCTTCTAATCTTAAATCGTACATAAATAACAACACCATACCAAAAGGTTTAAATATCAAATTGACGCCTCAGACACCGGGTGTAAAGTCCATCAGATTTATGAAACGTTGGGACGATATTTTATTCAATTGTTCATTCCGACTTCTTCAACTCTTACTCTCCTTTTCTATCTACGGCTACAAACAAATTAATTCGGAATTAAATGAAACGTATATAAAAACATCTCTGTCTGTTACTCCAGAAGACATGGACGTAATTCAAAGAAGACTAACCGACATTCAAAGAATAGAGAAACAAAATTTCAAAGCTAAACAAAATAAAAAGTTCAAACGTGACCGTTTAAACCAACAAAGGTCCGTTTTTGAAGAAGATCAAATTTTAAACTTGTTAAAAGAGAGTAAATCAAAACAACCGAGGAAAAGACGTTTTAAAAAACAGAAACACACAGTTCAAGATAAGTTAGTTGTCAATCTGTCATCAATAGAGCTAACTACCTCTGAAGAAAAACTATTGAGTAAAGGCCTTAATTTCTGTCCAGCTCCAGCAACCGTCAACAATTTACAACTTGAGACAGATGTAGAAGCATTTGCCAGGCGTCTTCGGTTGAAAGAACATTTCAATAGACAACAGAAGAAAAATTTAAAAGAAGCCGGAATGAATGAATCTGATTATGAGAGTGATGAAGGAGACATATGCATTCCAAAATTTAAAAAGAAAAGTAAATGGAATCCCCCTAAAAGCAAAAACGACAATTTGGAATCATTCATTACATCAGTCAAAGCTGAAGTCAGATCTTCAATCAGTGGTAAACAAGTCAGAAATATTTCAAAGTCAGAAAGTCAAGCCATGATAAACTTAAAAGACCGTGACGAAATTGTTATCAAACAAGCTGACAAAGGAAGTGCCGTTGTAGTGATGAACAAGGCAGACTACATCGAAGAAGGAAATCGTCAACTCTCAAACGCTAAATTTTATAAAGAACTAGCATGTGATCCAACCAAAGAAATCAGCAAAAAAATTAATGACGTCCTCTCAGAAATGAATAAAGATAAACAAATTGATGACGATACGTACGATTATCTACGCCCAGACGAAACGTGCACAGCCGGTCGATTTTACTTACTTCCAAAACTCCACAAAGAAGGGATCCCAGGGAGACCTATAGTATCAGCTAATGGCCATCCCACCGAAAAAATTTCAGAATTTGTTGATTACCACCTCAGACCACATGTTAAACAACTACCATCTCATATTCAAGATACGACTGACTATTTGAAGAAAATGAATTCCTTAAGTCCTTTACCTAACAACACAATTTTGGTTTCAATGGATGTGTGTTCTTTATACACAAATATTCCAAAAGATGAAGGAATTGCCGCGTGTGAAAAAGTATGGAATACTCGAAAGGACAAACATCCCCAAACTGACTGTCTAGTTCAATTGCTCAAGCTAGTGCTTGAAAATAACAACTTTATTTTCAACGACAAGCACTTTTTACAGATTGACGGAACTAGTATGGGAACAAAAATGGCACCTTCTTTTGCCAACATTTTTATGGGGGATCTCGAAGAACGCATCCTTTTAAGTGTGCCATACAAACCCTTGTCATGGCTCCGTTTTATTGATGATATTGACATGAAATGGAACGATAATGCAGAACATTTGCAAGATTTCTTAGATCATTGTAATCAGTTACATCACTCAATTAAATTTACATCTGAATTTTCAAGCGAGAAAATTGCTTTTCTCGACACCACCACATTTGTAAAAAACGGGATCATGACAACTGATCTCCACACAAAGAAAACTGATAAACACCAGTTCCTTTCTCCAAAAAGTTGTCACCCGAAACACTGCTCCAGGAGTATACCTTACAGTCAAGCCATCAGACTAAAACGAATTTGCTCCTCGGAATCCAAACTTAACTATCGTTTGGGACAACTAAAAACACAGCTGAAATCAAGAGGATATAAAACCAAAAACATCACAGACGCTTTTGATAAAGCCCAAGAAAAAGATCGAGCTAGCCTCATGGAATACAAAGATAAGACGACCCGTGCAGATAGAATTCCGTTTGTTGTAACCTTCCATCCCGATTTGACAAATATTTCATCTACTATCCGAAAGCACTGGCGTCTTATCGAAAATGACTCTTCCTTAAAAGAAATTTTTCCATCACCTCCTGTTATTGCCTATCGCAGACCCAAAAATCTCAAAGACATACTTGTGACATCAAAAGTAAAGAAACAAGAAACTTCTAAATTTGGGTGTTACAAACAATGCGGTAGAAGCAATTGTAAGTGCTGTAAAGCCGCCAACACTGACCACTCTTTTAGCAGCACAGTAACAAAGCAGCGATACAACATCTATGTTACATCTAATTGCAAAACGGAAAATAGTATTTATATTCTTACTTGTGGAACTTGCAAGCTGCAGTATGTTGGTGAAACAGAAACTACATTCAACATCAGACTTAACAATCACCGGTCGTTCTATACAAAAGGAAGAAACTGTCCAATTACGAGACACCTCTTAAGAACAGGACATACTTTTGATAATATCACCTTTCAAATAATTGAGGTAAATCAAAATTGGGACTCCGAAAGGAGAAAACAGAGAGAAAGGTTCTGGATGCATCAGCTACGTACTCTTGAACCTGATGGACTTAATGAGAGGGATGAAAAACAGTTCTACCCAAAACCAACGGAATAAATCATGAATTTCATTCTATTTAACTAAAACAACTATTTGTTTAGATTTAAAAATTATTATGTACAATAAACGGCAAAAATATCTTGTATATACCCCATCAATCAATATTTTAAACTTTTAAACAAAAACGTCAAGCTACAAAGATATTTTTTTGTCATGCATCCGATTTCACCTAGATAGATGCACACGCCCGATGAAGCTAATTTGTTTAGCGAAATATTGCGTGAATAATATATAAAATATAACAACTAATTTTATAACACTCATTAGTGTGTTAAAGTTACATTCTTAGACACTTATATAATTTAATTTAGTAACTGCATCAGTTTATTTACAAACTGATCCACACCTAGATAGATTGAATGTTGATTGTTGCTATTTTTAGACACTATATATATATATATATATATATATATATATATATATATAAAGTGCCTAGAAAATCAACCTAACGATGTTAGAGTAGATTTGATTCGTAACTTCCTCCCCGGCGCCGGGGCTGGAACCTGTACTTTTGATTTCTAACTTCTACGACAACACCGCCTAGCATTGCGCAGAGACCTTATCCCCTCCTCTAACTCTAGCTTATAAAAATAAGCTTTCGTTTCGGGAGGTGTTACCTTGTCGTAGGAATTAAACAAGGATCTCTGATACAATACACGAAGTATTCTTTTTAGTGTACAGAAATGATCATCTACTCATCTCTTCAGTATAATTACAGGATGCTAATCTTTTTTTAGAAGCATACAATCACTGTAAATTAATATATGTATATCTCTGCCTATGTGTAGTGACAACTGCAAATTATACCTTGTCCATCGGATTTCTTATGATTAAGAAATACCAGGCGTTAGAATATGTATAAAGTGCCTAGAAAATCAACCTAACGATGTTAGAGTAGATTTGATTCGTAACTTCCTCCCCGGCGCCGGGGCTGGAACCTGTACTTTTGATTTCTAACTTCTACGATAACACCGCCTAGCATTGCGCAGAGACCTTATCCCCTCCTCTAACTCTAGCTTATAAAAATAAGCTTACGTTTCGGGAGGTGTTACCTTGTCGTAGGAATTAAACAAGGATCTCTGATACAATACACGAAGTATTCTTTTTAGTGTACAGAAATGATCATCTACTCATCTCTTCAGTATAATAACAGGATGCTAATCTATTTTTAGAAGCATACAATCACTGTAAATTAATATATGTATATCTCTGCCTATGTGTAGTGACAACTGCAAGTTATACCTTGTCCATCGGATTTCTTATGATTAAGAAATACCAGGCGTTAGAATATGTATAAAGTGCCTAGAAAATCAACCTAACGATGTTAGAGTAGATTTGATTCGTAACTTCCTCCCCGGCGCCGGGGCTGGAACCTGTACTTTTGATTTCTAACTTCTACGACAACACCGCCTAGCATTGCGCAGAGACCTTATCCCCTCCTCTAACTCTAGCTTATAAAAATAAGCTTTTGTTTCGGGAGGTGTTACCTTGTCGTAGGAATTAAACAAGGATCTCTGATACAATACACGAAGTATTCTTTCTAGTGTACAAAAATGATCATCTACTCATCTCTTCAGTATAATTACAGGATGCTAATCTATTTTTAGAAGCATACAATCACTGTAAATTAATATATGTATATCTCTGCCTATGTGTAGTGACAACTGCAAATTATACCTTGTCCATCGGATTTCTTATGATTAAGAAATACCAGGCGTTAGAATATGTATAAAGTGCCTAGAAAATCAACCTAACGATGTTAGAGTAGATTTGATTCGTAACTTCCTCCCCGGCGCCGGGGCTGGAACCTGTACTTTTGATTTCTAACTTCTACGACAACACCGCCTAGCATTGCGCAGAGACCTTATCCCCTCCTCTAACTCTAGCTTATAAAAATAAGCTTTCGTTTCGGGAGGTGTTACCTTGTCGTAGGAATTAAACAAGGATCTATGATACAATACACGAAGTATTCTTTTTAGTGTACAGAAATGATCATCTACTCATCTCTTCAGTATAATTACAGGATGCTAATCTATTTTTAGAAGCATACAATCACTGTAAATTAATATATGTATATCTCTGCCTATGTGTAGTGACAACTGCAAGTTATACCTTGTCCATCGGATTTCTTATGATTAAGAAATACCAGGCGTTAGAATATGTATAAAGTGCCTAGAAAATCAACCTAACGATGTTAGAGTAGATTTGATTCGTAACTTCCTCCCCGGCGCCGGGGCTGGAACCTGTACTTTTGATTTCTAACTTCTACGACAACACCGCCTAGCATTGCGCAGAGACCATATCCCCTCCTCTAACTCTAGCTTACGAAATAAGCTTACGTTTCGGGAGGTGTTACCTTGTCGTAGGAATTAAACAAGGATCTCTGATACAATACACGAAGTATTCTTTTTAGTGTACAGAAATGATCATCTACTCATCTCTTCAGTATAATTACAGGATGCTAATCTATTTTTAGAAGCATACAATCACTGTAAATTAATATATGTATATCTCTGCCTATGTGTAGTGACAACTGCAAATTATACCTTGTCCATCGGATTTCTTATGATTAAGAAATACCAGGCGTTAGAATATGTATAAAGTGCCTAGAAAATCAACCTAACGATGTTAGAGTAGATTTGATTCGTAACTTCCTCCCCGGCGCCGGGCTGGAACCTGTACTTTTGATTTCTAACTTCTACGACAACACCGCCTAGCATTGCGCAGAGACCTTATCCCCTCCTCTAACTCTAGCTAATAAAAATAAGCTTTTGTTTCGGGAGGTGTTACCTTGTCGTAGGAATTAAACAAGGATCTCTGATACAATACACGAAGTATTCTTTTTAGTGTACAAAAATGATCATCTACTCATCTCTTCAGTATAATTACAGGATGCTAATCTATTTTTAGAAGCATACAATCACTGTAAATTAATATATGTATATCTCTGCCTATGTGTAGTGACAACTGCAAATTATACCTTGTCCATCGGATTTCTTATGATTAAGAAATACCAGGCGTTAGAATATGTATAAAGTGCCTAGAAAATCAACCTACCGATGTTAGAGTAGATTTGATTCGTAACTTCCTCCCCGGCGCCGGGGCTGGAACCTGTACTTTTGATTTCTAACTTCTAACTTCTAACTTCTACGACAACACCGCCTAGCATTGCGCAGAGACCTTATCCCCTCCTCTAACTCTAGCTTATAAAAATAAGCTTTTGTTTCGGGAGGTGTTACCTTGTCGTAGGAATTAAACAAGGATCTCTGATACAATACACGAAGTATTCTCTTTAGTGTACAAAAATGATCATCTACTCATCTCTTCAGTATAATTACAGGATGCTAATCTATTTTTAGAAGCATACAATCACTGTAAATTAATATATGTATATCTCTGCCTATGTGTAGTGACAACTGCAAGTTATACCTTGTCCATCGGATTTCTTATGATTAAGAAATACCAGGCGTTAGAATATGTATAAAGTGCCTAGAAAATCAACCTAACGATGTTAGAGTAGATTTGATTCGTAACTTCCTCCCCGGCGCCGGGGCTGGAACCTGTACTTTTGATTTCTAACTTCTACGACAACACCGCCTAGCATTGCGCAGAGACCTTATCCCCTCCTCTAACTCTAGCTTATAAAAATAAGCTTTTGTTTCGGGAGGTGTTACCTTGTCGTAGGAATTAAACAAGGATCTCTGATACAATACACGAAGTATTCTTTTTAGTGTACAGAAATGATCATCTACTCATCTCTTCAGTATAATTACAGGATGCTAATCTATTTTTAGAAGCATACAATCACTGTAAATTAATATATGTATATCTCTGCCTATGTGTAGTGACAACTGCAAATTATACCTTGTCCATCGGATTTCTTATGATTAAGAAATACCAGGCGTTAGAATATGTATAAAGTGCCTAGAAAATCAACCTAACGATGTTAGAGTAGATTTGATTCGTAACTTCCTCCCCGGCGCCGGGGCTGGAACCTGTACTTTTGATTTCTAACTTCTACGACAACACCGCCTAGCATTGCGCAGAGACCTTATCCCCTCCTCTAACTCTAGCTTATAAAAATAAGCTTTTGTTTCGGGAGGTGTTACCTTGTCGTAGGAATTAAACAAGGATCTCTGATACAATACACGAAGTATTCTTTTTAGTGTACAAAAATGATCATCTACTCATCTCTTCAGTATAATTACAGGATGCTAATCTATTTTTAGAAGCATACAATCACTGTAAATTAATATATGTATATCTCTGCCTATGTGTAGTGACAACTGCAAATTATACCTTGTCCATCGGATTTCTTATGATTAAGAAATACCAGGCGTTAGAATATGTATAAAGTGCCTAGAAAATCAACCTAACGATGTTAGAGTAGATTTGATTCGTAACTTCCTCCCCGGCGCCGGGGCTGGAACCTGTACTTTTGATTTCTAACTTCTACGACAACACCGCCTAGCATTGCGCAGAGACCTTATCCCCTCCTCTAACTCTAGCTTATAAAAATAAGCTTTCGTTTCGGGAGGTGTTACCTTGTCGTAGGAATTAAACAAGGATCTCTGATACAATACACGAAGTATTCTTTTTAGTGTACAGAAATGATCATCTACTCATCTCTTCAGTATAATTACAGGATGCTAATCTATTTTTAGAAGCATACAATCACTGTAAATTAATATATGTATATCTCTGCCTATGTGTAGTGACAACTGCAAATTATACCTTGTCCATTGGATTTCTTATGATTAAGAAATACCAGGCGTTAGAATATGTATAAAGTGCCTAGAAAATCAACCTAACGATGTTAGAGTAGATTTGATTCGTAACTTCCTCCCCGGCGCCGGGCTGGAACCTGTACTTTTGATTTCTAACTTCTACGACAACACCGCCTAGCATTGCGCAGAGACCTTATCCCCTCCTCTAACTCTAGCTTATAAAAATAAGCTTTTGTTTCGGGAGGTGTTACCTTGTCGTAGGAATTAAACAAGGATCTCTGATACAATACACGAAGTATTCTTTTTAGTGTACAAAAATGATCATCTACTCATCTCTTCAGTATAATTACAGGATGCTAATCTATTTTTAGAAGCATACAATCACTGTAAATTAATATATGTATATCTCTGCCTATGTGTAGTGACAACTGCAAGTTATACCTTGTCCATCGGATTTCTTATGATTAAGAAATACCAGGCGTTAGAATATGTATAAAGTGCCTAGAAAATCAACCTAACGATGTTAGAGTAGATTTGATTCGTAACTTCCTCCCCGGCGCCGGGGCTGGAACCTGTACTTTTGATTTCTAACTTCTACGACAACACCGCCTAGCATTGCGCAGAGACCATATCCCCTCCTCTAACTCTAGCTTATAAAAATAAGCTTTTGTTTCGGGAGGTGTTACCTTGTCGTAGGAATTAAACAAGGATCTCTGATACAATACACGAAGTATTCTTTTTAGTGTACAGAAATGATCATCTACTCATCTCTTCAGTATAATTACATGATGCTAATCTATTTTTAGAAGCATACAATCACTGTAAATTAATATATGTATATCTCTGCCTATGTGTAGTGACAACTGCAAATATACCTTGTCCATCGGATTTCTTATGATTAAGAAATACCAGGCGTTAGAATATGTATAAAGTGCCTAGAAAATCAACCTAACGATGTTAGAGTAGATTTGATTCGTAACTTCCTCCCCGGCGCCGGGGCTGGAACCTGTACTTTTGATTTCTAACTTCTACGACAACACCGCCTAGCATTGCGCAGAGACCTTATCCCCTCCTCTAACTCTAGCTTATAAAAATAAGCTTTTGTTTCGGGAGGTGTTACCTTGTCGTAGGAATTAAACAAGGATCTCTGATACAATACACGAAGTATTCTTTTATAGTGTACAAAAATGATCATCTACTCATCTCTTCAGTATAATTACAGGATGCTAATCTATTTTTAGAAGCATACAATCACTGTAAATTAATATATGTTATATCTCTGCCTATGTGTATGACAACTGCAAATTATACCTTGTCCATCGGATTTCTTATGATTAAGAAATACCAGGCGTTAGAATATGTATAAAGTGCCTAGAAAATCAACCTAACGATGTTAGAGTAGATTTGATTCGTAACTTCCTCCCCGGCGCCGGGGCTGGAACCTGTAAAAACCTGATAATAAATTGTTCAAATAAAATAAGGCCTTCGAAAATAGTGGAATAAATTACTTTTGGAGTGTCAAGAACTCGTTGGAAGTACTTGATAAATTGCATGCTTATATTGGTGATTTTGAATCTGTTCAAAGTTTTGATTTTTCTACCCTGTATACCACTTTGCCTCACATTCTCATTAAGAAAAAATTCACACACCTAATTAAATGGGCATTCAAAAAATCAGAATGTGAATATATATGTTTAAACTCTTTTAGGACATTTTTTAGTAGCAATAAACAAAAAAACTATGTTAATTGGACATGCTTTGATACTATATATGCCCTTGAATTTTTACTAGATAACATTTTTGTTCGCTTTGGGGATTCCGTATATCGTCAGATTATCGGAATTCCAATGGGGACTAACTGTGCACCACTTATTGCGGACCTGTTTTTGTATTGTTATGAGTTACAATTTATGACAAAAATAAGCAAAGACCCATCGAAACAACATCTGATAAACAAATTTAATAATACTTTTAGATATTTGGATGATATTTTGGCTCTCAATAATGACGACTTCAGTATGTATATTAATGAAATTTATCCTGTTGAACTTACTTTAAATAAAGCTAATACTAACAATGACCACTGCCCTTTTCTCGATCTGGATATCTATATCACTAATGGAAAGCTGAATACTAAAATTTATGATAAAAGGGATGATTTTTCATTTCCTATCGTTAATTATCCGTTTTTAGATGGTGACGTTCCCTTGTCACCATCTTACGGTGTTTATATATCTCAACTTGTACGATTCGCTCGTGTATGTAACAATGTTTTAGATTTTAACGAGAGAAATTTATGTATTACTGAAAAATTATTACACCAGGGTTTTCGATATCACAAACTAGTCAAAACATTTACTAAATTTTATCATCGGTATAAAGACATCATTCGTAAATATAGCTCAACATGCAGACTTCTAATACGTTCAGGTATTTCACATCCAATTTTTTATGGTAATATTCTTTATAAAGCACAAAGGTGCCAGTATTCACCTCAGCAACTTACAAAACCTTTGAATAGACTTATTAAGAAGGGATATAATTACGATACTGTTGTCAAGTCATTAAAGATTGCATATTTTGGCGTTAATATTGAGTCACTGATAAGGTCTTTGCATCGGAACTAAACACATTTATTCTAAAAACAGTTGTTGGCATGACACGGGTTATGTTCTTCTCATATATGTTATGATGGTATGATACTAAACCCCTAACGGGAAGGATTGTGCCTGATGTTCATATGATGAAATCATAATCTTTCAGTCAGTTTAGTTGAAGTCTGGAGCTGGCATGTCAGTTAACTGCTAGTAGTCTGTTGTTATTTATGTATTATTGTCATTTTGTTTATTTTCTTTGGTTACATCTTCTGACATCAGACTCGGATTTCTCTTGAACTGAATTTTAATGTGCGTATTGTTATGCGTTTACTTTACTACATTGGTTAGAGGTATAGGGGGAGGGTTGAGATCTCACAAACATGTTTAACCCCGCCGCATTTTTGCACCTGTCCCAAGTCAGGAGCCTCTGGCCTTTGTTAGTCTTGTATTATTTTAATTTTAGTTTCTTGTGTACAATTTGGAAATTAGTATGGCGTTCATTATCACTGGACTAGTATATATTTGTTTAGGGGCCAGCTGAAGGACGCCTCCGGGTGCGGGAATTTCTCGCTACATTGAAGACCTGTTGGTGACCCTCTGCTGTTGTTTTTTATTTGGGCGGGTTGTTGTCTCTTTGACACATTCCCCATTTCCATTCTCAATTTTACTTTTGATTTCTAACTTCTACGACAACACCGCCTAGCATTGCGCAGTGACCTTATCCCCTCCTCTAACTCTAGCTTATAAAAATAAGCTTTCGTTTCGGGAGGTGTTACCTTGTCGTAGGAATTAAACAAGGATCTCTGATACAATACACGAAGTATTCTTTTTAGTGTACAGAAATGATCATCTACTCATCTCTTCAGTATAATTACAGGATGCTAATCTATTTTTAGAAGCATACAATCACTGTAAATTAATATATGTATATCTCTGCCTATGTGTAGTGACAACTGCAAGTTATACCTTGTCCATCGGATTTCTTATGATTAAGAAATACCAGGCGTTAGAATATGTATAAAGTGCCTAGAAAATCAACCTACCGATGTTAGAGTAGATTTGATTCGTAACTTCCTCCCCGGCGCCGGGGCTGGAACCTGTACTTTTGATTTCTAACTTCTACGACAACACCGCCTAGCATTGCGCAGAGACCATATCCCCTCCTCTAACTCTAGCTTATAAAAATAAGCTTTTGTTTCGGGAGGTGTTACCTTGTCGTAGGAATTAAACAAGGATCTCTGATACAATACACGAAGTATTCTTTTTAGTGTACAGAAATGATCATCTACTCATCTCTTCAGTATAATTACAGGATGCTAATCTATTTTTAGAAGCATACAATCACTGTAAATTAATATATGTATATCTCTGCCTATGTGTAGTGACAACTGCAAATTATACCTTGTCCATCGGATTTCTTATGATTAAGAAATACCAGGCGTTAGAATATGTATAAAGTGCCTAGAAAATCAACCTAACGATGTTAGAGTAGATTTGATTCGTAACTTCCTCCCCGGCGCCGGGGCTGGAACCTGTACTTTTGATTTCTAACTTCTACGACAACACCGCCTAGCATTGCGCAGAGACCTTTATATATATATATATAAGTACGTCTGTGCCAGTGACAACTCTACAACAGATTTATCCATCGGATCACCAGCAGTGATGGTGATACATGGCTGTGTACATTATGTATATACAACTCGTCTAAACATCAACCCAACAATGTTAGATCTATAAATTTGCTTTCGCAAATTTTTTGTTCTTCCCTCGCCGGGATTCGAACCCATGCTACTGAGATATCGTGACACCGAATCGCCTGCACTGTAGCCGTCCCGCTAGACCACACGACCACCTGGGCTTCAAAATCAAGCTTTCGGCGGCTGGGTGTTACCTTTATATATATATATATATATATATAGCTCTCTGTTGTAATAAGCCATATAACCTACGTCATGTTTAACAATTTTTTAGCAAGCGTCTTAACTGATGTTCGGTTTGACTTTTTTATTGTATAAATTTCAAGATTTAGTAAAAGTTTAATCTAAGAAAAGACTTAAAGATGATTCATTTTACATCAGAATCCGACTGACGAAGGATATCTGTTATCCGAAATATTTATAAATAATAACATTTATAGTTACCTTTTTTTTGTATTTGGAGTTGTTGTGTACACTTTTTTAGGCGTTTATATAATTTATTTATTGTGTACATGTATCGTTACTCGTAACGATCCAGTGCCCTCTTGGGAAAAATCGTTGACTACTATTCAGACGTTATATATATATGTATATATACGTATATTTAAAAGGTCAACATTGAGTGTGAAAAAAGAATAACCCATTTTTTTTACCTACGGATCCACAAAAATCATCTCGATACAGGAAAAAACAACGAAAATCATATTTTGTTCATCTATAAGACGAAATCAAACAGCCATAGAAAAATCCAATTGCACGTACATATATCTAAATGTATTTCTTTATCGGGTTATATTACCGTTTGCAGTCTTTGGAGGTTACATCAATTAGTAATTAGATGGCGTATAGACTCAAATACATACGAAATGCATGTACATATTATTGAGTGTACGCATTGTTCATTGTTCCTGTGAATACACGTTTTAGTGTGTTATAAATCAAATGCAAGAATATCAGTATATAAAAATTTGACAGCTAATGTCCCTTTATTATACGTATACATTTACGTGAATTGATAAGGTAATTTCGAATATGCAAGTGTAAACGCATAAACTCAGGCAGAGAAAAGGATTGCATATAAGTAATTGTGTATAACCGACATAAGAGACATTTAATATAGTGTTAATATCTCATCATACTTTGACACTAACAGGTGTTACGTTATTGTCTTTGTAACATCGACACTTGACCAATGTCTACCTATACAGTGCAAATGTGTTGTTATATAAGACAAAAACAAGAATAGTCAAATTTTGCAATTAAATATAATAAAATTGAGAATGAAAATGGGTAATATGTTCAACAGACAATTAACCGACCAAAGAGCAGAAACAGCCGAAGGCCACCCACGGATCTACAATGCAGTACAAAAAAAAACACACCCGGAGGTGGTCCTAAGCTGGCCCCTCAATAAAAATGTGTATTAATTTAGTGGAAATGGACGATATACTTGTAACTGTTGATGTAAATGTATTTTGGTTTTATGGGTCTTTATTTACTCCTTGGTTTTGATTGTTATTATCTTTTGAAAGTGGGCAAACACAATAAATTATTTCAATAATTGTTATCTAAGCGCAATAAATCAGAAAATAGAAGTTTTACGGTTTTAGAAATTAAAATTTCTTCAATCGTGTATTGCGGATTACTTTTTCTTGTTAAGAGTTTCGGCTTACTTAGTATCTATCATCATGTAAAATATAATATATCTAATAACAAGACATTTTGTCCAAAATTTTCAGATTAGGTATAGAAGTCTTCGGCTAATTTGGGTGAAACGACAAAAATCTAATAAATTGACTTTCTGTTCATTTTTGCCTTGTCAGACTTTCTTCCGATATTACATGTTTAAGACAAAACATGCTACCCTTATTTTAAAGTCTTGCCATAGTGACAACAAATAGATGCCCTTAGGATCATATCGGTCTAGTTTATCCTTTTGTTTTTCTCTTAAAGTTGATTTGTTTCCCTCGGTTTTGGTTTTTAACCTGAATTTGTTTTCTCCCTATCGATTTGCCACGCAGCGACCAAGCATCAAAAATAGCGAGTGCGGGGATTTAATTATCATTAAATTGTTTCACTTACTCTTTCAATTGAAAACAGACACTCCAAACGCTATCATAAGTTCTTAAAATTCAGTTGTGTTTTATTGTTATTATTTATTCTTTCGTTAAAGGAACAATGGCTTGCCTATTTCACAATTCAAATATTATTCCCGAACTATAACTCCTTGTCAGAATTTTTTCTACACTAATTAAAAACTCAACCTCCGAACTTGGGTCTCAAATTTTACAAATTGTTAACATTCTTCAATTCTACAACCAGGCATAATTCAAAGTTTAAATATTTATAACCTGCAGTAAATGTGGTCCATTAAAGTTGAAAATGTGTTGGCCTGGTCACTCAAATAGCAATGTTAAATCATTAGACAACAGTGATATAACTTATATACTTAACCAAATTAATTAAGAAAATCAGCCAGCTAATCGATCGAACTCGATAACATTAAATATTTATAAACTACTAGTGCCTGATTACAAATTTAATTTATAAGATAAGAATGAACAGATTAATGAAGCATACTTTTAATTTAAAGCGATGATATAAATTATCGTAAACATCAAATTAGACAAAACAGACAACAATATGGCTATCACCAAGCGATTCATTAAAATGTGCGTAACTATGTCATGTATATAATTTGAAAGGGCTGTTACAGGGATCGATTAAAGTAGCTTACATCAGATAGTATATACAGTACTCTATACGATAGGATCATATTATGAAACGATGAATTGAAGTGTTTCATTGCGCAAAATAATCTATTAATTATTACTGTACTAGTATACATATTTTTAGGGGCCAGCTGAAGGACACCTACGGGTGCGGGAATTCTCGCTACATTGAAGACCCATTGGTGGCCTTCGGCTGTTGTCTGCTCTATGGTCAGGTTGTTGTCGCTTTGACACATTCCCCATTTCCTTTCTCAATTTTATCAATAGTTATTACAATGAAGTCTCTTAAAATCAAATTTGGAAGAAAAAATCATTTTCATAACGGTGCATTGACAAAATTCTGAAACTAAGGATTGTTTTAAATTTACTAGCGTCCTAGCAATTTCTGTAATGACTAAGTATGTTACTGTAACCTCAAGTATAAACATATTCCATCTCACATAATTTGTATTTTTTCAATTTCTGGGTCAACATTTTTCTTTTGGTTGAAGAGGCATATAAATTACCTGTGATCTACATTTAATCATATCAAAATAATTGAAATAATGAATTCATTGGCAATTTCCTGGTATCCGTTCAAGTCGTTGCATTTAATCAGTCCAAAAGTGGTGAAATATATTATGCTTCTTGTGTTTAGTTTAGATCTTGACCCTAGCTTATAGACAAGTTGTCTTTGTGCAAAATAATTTTGTAAAATTTTAATCTTTTCAATTTTAACAATAGTAATCTATATACTGGATAATTGTTCTGTAAAATTAGATATCACAATGAAAATTTTCAAATAAATTCTCAAATAAAACAATAAATGATTTCAATAAAAATCTATCAAAAATAAAATAAGATCAAATTAGGCAGTTAACGTTTTGGTATTCAATAATTGGTCATTCCGACGGTAAAACATTTACATATAAGACACATTTCATGGAGGCATGGTTTGATAATGTTTTCGCCACGAGGTGACTTTTTGTACCAGTTCAATTTTGTAATCGAAGCGCACTACATTGTAGATAAATGTAGATATTTGCTGTTTCTGTAAGTCGTCACATTAATAATTTTGACGTAAATGACGAACAAAATCTGAATTTTTGACATGCTTGAACCATTAACAATCGACAAGATAAGAATGAAGATAAATAATATGAAAATATATTTATTGTTTGTATTTCAGCAAAAAAACAATCCAGCTTTGATACATCAAATCAGCACTGTCAAATGAAAGAGTTTGGACAAACAAGTATGCAAACAAACAAAATTTATATGCAACCTTCTTCAATTTAATCTGTATATTTGTTAATTACTTGAGCACTGAATAAAGATAGCTTTACTAAAGAAAAGGGTTTTTTTCCCTAACAAATTCTTATCATAGTTCGCTAAAAGTCATTTGAAACTTCAAATCTAAAAATCAAAATATGTTTGATTTTTTTAAATAGTTACGTTTCAGGATAAAACAAGAAAACCTGAATTTTCTTGTTAACAAAAATCTATTATATTAATAATTTATCAAAATTGATAACAATGGACATATATTGAATAATCTAGTTCGTCGGCATTTTTCTGTATGCAGTGGACAAAACATGGAGACCTCTCGTCAGGACTTCAGCCATTACAGAGTACTAGTGCAAGCGATCAGGGGAACCACTGATGAAAGAATATAAACAAACGTGTAATGGAAGTTAAAGAGTAATAGCTGATTTCAAAGAACACATTAAATACATCAAATCATTTGAAAGCTCTAAAATAAAGTTTAAATAACAATTAAGACCGCAAAGAAAATTTAAAACAATTAAAAACCAATTCTTCAGGGAACAATTGAAGGTCGTTCCACCTCGATTATAAGAATGAAATTACAAAAACGGTGTTGGAAAATGTTACTACTGATTGATGTAATTTGTAACTTCAAACTGATATAAAATAAAATAAGATTGATAAGTACTTTTTATAGGATTAGTCAGAAATAGGCTACTTCCGGTTTAAATACTGTCATTTCCGATTGACTTTATAAATGATAAAATGTCTACATCCAGATGTAAAAGACTTAATTGTTTTATAATGAAAGGAACGAATTTTAGCAAAGGTTATAATCTAGAACGTCAAATTGACCATTGACATTGACCTCAATTTCAAGGGCATAGATCAGTGATCTCAAATCAAAAGACCCCAGGTCGATCACTTGTAAGGTTGTGGAGAAATACCGATTTCTAATATAAAATAGGAGAAAACTCCTATAAGGGTTGACCAAAACACTTCGACTTATATGGGTTGAAGTTGCGCCTTATCGTAAACAGTTTCATATCATTAACTTTTACGGTTTCTTTTGAATTAAGATAACAAGCAAAATTCAAAATTTAGAACATGACTTGCCCTTTGACCTTGACCTAAATTACCGCCAAATGGACCAAGGACTCCATATGAACAGACATTAGGCCTCTACGACTTATAATGTGTGAATTTATCCAACATATCGCCTATCTTAAATTTTCAAAGGGAAATACATTCAATAAGATGCCATCTGATCACTCCAGTCAAAATAAACCAAATCATTCTTAAGAGAAGACAAACAAGTTGGTAGTTTATTTAAATCCTTTACGGTTTTAGAAATATAGCGATAACAAAAAAAAAGGGACGCGGGGAGATAACTCCAATAAGAATAAGTGTTCGGTCACACAGGGTCAGTTTTGAAACCCCCATTACTGTACCATATCATTGGCCAAAAATCCATTCGATATGTTGTAAATCAAAAAAGCATCTCAGACGGCAGAAGAAAAACAAAAGGTCTTTCCACGGAAAGTGGAAAGACCTAAAAAGCAAATGGTCTTTCCACGAAAAGTGGAAAGACCTAATCATTATGGCTCTATCAATCAACAATTTTTCACGTGATGCACGTGCTCTTTAGTGATTGTTTATTAATGTAACGATCTGGTAAACCTCGGCAACAAACTCGAAAGTTTGTTCACATGCGAACAACAATCATTGAATTGATATTAACTGTTGATAATACTTTATCACATCACACATCATGTCGATAAAAAAAGCATATGACGTGATAATATGATCAGAACAGCCAAAACGTTAAACCAAAATTGTTTTGATTTGGGCTTTTTTTAAGGAGGATTATGTTCTACGTTTGAACGTTCTTGAGTAGAGTTAAATAGCAGTTTCAATTATAAAATGACTACTAGAAAAAAAAATTAATAAAACAATTTTCTTTAAAACCTTAAAATAAGAGCTTGTTCGAGATGTCAGGTTTGATTTGATTTGATTAGATTTTTGGTATTTTAACGCCACTTTTAAGCACCACGTTTAGGCTATTTCTTTGCGACCAGTTTTTATTGGTTGAGGAAGTCGGAGTGCCCGGAGAAAACCACCGACCTTAGATAGGAAAACTCAAAATCCTAGACAATTAAGATTAGAGTCGAGTGCAATTACTGACAGGTTTGAACATTGTGGTCGATTTTAAACATCGTTAAAATAAACTGATGAATATCCAAACGATTGTGGCTATTACATACTAGTTCTAAACACTATAGAATCAGGGAAATGTATATATTAGTACACTTCCTTGAGAAATAACATCCATATGTCACTTTTAACGTACAAGGACTTTTGTTTTTCATTATAACAAATGCTTAATTATGGTTTTAGTCTTATAATAATATTATACTATCAATATTATTTTTTTCATTTTCTTTGTTTGATTGAAATGGTCCAAACATACATCACGTCAACATTGAACGGACTCTAATTTGAATAAGTGTTACATATAAGATACGACAGTAGGCCTACTTCTTTGACTGTAAAACCAGAAACAAAATCATCACTGTTAATATCGCAGTTAATTGTGTCTTTCGTTACCAACGACTAGACGATCACGGCTATGAACAGATGTACCACATATAACACTAGTTTATTTAATGGTTTACGATGTTTGTCAAATGTAATAACGTTAAGATATTCTGAACTTATTGAAAGGGAAACAGTTTAAAGAGGCTCGCGGGTACAAAAATTTCAGCAAAAAATTAACATTTGTTTTTTCATTACAAATTTTATTTATAACACTATTAGTTATTTCTTTATGATATGGTACAGAACTCAACCCAAAAAATAGATTCGGTTTGACCCCAGACGAATTTAAAAATGTTGATATCATTGATAAAGCTCCAAATTATCTCCCTTTGGTGTAAAAATGCCATTTTTTTTGGCATTAAAAGTGAAATATCTTTTTTCAACTCATCGGTGTTCTATATTTTTTATCATTGTTTTCAAATAAGCTATACATATACTAAATAATTGTAAAATTTTAGCGATTTCTGTAATTCGGTTCTTTTTTTATTTCGATATTACCTCTATTTCTCCTATTACTATTAGTTCAACAACAACAAAAGGACGATAACAAAAATGTTTGCTTCTTTCGGAGGAAGAATGTGGTCTTGTATAGGTGAATCCATATTTTTATTTTATTTTTCTATTAAGTATATGATAAAGTTCATGTATACAAATATAGCAAAATCCTATGTTAAATAAAAAAAGAAGACTTATACCCGCGTGCCCCCTTAAACAACATTCATGTGTAATTGTTTAAATCTGATTTTAAGCAAATAATTTTATTTATTTTAGAAAGCATCATTAACTGGAGGATTATGAAATTGTAGATTTATGGCAACTACGCATAATTATTGTAGTTGACTTAGTACGTTTCAATTGAATTGTTGTTATCTTTGCGATTAAATTGTAGGCAATCCTGACACAGCTGTAACCATTTCTATTCCAGATTGCGAAATATTATATAATATGTAAATTTCAAAGGTTTCTAAATGTTGGTAATTAATTTCTTTAAGTATTAAAAAAATTTAGAAATAAGTTATGTTTTATGACTTTTTGAATAAATCATAAATACCAAAATATATCTAATATGAATAACTTGAATTGATAAAACATTAAATGAAATATAAATATACAAATATGAAATCTGGTATAAAAAGGTGGATCTAACAACCCATTTAGCTTATGTTAACTTAAATACAGATGTGAACCGTGAGGATATACTCATTTCGAGCTATTATAGAATAAAAAAGACAAAATACGAAATAATTTTTTTGAAATTCCGTTGATTTACTGTCAAAACATAAAATACACAGTTGTTTTACAAGAAATGGGTTTAGCTAGATAATTGTATTGATGTGACGGATTCGGAAACGATAACCAACTTACGACTAAAGTCGCTCGTTGATTATCGTTCACGACTCCACTACTTCTTTTTGTCTCATTAACTACTACATAATTATAAAACAAAACATGCGTTGTATAATTATGAACAAAGACATTTATTGAAAATGTTTTAAGTTGTAAAAGTCCTAGGTTAAGATGTTTATATAAAACTTTTATCACAAGCATGGACAAAGGCAACTAATTTTTAATGTGTTTTACTTCTAGTATTTAATTTCTTTTCGGAATTTGAGAAGCATTCAAACCGATGTACAACTGATTGAAAGGTATTTTCTCTAATCATGACACTCATTACAAAATTATCAACTTGAAAAAGTAAGAAACACGCTCAGAGATCTGATATCAATAGGTGGAACCAAAGCCCATTAAAAAATAAACAATATTTATTCATAACACGGTGTTTTTATATCAACTTTAACGAACAGGTCAAATGGTATTTTTCTTTTAAATGTAAGTTTCATGTCGGAAATAGTTATTTCATTTAATTTTGATAAATGATTATGCAAATAAACCTTTCTTAGTATGATGATTAATTTGTGATCCCTGTAACACTTATCAATTCAAGTTTAAAAAATTTCCAAATTTTAGATTTTGGGAATTTTGATCAAAGTTTTAATATATCAAAATTCCAAATTGTGTAAAAGATTTGAAACCAACTAATTGAAATATTTAAATTCTAAATATCGTTTTTAAATTTGATAGTGTAGAAATTTGATAAAACTTTAAAAGATGCTAAACCTAACGTGCAATTTTGATTATTTCACTTTTTATTTTTATTTTATTTTTCATTAAGATATCAAAAATAGAAAAGGGGCGAAATGAGGGTTACCTGTAAACACGGCTCTGATTATAATCATTCTTAGTTAGGAATAAATAGCACGAAATATATATAAAAAAAATCAAAATAGATAATTAAAAGAAGAATCGATTTTTTATTAAACATATTAGACATCACATGGGATACCAGTATCCTGATATTATAAGGTTGTGCATCTATTAAAGTCATAATAAACGAGTAACCGGTGAAAAATAATGTTATTCCAATTCTTGAATCAATGCATACAAACATCATAAACTTAGTGTTCTATGACGATTTTATCATTTTTTCGCATAAATTTCGTCAATTTTTTTTCAATCGGTCAGTGTTGTTGTGAAAATATGGCAGGTAATTAAAGTTCGTGTTTTGAAGCCGAAGTTTAACGATTGTCACCTGTTTGTCATCAAACAACAAAAAACTATGGATATTGAGCACGTGTTTAGCATGTACAATCAGATAATAGTTTATTTTAAGGACAGCCATGCGTATTGCGATCACCGGATTTTTACGAGATGGGTCACACTGAGGTCACATTGCATACGGAAAATATGTCGTGGAATTGCTTCCTGAAAGCAATTAAAAGAAGTAAACTTCTTTTAAATATGAACAAATTAAAGAACTGTCTCCAGAAAAACATATATGTACATAAGTTTTATAATGAAAACTATCCATTGAGTTATTAAAAACATATGCATTATTTTTTTTTAATTTGAGGTTCCTTATGACTTTAAGAAAAATATTTAAACCTATTTAAACTGGTATCAAATAGTTGAATCAAATCTCTAATATAATGTTAGCGTATGAGATAAATAATTCAGAGCTATTTTGGTGTCCCCACTGCCCAACATTTAGCAGTAACAGTGAAAACTGACCAACTCGCAGTAGCCAGAAAAATCGCTTCGGTCGCATGCAACTGTAAACATTTTTGATCTCCTTTTTTTATCGATTGCATGACGATAAAATATATTGCCTTTTATGATTGATTTTAATAACTCCAAGTAATGATACGGAAGGAATTCTAAATTTATGGTGTCGCAATGAACGTTGTGCTATGCGTGCAGGTGGCTCATAGAAAAAAAGTGTACTGGTTCAGTAAGTGGTTCAATGATGGTTTAATGATAATAGACGTCATACAAAACTCCGAAATATAACAATGATCAAAAACTAAAATCATACAAGATTAAAAAGACTAGAGGCTCCTGAATTGGGACGGGCGCTCAAATGCGGCAAGGATAAACATGTTTCATGAAATCACAACCCTCCCCCTATACCTCTAGCCAATGTAGAATAAACAAACACACATAAATACATGTACACACAGTAAAAATTATTAAACGCATTTTAAAGGAAATCCAAGTCCTATGTCAGAATAGGAAACAAAAGAAACTAATCAAACTGACAATGATAATGAATTAACAAAGGGCTATTATATATATATAAAGCTAGCAGTTATCTCCAGATCTCAATTAAACTAATTGAAAGACTATGTCTTCATCATATGAATAACAAGCCCAATCCCTCCCTGTTGTATGTATTGCTGATGTGTTCCTGAACATTCATGAAATATTTGCCACTGGCAACAAAAAAACGAGAATTTCAAAATTTCAAAAATGTAGGTTGTTTACATACAAATTACAAAGAAACTTAGGATTTAACTCCCTCCGGCAAATTAGCCCTTACAGCTGGATTTTGATATGTGTAATATCAATTTGGCCAACACCTCTTCAATTGTTTTGGTTCTTATATCTACTTGACGTTCAAATATTCAGTTTTCAGCTTTCCGTAGGTGAATGCTTTACTTAAAATTCAGCGGTTTACATTGTTCTGTTTTCGAGAGCAACATTGCATGGTGTATGGCCAAAAATGAAAATCAATATGGAACAAGAATGTGTCCCAAGTACACGGATGCCCATCCACACTATCATTTTCTATGTTCAGTGGACCGTGAAAATGGGATAAAATCTCTAAATTGGCATTAAAATTAGAAAGATCTTATCATAGGGAACATGTTTACTAAGTTTCAATGTTAATGGACTTCCACTTCATCAAAAACTACATCGATCAAAAACTTTAACCTGAAGCGGGACGAACGGACGGACAAACAGACGAACGAACAGACGGACGAACAAACGAACGAACGGACGGACGAACAAACGAACGGACGCACAGACCAGAAAACATAATACCAATAAATGGGGCATAAAAATCAGTCATGAAACTGAAAGCGTGGCTCTCTCTTTACACGCCCCATTCTGACTGGACGTACCTGTATTCTTTCATTTTGCTCAAAGTTGATTGTCGTACGATAACTTAAAAATGCACAATAACAAATACAGAACAATTATATCCCTTAGTACAAAAAAATCCGCTTTCCTTTTATTTACTATTTAAAAACAGTGGTTGATTGAGTGCCCCTAATGGAGCTACTTGGTAATACATGCTTATAGGATAAATGCATATACTGTTTACAAGCATCAGTCCAAACGTTGTCTAAGGGAGCAACCATTTAACTTCAGAAGTGGGGATACTATCATGGTTGTTTTTTCGAAGTGAGAAAAAAATCGTGCTAAGTGCGAACAATTTTATTAAGTTTTTCATCGCTATTAATCAAATTATTTGGTTCAAAATTTAACACTATAAGGCATGTGGAAAATCTGGATTCAGAATAGATTTTTTTGTCCTCTGCTTGCACAGAATATTTTTTTTCCTCAAATTGGTGATCAGAATTTTTTAATGAAAACTCTTGTGGAAGTATCCTAGTAAAAAAAAGCGTCACCATAGTGACAATATTTATATATCGGATTTCCAAAAAGATTACCATTTATCGCTGATAAAAACTTTTGAAAATGATTTTCAATTTTCAAAATGCCGACACTTACTGTACAGCGGCAACAATTACATAAATATGAATATAAAATAATGTTAATGGTATACTTTTATATGATATGAATGTACATGTACTCAGCTTTTACAAAACGATACATTATTTGGCCTTTTAATTTTATTTGACTTTAGCATTTTTAACTTAATTTGATTAGAGCGTCACTGATAAGTCTTTTGTCGACGAAAAGCGCATCTGGCACAAATACAAAATTTACATCCTGGTATCTATCTATGATGAGTTTATGTAGATACCTTATAACAGTATCCTAGCTCCAAGCTACTAATAGTTGATCTTACTCTTAATTTCAGCGTAAACAAGATACCAAAAACCTCCCACATTCCAGACTAGCACAACGTTCATTGCGACACCATGCATTCAGTATTTCTACCGCACTAATACTTAGAACTGAAATCATTGATACAAGGCAATATATGATCGTCAGGCAATCGATAAAAATGAAAAACAAAACGTTAAAAGATATGGGTGCTGGGAAAACCAGCAAGAAAAATGGTCATTATCAGAGCTGTGCCTCTTGTTTTAAAATGAATTCTCTTCTTTTGAGAATTGTTTATTTTGTCGTTCAATTTTTCACAGCTTACTGCCTGTGGTTTAATTTTATACATTCACTTTAAGTTTCAGTATATATTTATGTTTTCATTTCATTTTGTTTCGTTTCGACGTTTACAGGTACCCCTCTTTTCGCCCTTTTTCTATTTTTGATATCTTAATCAAAAATTTAAAAAATCAAACTTTGAAAAAGCGATTAATTCAAAATTGCACGTTAGGTTTTGTAGTTTTAAAGTTAAATCAATTTTCTAAACTATATCAAATTTATAAACGATATTTAGAAATTTAATATTTTAATTATTTGGTTAAAATTTCAAAATTTCAAAACTTTTACACAATTTGGAATTTTGATATTTTAAAACTTTGATCAAAATGCAAAAACTTAAAATTTGAAAACTCTTTAAAACTTTGAATTGATAAGTGTTACACGGACTATTCGTTTCCATAATTGTCTAAAAGAATTAGAAAAATAGGTTACAAGTGTATATTACAACGTGCTCTTGAGAGAGTAAATTTTTATTTTGCTACATGTAGATTATGGTTAGAATAAAGAAAAAACATGCTTAAGCGCCATTTCATCGAAAAATTATCTGAAAAAACAAGTTGTGTCTAACAAGGTCATTGTTTTAACATCATGTTGAGTGAAATCGTATTTCGAAGCAATGTCTTTTTTATCCAGATTCAACAAACAGTCAAATTGAGAATGAAAGCCGGAAATGTGTCAAAGAGACAACAACCCTACCAAACAGCAGAAAAACACCTCAAGGCCACCATTGGTCTTCAACGTGTTCAACGCAGTGACAAAATTCCATATCCAGAGGCGGGCTTCGGCTGGCCTCTTACAAAAAAGTGTACTGTTTCAGCGGAAATGGTTGTCACACTAAACTCCGAAATAAATTTAAAAAAAACCAACATACAAGATTAACAAAATGCAAAAGTGCTGCAAGGTTAATAACTTTCGTGAGAATTCAACCCTTCTCTTATAAAAAATGCAGAATAAACAAACACTCAACAAAAAGCACAGTAAAACTCAATTTAAAACTGCCCAAGTCCGATATAAGAATAGGTAACAAATGAACATGATGAAGCAAATCAAAAGGATAACGATACATAACCTTAATTAGAACTACTAGCAGCTACTGACATGCTCATACAATGCATCATTCTTCTTATCTCTATTTCACACCTTGAACTTCAACGTTGATCTCTTTTATAAAAGCAAAACATTATCTTTTCTGAACACTTCAGTATTCAACTGTTAGATTTTATGACGCGCGGGATAGATACATTATTACCTCGAACTGAAATCATTAACTTACCGCATATAGAGTTTAAGGTCCCAGCTCTGCTACCAATCGACATGTTTCGATATGTTCAATACCCAAAAAAATGTTGGTCTTTAGTTAAATTGTTCTCCCATGATAACAGATTTCCAATGGATGCACGTCATTTATTTAATGATTACATGTGAATTGACATTTATCTTTGTTGTATTATGGTTATATAAAGTGCTTTGATATTTGATAGGTGTTCTTTGTATTACATAAATGAAAGAAGTATTTATTTTGTTTTATTAAAGATTTGTTTTATTAAAGATTTGTTTACCTCGTGGATTATTTATTGTCGTGGGTATCAATTTTCTTGGTTTAAGAAAAACAAACCATTTCGTGGGATACGTAAACTCGTTGATCGATGTTTCAAAAAAGAAGATTAATTTTTCAAATACGCAAATGTAGGGATCTATGAATAAATAATTATAAAACAAAAGAAAGAAATTTATTGAACATGTTTTGGGTTATAAAAATCATAGGTTATAATGTTTAATTAAAACTTATATCACAAGCTTGGACAAACGAAACTAATTTTTAATTTGTTTTACTTCTAGTATTTAATTTCTTGTCGGATTTTTAAAACCATTCAAACCGATATACAACTGATTGAAAGATAGATATATTCCCTTATCATGACAATCATTAGAAAATGATCAACTTTAAAAACTAAGAATCACACTTAGAAATTAGATATTAATAGCCTGAACCAAAGCCCGTGAAACAATATATAATATTTATTCATAACACAATGTTGATATTATACATGTTATATCAGCTTTTAAGGAACAGGTCAAAGGCTATTTTTCTTCTAATTTAAATTAAGTTTCATGTCGGAAATAGTTATTTCATTGATTTTTTTTTAAAATAATTTTGCAAGTAAAACTTTATTAGTATAATGATAAGTTTGTATCCACTATTGTCTAAAAGAATTAAAACAAATGGGTAAGACTTTAGTGTGTATTACAACGTGTTCTTGTGAGAGTAAATTGTAGATTATGTTTAAAATAAAGACAAAAACAAGCTTAAGCGCCATTTCATCGAAAAATTATCTTGAAAAACATATTGTATCTTTCAAGGTCATTGTTTAAATACTGAGTTGAGTAAAATATTATTTCGAAACAATGTCGTTTTTATCCAGATTTAACAAATAGTAAAATTGAGAATGAAATCCGGAAATGTGTCAAAGAGACAATAACCCTGTCAAACAGCAGAACACACCTCAAGGCCACCATTGGTCTTCAACATGTTTAACGCAGCGACAAAATACCATACCCGGAGGCGGGCTTCAGCTGGCCTCTAATGAAAAAGTGTACTGTTGCAGCGGAAATGGTTGGCACACTTAACTCCGAAATAAAAAAAAAACAAAAAAAGATTGATAAAAAAACGGATGCAAAAAGGCTGCACGGTAAATAGGTTTCGTGATATATTAACCTTTCTCTTATAACCAATGTAGAATAAACAAACAACAAAAATCAAAGTGAAACTCAATTTAAAACTGCACATGTCCGATGTAAGAATAGCTTATAAATGAAGCAAAACAAAATGACAACGATACATTACCGTACAAAGTAAAATTGAGCATGGAAATGGAAAGAACTACTAGCAGTTACTGACATGCTCATACAATGTATCATACTTTTTATTCGCTATTTCACACTTTGAATTTCAACGTTGATCTCTTTTATAAAAGCAAAACATTATCTTTTCTGAACACTCAAGTAGTCAACTGTAAGATTTTATGACGAGCGGAATAGATACTTCGAACTGAAATCTTTAACTTACCGCATATAAAGTTTAAGGTCCCAGCACTGCTACCAATCGCCATGTTTCGATATGTTCAATACCCAAATAGATGTTGGTCTTTATTTAAATTGTTCTCCCATGATAACAGATCTCCAATGGATACACGTCATTTATCTAATGATTGCATGTGAATTGACATTTATCTTTGTTGTATTATGGTTATATAAAGTGCTTTGATATTTGATAGGTGTTCTTTGTATTACATAAATGAAAGAAGTATTTATTTTGTTTTATTAAAGATTTGTTTACCTCGTCGATTTATTTATTGTCGTGGGTATCAATTTTCTGGGTTTGAGAAAAACAAAACATTTCGTTAGATACGTAAATTCGTGGATAGATGTTTCAAAAAAGAAAAAAAAATTTCAAATGCGCAAATTTATGGATCTATGATTAAATAAAAATAAAACAAACGATAGAAATGTATTCAAAATGTTTTGAGTTGTTAAAATCCTAGGTTAAGATGTTTATTTAAAACTTAAATCACAAGTATGGACAAAGCCAACTAATTTTTAATTTGTTTTACTTCTAATATTTAAATTTCTGGTCGGATTTTAAAAGCATTCAAACCAATGATCAACTGATTGAAGGATTTTCCCCTAATTATGACACTCATTAGAAAATGATCAACTTGAAAAAGTAAAAAATACGCTTAAAATTTACTATCAATAGCCAGAACCTTAGCCCATGAAAAAATATACAATATTTATTTATAACACAATGTTGTTGTCATGGTTATATTAACATTTAGGTAAAATGCTATTTTTCTTCTAAATGTAAGTTTCATGTCGGAAATAATTATTTCATTTAATTTGGATAAATGATTTTGCAATTACGACTTTATTTGTTTGATGATTAATTTGTATCCATGAATGTCTAAAAGAATTAAAACAAATGGTTAGTGTATATTACAATGTGTTCTTGAGAGAGAGATTTAGGTACATGCAGATTATGTCTAAAATAAAGAAAACTTTTAAGCGACATTTCATCGATAAATTATCTTAAAAAACAATTTGTGTCGACGTCGATCTTTCAAAGTCATTGTTTTAATACTGAGTTGAGTAAAATATTATT
Organism: Mytilus edulis; assembly: GCA_019925275.1. Lineage (NCBI taxonomy): Eukaryota > Metazoa > Mollusca > Bivalvia > Mytilida > Mytilidae > Mytilus > Mytilus edulis. Next base: position 41,420,498 of record CM034352.1, read on the forward strand.
TCGAAACAATGTCGTTTTTATACAGATTCAGCAAAAAGTAATATTGAGAATGAAAGCCGGAAATGTGTCAAAGAAACAAAAACCCGACCAAAGAGCTAAAAACACCTCAATGCCACCGTTTGTCCTAAACGCAGCGAAAAAATGCCATACCCGGAGACGGGCTTCAGCTGGCATCTTAAAAAATGTGTACTGTTTCAGCGGAAGTGATTGTCAAACTAAACTCAGAAATAAATAAAAACATACAAGATTAACAAAAACCACAAAACTCTTAAAGATTTGTATAACTGTTGTTGTAAAGAAAAACAAGTTTGTACAACAAACAACAGCGATAGGAACAATGAATGAAAAAAAAACAAATGATAGTTGACGATTCAAGAAGCAAATGTCACCGACATATCCGACGTTTTTTTCATCTAAATATATATATATGTGAATAAACAATTTGATGACACGATAATCGCTGGTACCCCTTAAGAATATGCTATATACATACATAATCGTTTGACCTCTGAAAAAAACTACTACTATTTTGCTTGTGAAAGCTATGTACATGTGAAACGAGCAAACATTCAAGCAACCAAAGATAAACAACCAAAAGTAGTGCACTAACGTGCCAATAATCAAACACGCTACTTGTGACCCTATTCCATACAGAATAAACTAAAACAAAGCATGTAGTCCGGCGGCTACAAGCATATTTCAGACGAATTGTGCACATCCTGCTACAAGCTTGAAATTTAGCATAGACCTTCCTAAACTATAACTCTTTTATTTCAGATAGAGAGGCATTTGAAAAAAATGTCTCACTTCCGGTAAAATCCAAAATGGCGGACGTCATACTTGAATCAGCCTAATATCGAAGGCTTGTGTTTGAAAAGGTGTTATAATCATGCTACTAGCATAATATTTGGTACAAACCTTTGTTATGTACTACTTTTGGATATATTTTATAGATTAGATGTCTTAAAAAACCCTACTTCCGGTTAAATTCAACATGGCGGACATTGTACTTAAATAAGCTTATTTTTTAGGGATGGTAATTGAAATGTGTTTTAACGTATTGCTACTATCATTACATTGTGCAGGAACCTTTCTTTGGTGCTTCTGATGGATACAATGTATAAGAAATATGTCTTAAAAACCCTAACTTCTGGTAATATCCAAAATGACGGACATAGAAATATCAATTAATTATTCAAAAATTCAACTTTTTTTTTAAAATGTAAAGAAAATGATTTTTTTTTTGTGCTGGTCATTAAAGTTTTGGCTTTAAGTTATCCCAAAAAAACACTTATTCTATCATGTTATAAATATTTAAATATAAAGTTGACACTCCCGGTAAAAATATGACGTAAATTTCAAAGATGAGTCCTCAATCCATTTCTTCGATGTAGAGTTTTGAATAGATTGATTAAAACAAAATAAAATCACTATAGTACTAAAACATATTTAAAATTATTACAATTTTCGGCCAAAAAAAAACGATCACCCCAACATGCACACAACGCAGTGCACGGGAGACCCGATTTTCCTAATTTAAAATTACCGCGGCATCCTTTCTTACATCCACAATGTACAAGCTTCTGACAAAAAGATGAGGCCTCAAAAAGAGTTTTTTAAAAGTTATCCTCTTTGTCCCCGCCTGGAGTGGGTAGCATAAGAGCCAATCCCAAACTCGTCTCCCTTAACACCTACCTATATTGCATGATTTACATGCTGGAAAAGACTAGACCAAGTTGAGGGAATAGCCTCAAAAATCCTTCCCTTTTGCGCAAATAGTTATTTTCTTGCTTCGTTAACCATGTTATACCCATCTGTTAAGTTTGTGCGATCTACCAGTAAAACCCCGGTGATTTAGGCTGATCAATCATCATTCTTTATGTTAAAGTCACATCTTCAAATGCAATCAATGTCTCCAACATAGTCTTTTTTTTCACTTTCAAGCAAATAGAGAACCATACACAACAGGTAAATGCATGGATAACAATAAGTGTGTCAGAGCACTCATTGCCTAGTGCATTTGCAAGGCCTTTGATAGATATTAATCCAAAGTCTTTTGCCCTCCAAAACACAATCAATAGTTCGTCTACCCCTATGTCACGGAATAGCGAAACAGTAGTGACAGCATCACCAATAACGACTGTTCGAATCATGACTCGTTTAAGTTCGTGTTTCACTGTATCAGACACATGCCCCATGATTCTAGCTATATATATATAGTGTCTGCCTCTAAATGTGAACTTGGTGCTAAACTTGAAATACATCACGTGGTGGATAAGATAGAATATCCTGACCATTTGTTGCTATAACTACCATACGCATCCAAGACCTCATCCACTCGTATTACAGTTTCAAGGTATTTTATTAAGGTAAGTACATAATACCTAATCAGCATACTCGTTAGGCCGCAATTCACAATCGGAGAGATGATTTCCCACATTTACAAAGACTGTGGTAGTGTTTCTCTCATCCATAAATTCCAAAAACACATATTTTCTTGCTTTGCTAACCCAATCTGAAAAGTTTTTTTTCGATCTTACAACAAAACCACGTATCGTTTTCAATGACATTAATTTATCAAATCCATATGGTGATGTTGGCTGGTCAATCATCATTCTAAATGCTAAAGTCACATCTTCAAACGCCATTCATGTCACCAACGCAGTTCCTTTTCCAGCCAACGTGTTATCTTTTAATGCCTAGTGCATTTGAAAGGTCATGGATTGATATATATCTTAAGATTTTTCCCCTTCCAAATGCAAACCAAATTTTGTCTGCCCCTATTTCACGGAATAGCGAAAAAGCAATGACATCAGTATCGACTGTTCGAGTCATGACTCAGTTAATTCTGTGTTTCACTGCATCAGACACATCGATCTTGCATGATTCTAGTGTCAGTCTCTTCGTGTAAACATGGTGCTAAACTTGAAACATCAACAAGTGGTGGATAACACTGAACATCCTGAGCATTTGTTGTTACAACTACCTTGTAATCAAAATTGTATTGATCAAGCTGCTGTGAATGAAAACTTAAAAGTTCTTTCTTATTGTCGTCATCTCTCAGAAAACTTTGCTAATTTTGAGGATGTTTTAACCCTGGATTCGTCTGTGTATTCCCTAAAAGCTTTCCCCTAAATGTTGCTCTTGCTTCTTTTAGCAGCTTTCAAGCTACTAGTATTGTCTATGTTTGCATCCGACACTACATCCACTGTTGTTACAGTTTCAAGGTGTTTCCTAACAAGTATGATGATTGGGTATTATGTCCTTACCTTAATAAAATACCTTGAAACTGTAACAAGAGTGGATGAAGTCTTTGATGAGTATGGTAGTTCTAGCAATAAATGCTCAGGATGTTCTATCTTATCCACCACGTGATGTATTTCAAGTGTAGCACTATGTTCACATAAAGAGACAGACACTAAAATCAAGGGGCATGTGTCTGATGCAGTGAAACACGAACTTAAACTAATGGATTGCGAAGGGACAAAGAGGATCCCTTTTAAAAAAAAACTCTTTCTGAGGCCTCATCATTTTGTCAGAAGCTTGTACATTGTGGATTAAAGAAAGGATGCCGCGGTCATTTTTAATGTGGAAAATCGGGTTTCCCGTGCACTGCCTTGTGTGCATGTGGTGGTGACTGTGAATAAACATGTATTATTGGCCAAATAGTAGTAATTTTAAAAATGTTTTAGTACTATAGTGATTTTATTTTGTTTTAATCAATCTATCCAAAACTCTACATCAAAGAAATAAACTGAGGACTCATCTTTAACATTTACGTCATATTTTTACCAGAAGTGTCAACTTTATATTTAAACATTTACAACATGATAGACTTAGTGGTTTTGGGGATATCTTAAAGCCAAAATATAACTTTAATTACCAGCAACACTTTAAAAAAAAGTTGAAAATTTGAATAATAAATTGATATTTCTATGTCCGCCATTTTGGAATTTACCGGAAGTAATGGTTTTTAAGACATATGTCTTATACATTGTATCCATCAGAAGCACCAAAGAAAGTTTCCTGCACAATGTAATGATAGTAGCAATACGTTAAAACACATTTCAATTACCCTCCCTAAAAAATAAGCTTATTTAAGTACAATGTCCGCCATGTTGGATTTTAACCGGAAGTAGGGTTTCTTAAGACATCTAATATATTAAATTTATCCAAAAGTAGTAAAAGACAAAGGTTTGTACCAAATACTATGACAGTAGCATGATAATAACACATTTTTACACACTAGCCTTCGATATTGGGCTGATTTAAGTATGACGTCCGCCATTTTGGATTTTACCGGAAGTAGGACATTTTTTTTCAAATGCTTCCCTATCTGAAATAAAAGAGTAATAGTTGAGGAAGGTCTATGCCAAATTTCATGCTTGAAGCAGGATGTGCACAATTTTTCACAAAGCCGCCGTACTAATGCCCATGAAACATTGCAAAGACTAAGCAGACATTGATTTTACCAGATAAAAGTAG